>JAKOGH010000657.1:0-10943 GCA_024811115.1 Terana coerulea | reverse complement strand
GTAGGATCGATTCATCAGCAGCCTCACTACCCGTCGGTTTGAGCACCTGCATGTGAAAGTGCAAGCTCGACCTGTCCGTACCAGACTGGCGGGAAGTTCTCCCGCCGACTACCCACCAAGGTTGATGGTGGGGAGAAGGAAGTCGAAGTCATTAATGACTGAGTGCGTGATCCCTTGACTAAAGCAAACTGCCTGCACTGACGGCTATTCAAGGTCTCGGTCTCGTTCTCAACACAAAACTAAGTTTGCAAAACGAAGGGGCATGAAGCGTGCTCGCAGCGCTGCCGCGTGGTGCCTCTCTTTGTGCTTCTGAGGAGGACGTTGTCATGTAGCTCGGCCTCTTGGCGGGCGTGGATGCCATGAAGTGGATCTAGAGAACGTTCGGGGTATGTTGGGCATGTTTCTTCACTGTTCCACCTCTCATACGCTCGGTGCTGCTGTTCTAGGCTGACAAGAGGATCGTGCGCGAGGTGGGCCCGTGCCCAAGAAGACCGAGTCCACCGCTGTTATGAGCGCTGGGCACGTCGCCATCGCCGCGGATAGGGGCAGTATACGCGACCCACAGCAGCATCGGCGCGATCATGGAGAAGCAATGGAGGAGGATGTGCGCAAGAACAAGGGCGAGCTAGGCTTCCATGGTAGAGATGTGCTCTCGTCGAGACTATGACGTGAGTCCACGTCCTGTATCTGCATGACAGGTTATTCAGACAAGCTTTTTGCAGTATAAAGTATGCTTACACTGCGGGATAAACAGTTCTCCAGGATTAAGTTAACCGCAGGCCTTACGGCACAAGTTGCCCCGGATAAATGCTCTTTACTTGTGTCGTTGACCTTTGTCATCTGCCTCGCATCTTTCACAATAAAGATGTGTTTCATCGATGTTCCATCTGCCATACGCGCGAATCGGGTGCAAGAGAGTCTCGCCGAGGTGGTTATTAGAACTACAAGGTCGCTATTGTGATGACCGTTGTGGCGTTGATGCTGCTCGCTTGACAAGTATTCACCCTCTCTCAGGTCGCGTTAGGTTGCTGCGAATCTTTCTTGCGATGGCTACGACTGATACATTTACGTGCCGTGCACTGGTGGCCCGGCTTACGGGTTGAGTGACCAGAAACGAGACATGCCTATGTTTACATCTCGGAGGACAAGTAACGACTGCCATACAATTTTGGCGTACACCGTAAATCACCGTAACCAGCCGCTAGAACACGAAGCCTCCGAGAGTACCTATCTGAGCGAAGGATGAACGACTAAAAAGATGAGGATTTGTCGAGTGTGGTTGTTACATCGGATCAGGAAGATATGTGAAGCGCGGCAGAGGGTTCGGAATGAGTCAGCAAGGAGTGCGAGGGCGAGAAGTGGAGTGCAATGGTGAACGGAAATCCCGAGGATGCAGCAACCTTGCTACACGCTCTGCACGGGCTCGTCCGACCAACACTGCGCCCAGTCCGTGCCGTGGACGAAGCGGCTGAGGTCGAGATCCACGCTCAGTGGCGGGGTGCACCAATTATCTGCTTGAGTCCCATGTTCGGAAGCCGATGGCGGTATTCAGGCGGAACCCAGAACAGATGCTCTCCGTTGGGTCCCAAGCACCATCCATCGCGGGTCCAGCTTATTCCGATATTGGCACTGTTGTGGGTAGCCGTCGCGTTGGATGAGGTTAACGAGGCACCGTCAAGCGTCAAGCCATGAGCTGGATTCCGAGAGAATAACACCGAAAGGCGCTCTGAGTCGACAGTTCCTGAAGACACGGCTGTGAGTGAGGAGCAAAATTGTGCGAGACATTTCCAGACCTACCTCCCAGCCGGCTACCTTGTGAAACATCCCAGAGTTGCACTATGCCGTCTTCCGGTGAGTACTGCAATAGTATCACCATTTGTGGAGAAAGTGAGCGATGTTGTCTGCCCATTAACGTACAGCAGTCGCACTTGCTGCCGTGTCTTGACATTCCAAACTCGCACCGTCCTGTCGTCGGACCCAGAGGCCAGGTACTCGCCATCCGGAGAGAACGCGACCGATATGATCCAATCGTCATGGCCTTGTAGCGGTTCCCGAGACTTTCCCCAGTTGTGCAGTCCCAAAATACAGATGGTCGCGTCAATGGAGCTGGAGGAAAGACGTAGGCCATCTGGTGAAAACGAGATGGAGCAGACCCAGCCGACTGTGCCCTTTGACCTCCCACAAGACCTCGCCAGTTGGCGAGACCAGAAGGCGCACCTTTCCACTCTTGCTTCCCAGCGCCAGGCGTGAGCAGTCTGGTGAAAACCGAGCGCAAACCATCTCGCTGCTACCTCCCCAGGCTGCACCGGACAGCAGCCCAGCCATCACCAAGGGACCACTTCTGGAGTTCTCCTGCTGAGGCCGACCATGCATGCCGGCCATCTGCTGAAAGCGCCACAGCCATAACGGCGTCTAGGATGTGCCGAAGGACAGTCCTGCCAGAGAGTGAGGGACGCCGTACGCCAGAATCGTATGCCGCCGTCGTCAGAGCCCGAAATGATTGTTGACTCATCAGCAGAGATGGCGAGATGTTTAACTCTTGCCGATGTGGGGATCTCCTGCGAGCTGCGGACCACTGTTGCGCTTTCCATCTGCCAGATACACAGCTGACCACTGGCCATTCCTGTCAGCATCTGTGTTGTTCCATTCAGAAAAGCAAAGGCAGTGATTTGTGACTCCTGTGAGTCTGCGGCGCCTTCAGACTGAAGTACACCATCGGAAATCCTCCAGTGCCGTACTGTTTGTCACTCGAGCTGGAGATGAGGTGCTCGCCATCTGCAGTAAAGGCCACTGAGCAGACCCGGTCAGAGTGCCCGGAGAACAGTGTGTGCTCCAGTGCTCAGATCCCAGACTCGGACTGTGGTGTCCTCTGATCCAGATGCAAGAGGCTGCGACTGTCAGGGGAAAAGGCGATGCACTGTATGTCTCCATTGTGGCCTGCGAGGGAAGCCGCATTGCCTCATACGTGGATGTGCTCCAAAGACGCACAGTGCAGCCGTCATAGCCAGCAGCAATGCAAGAACTGTCAGGCGCAAATGCGACACAGTTCGCATCCGGGATGTCTCGCAGCTCCTTGAGAACCCGGCCGTCTTCTGCTGCTCGTACACACAGCCCTTCGGAGGATGCAGTTGCTACCGCTTGCCCATCTGGGGAAAATGCGACCGCCCACACAACTCCTTGGCCATCCCGATCATTGTCAATATGGAGGGTTTTACCCGATGACACCTCCCACATCCGGGTTGTCCCATCCCAGGAGCCTGACACTAGTCGGGAGCCGTCTGGCGAAGCACACGGACCAAACGTGGTCTGTGTGCCCAAGAAGAGGTGCAAGCGCGCTATGCCCTGTATTTGTGTCCCATATGCGGATGGTCCTGTCAAACGAGGCCGTTGCAACAAGGCTCCCATCAGGGGAGTACGCGATAGCATGAATACTACGACTGTGTGCTTCCTGTGAGGTGAGGAGCCGCCGGCCACTGGCAATGTCCCTGATAGCGAGGCGATGATCGTCGGTAGCGGTCGCAACATGCTTGCTGTCTGGAGAAACGGCAGAAGCGCTGTCTTCGTTTGTGAAGGAGATGATATCATGAGATGCAGGAGGCGACGGATCACTGAAGTGGAGCCTGCGGGGGATGTGGGGCGCGAATCGGCGGAATAGAGGGCTGGTCGGAGGAAGAGCCGGTATGACGGACAGATACAGATGGCACGCCGACTTCGCAATCGCATCCAGCCTGAGATCGGCACTGAGAAAGCTCCAGGCCTCCATCGCAAGTGTCGCCACACTTGGAGCCAACACATTCGAGCCTGGTCCCTTGAATTGATAGATACAAATAAATGTTAGATGCCGTCAAAGTTGAGATGTGATCACGTACCATGTCAAAGTCTGCAATCTGTTGGAGGGTATCAAGCGCAATATCACCTAGTATCCCCAGTAGACTGAGCGCTTCGAGCCAAAAGAGAAGCTTCTCCAAAAGAAACTTCTGTGTCATATCGTGGAGCCTCAAATCTGGGTTCTGATAGGAGGCGGCCTTCACAAGATGGCTGTACAGAAATTCGCATGCGTACTGGAGCGGTTGGGGTATGTGTTGGGCGACGCGGTCCGGAAGGTCAGCAATGGCATGATTCCGCTTGTGCGACGACCCGAGCTGACAGATGTTGAACTTGAGCTCCGAGCACATGATTCCCACTGAAGCAAAAGCCAGCTTGAAATGCCACTCAGGCTGGACGTCCACGAAGAACGCGCCTCCCCGACCTGCGTCTGTTAGGAAGTCGCGGAAGGAGATATGTAAGGGCTGCACAGGCTCCTTGGACGAGCCGACTCCACTCAGTAGCGACCCAAGCTGCTCGAGCGTGTGTTGAATGGTGCAGAGATCATCCCGTCCCGCGTATGCCTTCTCCAGCGTGACTAGTGCCGCCAATGGCAGAGGCTCCTGTAGTGCAAAGAGAATCGACATGTCAGACTTGAAGCGGTCGATCCGAGCCTGGTCCTCGCCGTCCCGTAGTAGCAGGAGCTGCGTCAGGACCTCCGTGTACAGCGAGTCTAGAAGCGATGCTCTCTGCTTCCCTTCGCCATTCGACACAAGCCGCTCATATTGTTCTCGGGGAGTGAGCGAGAACCTTCCAATCCCGCAAATGGCGTTGCATGCGAGGAACGCCCATTGGAATAGGTCTTGGCAGGCTTCCGCCAGCGTGAGACAGCAGCCCTCGTCGATGCCTCGAAGCGGCCGCCGCATACGTTCGCGGAGAAGTCGTTGCTGGATGTAAATCTTGATGTCGTCCGTTGCTGAACCTGCCGACACCTCGTCCATGTGCTTCGTCACAAAGCCCTCGCAGCCTACAAGATCCAGTATATCGCGCTCCGGTCTCGAGGTAATAAAGAGGCGAATATTAGATGGAAGTTCGTTCCAGCGTTCGGACAAAAGTGTGATGAGTTTCGTCCGCGAGCCTGCGTCGGTACATTCGTCCAAGGCGTCAATCACAATAACCAGAGGTCCGAGCATCTTCAGATGCGCGCAGCGGCTTGAGAAGGAGGTTATCAAACTGCTCTTTGAGGTCTGCTGACGTCTGCTTTGAAGGGCTCTTGCCAACCTCCTTCCACAATGCCTGAAGCACTACATCATCACAGGAGGCGATATCCTGAGCAATGGTAGGTAACAGTTCTTCAGGACGGAAGGCACGACTCCGATTGAACCCGAAGGACGAGCCGAGGCGTTTCAAAGAAAGAAACCGCTGGGCAATGGAGTGAGCGATCGCGGATTTGCCGGTGCCGGCGGGACCAAGGAGGAGAACGACACGCGGCGCATCTTCACGCTCGTCGACGAGCAGGCTTGCAAGTTCGTCCAGAGCCTCGATGCGGGTACCAGCCAGGCAGCATCCAGTGCGTCCGAGCGAAGCCCCGTCAGCGTAGGGCATTTTTAGAAGATCCAAATGTGCCCCTGTGACAGTTTTGTCAGATATACATATAGACTTAGCATAAGCACCGTAAAGGTGTGATGTACGCCGCCGAAGGGCGTTGGGAACCACGAAGAAATCATATGATATAAGGCCACGTACCAATGGATTCCAACTTTTCCACAACTCGCGTGACAAGAATATCCTTCACCTCGACCGTCACACTGTAGATACCGGCCACCACTCGATTGTTGAATTCCTCACGGAGCTTCTTGAAGGTACCACGGTACTCGCTGATCTTCTCGCTGATACTCGTGTTTGCGGTGAAATACTGTCGCACTACATGTATACCCTTATTAGCACGACATCGTGCTACGCGATCCGCTGCGGCAGACTTACCCTTGTCGGAGTTCGCATAGCTTTGAATAACGAAGCAACACTCCACCGTTAGCGTCGATATGCGCTCGTAAAGGTCCATCGCTTCGCTGATCTTGGACTCGCACTCACGAACAGAGGTGACGATGTCGTAGAAGATATCCAGGTCCTCGATCAGATCTCGGATCGTCTGATCCACCTCTTGTTTAGCTTTGTATATCTGTTTTACACTGTATGAAGGCAAATAAATCTAAGCTGTGCTGGTGTTACGCACCGAATACACCGCTGAAAGGATACTCCACGCGAGTTGCGCGTACGGATGCACCTATTGAAGCATGATCATGTCAGTGGAACTCAAAGACTAATTAAAACCCACGTACCGCACTCAGCTTCGACATAATCTCGTTGAATTCTCCGATTTTCTTCAGCAGTGACCCGCAGATCTCGGCGATGGGCTTGATTGCTTGGGTCGGCCTTGTCGCTGCGTCGACGGCTTTTACCATGGCGTTCTCCCCACTCGGAGCGACATCCTTGGTCTTGGAGACTAGTTCCTTGACAGTACCTAACGATCACAAAAGCATGTGAGCTTGAGCATCGCAACGGCTACGTTATCGGAAAGATAAAGCGCACCTCCGGAGTTGATCTTGAGCCACACTCTAGCTTCCAGAATCAAGCGCGACTTCTATCTCTGTTGGTCATGATATCGACGGAGTCAGTAGTGATCTCAAGCTACGTGATTCAGCACTGACCATAGTCTCTCAAGTCAACGTTGCTATCCACGGAGCATGTGCCCATAGCTATGCACTTGTCCTTCTTGACAGAGTGTCGGATCCACAGCTCTACGGTAATCATAACTGGTAAGGAAGCTGAGCTAATGAAGGCAGCCGTAGACGTCAGAAAGACACTTAGAGTAACATGGAAGCAGTACAAACATACATGTTCAGCGTTTCGTTCCACTCTGGAGTCAGAGTACGCTTGGACGGCTCCGTTTTCACAGAGTCCCTGCTGCCAATTTGGAGGGCTACATGATACCGGGAGTTTCCCTTTGGTAAATTTGCGGCTCTCAAGACTACAAGAGGGTTACTCTTGGTGCGGCTCGGGATTTGTGGAGACGCTTACCAGTCACTTCCAGGTGCACCGCCATATTTCCTGGACTAGGATTCTGCCTGCAACGTCCAAGTCAGACAACGTTGAGCAAGCGGCCAAAAAGGACTCACGACGACATTCTGTACGTGCCGCTTGCCGTAGGTTGGAATAGGGTACACGCTCAAATAGAGACGATCGAGGGATACAAGCAAATCGTTGCTCTCGCCTGCAGGCGCCGGTGCCTGTGCAGCCACGCCTCGTGGACAGCTTCCTCGACAGATGCCATCGGGAACCTAAACCCATATCCAGAATTTCCGCATCCATGAGATAAGAAGTGCGCCAGTCTTGATCGCAACCAATGCTCCAAGAGCAAAGACAGGCGCGGGAGCCCAGGCAAGACTTCAGGCTGTGCGTCGCAGGCACAACATATTCGTTGCCCTCCCAGAGGCTAGAAAGAGCGTAGGTCACTAAGTCGCGGCAAGTGACTGACGGGAGGTGCGATGCAGCAGCCATTGCTGTGCTAAGCTTCTACCGTCCAAAGGTCGGAGGGACACATCCTTGCTGTCAATATTCCATGGCACGCACCGTTTGGCCGCAATACACAGTGCATCGCGGAGCACTGCGTCCATTGCCTGCGCACTGTGATAGTACAGAAGACAAAACTTAGAAGATAAAGAGCGCAGGCTGGGCCGTGAGCTTTCTGACGTTCGACGACATGAAGTTTGGAAAACGGACGAGCGTGGGACTGCGTGGGAAGTGTCGCAGTCCCGGGCTGATGCGCCCTTCCCAAATAAGGGCCCTGCCTCGCTTTGTGGCGTTCATGACCATGCGGCTTCACTGGAAGAGCCGTTGACTCTTCTTGTACTCCCAGCTGTCGCGTTGCCGCCGTCTACAAGTGTACGTCGATGAACATACGCGAAACACCAGCGAGGGCAAACATTATGATTTTTATTTTCAGCGACAGCGTTCACTGTATTTTGCAGCAAACTAGCAAAGGCAGGCACGAAAGCCTCCGTTTGCTCGCGCAAGGTTTCCCGTTATCTTCTGGTATTTTCTGCCAGCACAACCGACCCTTCCTGCAATTTCGATTGCGATGGGGCGTCGTGTATTCACCGACACTGCACAGATCGATTTCTGCTGCACAGTACCTGTTACTACACAATTCTGAGGTAAGAGTTCATAGGGTCAGAACCGCTGCTTTTCCGGACTCTCAGTCGAGCGTGATGACACATGCAGACGTCCTGCCCACGGAATTGTTCACCAAATGTCCTAGGACGGTATCAACAGCAGAGAATGCAGCGGCAACGGTGCAAGGCTAGAATGACCAAAACAATTGGAAGCGTCAGCGGTGGAATAAACAAGCTCCATGCGCATTGAACCTCACCCGACAGGACTGTGCCCCATACTAAAAATAAGTTGAAGGTTTGGCAGCCGTATCGCGAGAGGAAGCCGGCCGCGGGGCCAAACAGCGCGACGAACCGCGCATCCGAGCATTCGAGAAGGCAGAATGGAGAATAGCATCCCGACATCCTGGTAGGTCGGAACCGTATGCGTGGCCTCCAGTTCTGACAGGGTGACTCTTGGCGTCGGCACCAGTGTGCCGCACGGATGGAGAGCAGCGCCAGTACAGCTGGCGTTAGGGTACGGAGTCGGTGCTAGTGCGCCAGATATGAGTTTTGGGCGCCGAGCGACAGGCTGGGATGCGCCGTTGCGTCGACGCGGAGTAAACCATGCCCTCGAACGGTAGTCCTCGAACGCGGGCTGACGGAGGAGGCACGTGAAGATGCAGAGAGGGAGTGGCGCGGCGTTCGAGCTGATACCGAAGAGCCGTGCGATCATGGCACATTGTCCGGTCGCAGTCCTAGTGGTGCACGGTGCAGAGCTAGCGATTGCGGCTACCTATGTGAAGAGTCAGAACTTGCGAAACGATACAGTTGGCTGTGAGATGTACCTTTGAGACGGCGTCGGCCACATTTCCAAGTGTTGGTTCCTCGACCTGCCTGCCCTTCCAGAATTCCACCAGTCGTTTCGCGCTCGCCCGCTGAGATAGGAAGACTCCACTGCACTTGTAGTCTTTGAGCTGGACAGCGGGGTGTTGCGTAGACAAATCCATTTTGTTCGCCACGAACATACGCAAGAATCTTCCTTAACAAGGCATTGTTCCGCGGAATAGTGCAAAGATGTTTGAGTTGTCTGTACATTCTAAAGTCAGGGACGGACCGTGGCATATAGGAAATAAACGCACCTATGCAGAAATTGATACATGCTTCGCCCTCTCCTGCCATCGTTTGGCCCCGGTCCCCCCGATAGACGGGCTTGGACATACCCACCGCTTGTGACGGCCATGGCTGTGCCTGCAGTTACTAGTCCATGTTCACCGTGACTATCAGGGCCTCGCAATCGACGACTCAAGTGCGTCGTCGGTTCTGTAGAGCGCGAGCAGATCGTGCATAGTGGGCTGAAACTCTTAAGGCCGAGTATCTGCATGAATTGCCGTAAGTAAACTGTCCAGAGAAGAACAGAAATAGCAGACGGACCCGAACAGCCACTTGCTACTATGTCTTCGTCCACGCCCTGTGTGTCTTGCACACTCCGAGTATCATGTACTCGCCGGCTTAGTTGTTTAGAGGTAGAGTATGATTGATAGCCAGTGGAGAGCCGATAACAGCTCGTGCGCCGATGAAAGAAGACCAAGCTCGCCAGTGAAATGCTGCGCCGCGCCGCGAGCGGGAAACGTTACTGCCTGTGACAATCACGTACGTCAGTGTTAACGTGAGCATACAGCGAGCATCTTACATACGCACCAACAATCAGGTCGATGATGAGCTTGGAAAAGGCGTTACGACGTACCGCGGCTTGGAAGTAACGACGCAGCCGGTGCGCTGGTGATTGGCAACTTTGAAGGAGATGTCGACGTTTGGCGTGTGTGATACTGGTATACTATCCGAGGTCAGGTGAATTCGCGGGCCAGGCAGGGTGTATAGAGACGTACGATGACCTTTGTTACTGGGGCTTCCAACTGACAGAAATACGAAAAGCGTGAGGGTATCGCGGCCGAGGGAGCGAGACTGAAACGTCGACGTGCTGTATGAGCAGGGAATGTTGCCTTGCTTCCTCGGTGGAGGTTGTTCAATGTACAAAGCGTGGTGCAGGTTGTCGGCACCATATTTGAGATTCTATGACATCTACTGAGCTTCAGCGTGTCCCAAGCTGCATTAGACAATGGCGTACGCACCTATGTTCGACCATTACTTGTCTTCCGCCCTTCAAGTTCGCGTTGATGATCGCAGTGGCAATCCTATGCCCAACGTCAACCTGAGAAAGCTCACCGCCGAGGAGGTACGCACGTACTATTACAGATCCGTGTACTCGGCTCACGGATTGTAGCATGCTTTGCAGAAAAGGGAGTTGAGACTAAGGCGATGGCGAGCGAGGCAATCTGAAGCGCAGCCTGGGATGCGGAACATTGTGCGCGGTGAGCGTATGCTGGCAGACGTGAGCACGACGAGCTCGCTAGCGCGTATGCTTGTATATTCAGGTCCCACGGTCGAAGAAACGGTGTCGCGCGCCACCTCTGCGGCTGCAATTGGCGAACTGGACTGGCAATCACCGACCATCATGATACCTGATATGAATGTTCTGTCCCGCCCAGACATATATATTCTGATAGTCGCAGTCATCCCACCTCTCACCTCCATTGCCTCCCGAACCACCACGCAGCATGGTACGTCCGCCGGCCCGCCTCGATCCATGCCAAAGTATTACTGAAATATCGCATTGCCAGGCCTCTAGCGTCGCCGTCTCGGAAGAGTGCATTAAATACTTCCAAGAACTCAAACTGCATCACACGTATAAATACATAATCTATGGATTCAACTCAAAACACGGAAATTATCGTCCTCAAGGCATCCGAGGACTCCAATTACGAAAACTTCCTGGCGGAACTCCCCAGAGACGACTGCCGGTGGGCTGTATACGACTTGGACTACAAGCTTGATAACGGTAGCCAGCGAAACAAGCTCTTCTTTTTCGCTTGGTATGTACATACTATTGGGCCGTGCATGACACAATTTGAATCCAGAATGCATCCATCA
>JAKOGH010000656.1:0-156107 GCA_024811115.1 Terana coerulea | reverse complement strand
CCGAAGCCCCGTCAGCGTAGGGCATTTTTAGAAGATCCAAATGTGCCCCTGTGACAGTTTTGTCAGATATACATATAGACTTAGCATAAGCACCGTAAAGGTGTGATGTACGCCGCCGAAGGGCGTTGGGAACCACGAAGAAATCATATGATATAAGGCCACGTACCAATGGATTCCAACTTTTCCACAACTCGCGTGACAAGAATATCCTTCACCTCGACCGTCACACTGTAGATACCGGCCACCACTCGATTGTTGAATTCCTCACGGAGCTTCTTGAAGGTACCACGGTACTCGCTGATCTTCTCGCTGATACTCGTGTTTGCGGTGAAATACTGTCGCACTACATGTATACCCTTATTAGCACGACATCGTGCTACGCGATCCGCTGCGGCAGACTTACCCTTGTCGGAGTTCGCATAGCTTTGAATAACGAAGCAACACTCCACCGTTAGCGTCGATATGCGCTCGTAAAGGTCCATCGGTTCGCTGATCTTGGACTCGCACTCACGAACAGAGGTGACGATGTCGTAGAAGATATCCAGGTCCTCGATCAGATCTCGGATCGTCTGATCCACCTCTTGTTTAGCTTTGTATATCTGTTTTACACTGTATGAAGGCAAATAAATCTAAGCTGTGCTGGTGTTACGCACCGAATACACCGCTGAAAGGATACTCCACGCGAGTTGCGCGTACGGATGCACCTATTGAAGCATGATCATGTCAGTGGAACTCAAAGACTAATTAATACCCACGTACCGCACTCAGCTTCGACATAATCTCGTTGAATTCTCCGATTTTATTCAGCAGTGACCCGCAGATCTCGGCGATGGGCTTGACTGCTTGGGTCGGCCTTGTCGCTGCGTCGACGGCTTTTACCATGGCGTTCTCCCCACTCGGAGCGACATCCTTGGTCTTGGAGACCAGTTCCTTGACAGTACCTAACGATCACAAAAGCATGTGAGCTTGAGCATCGCAACGGCTATGTTATCGGAAAGATAAAGCGCACCTCCGGAGTTGATCTTGAGCCACACTCTAGCTCCAGAATCAAGCGCGACTTCTATCTCTGTTGGTCATGATATCGACGGAGTCAGTAGTGATCTCAAGCTACGTGATTCAGCACTGACCATAGTCTCTCAAGTCAACGTTGCTATCCACGGAGCATGTGCCCATAGCTATGCACTTGTCCTTCTTGACAGAGTGTCGGATCCACAGCTCTACGGTAATCATAACTGGTAAGGAAGCTGAGCTAATGAAGGCAGCCGTAGACGTCAGAAAGACACTTAGAGTAACATGGAAGCAGTACAAACATACATGTTCAGCGTTTCGTTCCACTCTGGAGTCAGAGTACGCTTGGACGGCTCCGTTTTCACAGAGTCCCTGCTGCCAATTTGGAGGGCTACATGATACCGGGAGTTTCCCTTTGGTAAATTTGCGGCTCTCAAGACTACAAGAGGGTTACTCTTGGTGCGGCTCGGGATTTGTGGAGACGCTTACCAGTCACTTCCAGGTGCACCGCCATATTTCCTGGACTAGGATTCTGCCTGCAACGTCCAAGTCAGACAACGTTGAGCAAGCGGCCAAAAGGACTCACGACGACATTCTGTACGTGCCGCTTGCCGTAGGTTGGAATAGGGTACACGCTCAAATAGAGACGATCGAGGGATACAAGCAAATCGTTGCTCTCGCCTGCAGGCGCCGGTGCCTGTGCAGCCACGCCTCGTGGACAGCTTCCTCGACAGATGCCATCGGGAACCTAAACCCATATCCAGAATTTCCGCATCCATGAGATAAGAAGTGCGCCAGTCTTGATCGCAACCAATGCTCCAAGAGCAAAGACAGGCGCGGGAGCCCAGGCAAGACTTCAGGCTGTGCGTCGCAGGCACAACATATTCGTTGCCCTCCCAGAGGCTAGAAAGAGCGTAGGTCACTAAGTCGCGGCAAGTGACTGACGGGAGGTGCGATGCAGCAGCCATTGCTGTGCTAAGCTTCTACCGTCCAAAGGTCGGAGGGACACATCCTTGCTGTCAATATTCCATGGCACGCACCGTTTGGCCGCAATACACAGTGCATCGCGGAGCACTGCGTCCATTGCCTGCGCACTGTGATAGTACAGAAGACAAAACTTAGAAGATAAAGAGCGCAGGCTGGGCCGTGAGCTTTCTGACGTTCGACGACATGAAGTTTGGAAAACGGACGAGCGTGGGACTGTGTGGGAAGTGTCGCAGTCCCGGGCTGATGCGCCCTTCCCAAATAAGGGCCCTGCCTCGCTTTGTGGCGTTCATGACCATGCGGCTTCACTGGAAGAGCCGTTGACTCTTCTTGTACTCCCAGCTGTCGCGTTGCCGCCGTCTACAAGTGTACGTCGATGAACATACGCGAAACACCAGCGAGGGCAAACATTATGATTTTTATTTTCAGCGACAGCGTTCACTGTATTTTGCAGCAAACTAGCAAAGGCAGGCACGAAAGCCTCCGTTTGCTCGCGCAAGGTTTCCCGTTATCTTCTGGTATTTTCTGCCAGCACAACCGACCCTTCCTGCAATTTCGATTGCGATGGGGCGTCGTGTATTCACCGACACTGCACAGATCGATTTCTGCTGCACAGTACCTGTTACTACACAATTCTGAGGTAAGAGTTCATAGGGTCAGAACCGCTGCTTTTCCGGACTCTCAGTCGAGCGTGATGACACATGCAGACGTCCTGCCCACGGAATTGTTCACCAAATGTCCTAGGACGGTATCAACAGCAGAGAATGCAGCGGCAACGGTGCAAGGCTAGAATGACCAAAACAATTGGAAGCGTCAGCGGTGGAATAAACAAGCTCCATGCGCATTGAACCTCACCCGACAGGACTGTGCCCCATACTAAAAATAAGTTGAAGGTTTGGCAGCCGTATCGCGAGAGGGAAGCCGGCCGCGGGGCCAAACAGCGCGACGAACCGCGCATCCGAGCATTCGAGAAGGCAGAATGGAGAATAGCATCCCGACATCCTGGTAGGTCGGAACCGTATGCGTGGCCTCCAGTTCTGACAGGGTGACTCTTGGCGTCGGCACCAGTGTGCCGCACGGATGGAGAGCAGCGCCAGTACAGCTGGCGTTAGGGTACGGAGTCGGTGCTAGTGCGCCAGATATGAGTTTTGGGCGCCGAGCGATAGGCTGGGATGCGCCGTTGCGTCGACGCGGAGTAAACCATGCCCTCGAACGGTAGTCCTCGAACGCGGGCTGACGGAGGAGGCACGTGAAGATGCAGAGAGGGAGTGGCGCGGCGTTCGAGCTGATACCGAAGAGCCGTGCGATCATGGCACATTGTCCGGTCGCAGTCCTAGTGGTGCACGGTGCAGAGCTAGCGATTGCGGCTACCTATGTGAAGAGTCAGAACTTGCGAAACGATACAGTTGGCTGTGAGATGTACCTTTGAGACGGCGTCGGCCATATTTCCAAGTGTTGGTTCCTCGACCTGCCTGCCCTTCCAGAATTCCACCAGTCGTTTCGCGCTCGCCCGCTGAGATAGGAAGACTCCACTGCACTTGTAGTCTTTGAGCTGGACAGCGGGGGTGTTGCGTAGACAAATCCATTTTGTTCGCCACGAACATACGCAAGAATCTTCCTTAACAAGGCATTGTTCCGCGGAATAGTGCAAAGATGTTTGAGTTGTCTGTACATTCTAAAGTCAGGGACGGACCGTGGCATATAGGAAATAAACGCACCTATGCAGAAATTGATACATGCTTCGCCCTCTCCTGCCATCGTTTGGCTCCCGGTCCCCCCGATAGACGGGCTTGGACATACCCACCGCTTGTGACGGCCATGGCTGTGCCTGCAGTTACTAGTCCATGTTCACCGTGACTATCAGGGCCTCGCAATCGACGACTCAAGTGCGTCGTCGGTTCTGTAGAGCGTGAGCAGATCGTGCATAGTGGGCTGAAACTCTTAAGGCCGAGTATCTGCATGAATTGCCGTAAGTAAACTGTCCAGAGAAGAACAGAAATAGCAGACGGACCCGAACAGCCACTTGCTACTATGTCTTCGTCCACGCCCTGTGTGTCTTGCACACTCCGAGTATCATGTACTCGCCGGCTTAGTTGTTTAGAGGTAGAGTATGATTGATAGCCAGTGGAGAGCCGATAACAGCTCGTGCGCCGATGAAAGAAGACCAAGCTCGCCAGTGAAATGCTGCGCCGCGCCGCGAGCGGGAAACGTTACTGCCTGTGACAATCACGTACGTCAGTGTTAACTTGAGCATACAGCGAGCATCTTACATACGCACCAACAATCAGGTCGATGATGAGCTTGGAAAAGGCGTTACGACGTACCGCGGCTTGGAAGTAACGACGCAGCCGGTGCGCTAGTGATTGGCAACTTTGAGGGAGATGTCGACGTTTGGCGTGTGTGATACTGGTATACTATCCGAGGTCAGGTGAATTCGCGGGCCAGGCAGGGTGTATAGAGACGTACGATGACCTTTGTTATTGGGGCTTCCAACTGACAGAAATACGAAAAGCGTGAGGGTATCGCGGCCGAGGGAGCGAGACTGAAACGTCGACGTGCTGTATGAGCAGGGAATGTTGCCTTGCTTCCTCAGTGGAGGTTGTTCAATGTACAAAGCGTGGTGCAGGTTGTCGGCACCATATTTGAGATTCTATGACATCTACTGAGCTTCAGCGTGTCCCAAGCTGCATTAGACAATGGCGTACGCACCTATGTTCGACCATTACTTGTCTTCCGCCCTTCAAGTTCGCGTTGATGATCGCAGTGGCAATCCTATGCCCAACGTCAACCTGAGAAAGCTCACCGCCGAGGAGGTACGCACGTACTATTACAGATCCGTGTACTCGGCTCACGGATTGTAGCATGCTTTGCAGAAAAGGGAGTTGAGACTAAGGCGATGGCGAGCGAGGCAATCTGAAGCGCAGCCTGGGATGCGGAACATTGTGCGCGGTGAGCGTATGCTGGCAGACGTGAGCACGACGAGCTCGCTAGCGCGTATGCTTGTATATTCAGGTCCCACGGTCGAAGAAACGGTGTCGCGCGCCACCTCTGCGGCTGCAATTGGCGAACTGGACTGGCAATCACCGACCATCATGATACCTGATATGAATGTTCTGTCCCGCCCAGACATATATATTCTGATAGTCGCAGTCATCCCACCTCTCACCTCCATTGCCTCCCGAACCACCACGCAGCATGGTACGTCCGCCGGCCCGCCTCGATCCATGCCAAAGTATTACTGAAATATCGCATTGCCAGGCCTCTAGCGTCGCCGTCTCGGAAGAGTGCATTAAATACTTCCAAGAACTCAAACTGCATCACACGTATAAATACATAATCTATGGATTCAACTCCAAAAACACGGAAATTATCGTCCTCAAGGCATCCGAGGACTCCAATTACGAAAACTTCCTGGCGGAACTCCCCAGAGACGACTGCCGGTGGGCTGTATACGACTTGGACTACAAGCTTGATAACGGTAGCCAGCGAAACAAGCTCTTCTTTTTCGCTTGGTATGTACATACTATTGGGCCGTGCATGACACAATTTGAATCCAGAATGCATCCATCAAACAGGGAAAGCGGCGACTCCAAAATCAAGCTGCGCATGCTCTACTCCGCGTCAAAGGGCTCTCTGAGGAATTCTCTCTCTGGTCACATGATTGAGATTAGTGCCACCGATTTGAGTGATTTGGACCGTTCCAAAGGTATGCCGCTCATCTTACTGCTCTTTACACATTTTGATCTCCTTGGCCTGCGATTAGTGGAAGAGAAGGCGAAGGGCAGCAACCACTGAATAGCTGACTACGTTCTACTATAAGCTGGCAATCCCGCTGCATATTGGTTGATGTATTATATTTGAGAATGTTACACTTATGAAGATGCCTGTGCAGAGAATAAAGCACAAGTTGGGCCCAGGCTATACCACACCAGCAGGTACAAGCACTGTAAGCCTTGGAAGCGAGGTGACATGATGGGTCTACTCGTCTCAGACTTACAAGCAGCGATACCTGCACAGCTATCGTCCAATGCATACACACCTATGTTCTCCACTGTTTCGGTCCACACCTTTGGCGTAGCATAAAGAACAAGTAGAATGGTAGGGAGCAGGACATGGGAATGCATACTCTATGCATGTTTGTCAGCCGCCCGTGTATGACAGGCTGCGCTGGAACCTGGAAAGGACCCTTGCCGGTAACCACGTGACGTGTGATATAGGCAGAGTCGGGTGCTTATCGTCCGAACTCTGTGGAGGACTCGGAATCAGACAACGCATGGATCTGCGATATCACCTTTACTCTCAGGTTTGACGGCCGAAAGGTGACACATAGCCTGCCATGTCGGAAAAAGTTAAGCGCTTCCACAAGGCGCCATGCACGCTCATGAGGCCTTGAGACTGGAGGACGCCCGTGGCGCCCTCATGAGACGAACTAAACTCTCATGAGAAGTCTTGGGAGAGCCCAGGGGGAAGCATGATCGCTAGCGCTGACAGCAGCTTGTCCAGCGTCTTTCACACAAACACTCAAGATCTGTACGGACCCCTTGTACCAGTAGAGATAAGATAATGTAGACGCGTCATCGAGAGTGAGAAGTTAGTGTTTTGCTGACTTTTCAGTCTTGACTTGAACTCATCAGGAGTATAGCCATGTACAGACCGACAACTATTACAATCTATTCTTTTCGTGCTGCTTTATGGACAGGCTCATGCGCAACACTTGACTGCGCTCGGTCTCTTTTCGCGTTGGAAGACTCCTCAGTCGCCGTTAGCTGACTTCTCGCGGTACCCAATATCCCACCAGACGGCTTCGAATCCTCCTGAGCAGACTTTTCTCGAAGCTCTTCAATGAAATTGCTATCAGGTATGTTGTTGGCCATCCTCCACTCCTACGTAACGTCGTTGCTGATATCCATCTAAGCCTCCTCGTCTCTCGTGATATGCGTGGCAACGAGTAATTCTGGTGATAACCCGGCCCTTGTCGTTCTGTTCGAGTGTTCAGATGTGATGTGGAAGAGAGCATTGTACTTCCAGATTGTGGGTTGCAAGCCGTTTGGGAGTGGTTGACATAGTGTCATGAGCTTCTGGGCGTCTCTAGGGTATTCTTTTCATTTCCATTGTCTTCTACCCCTATCTATTGTTTTCTCATCGATACTCGTGGTTTCCGTATGTTTCTCTATTGTTCTGGACTGCTCTAGTACATACACAAGAATACCGAGTGGTACTGTACAGTTTAGGACTACACATGTATAAGTAGCTACCGTCTGCAACAGAGAAAGCCAGTCTCGAGCTGGTTTGTTCCCCAGCTAGTTACTCGGAACTGCACCACTATTTCCATCCCCAGTTAAGAGCGTCGCACCTGGTACAGCTGTACTAGTTGTTGTTGACATAAGCTCGAGACTATCCTACCTCTGTGACGATCTCTCGTTGCTCCACCCGTTCTACCCAGAACACCTACCCGTTGCTCGGTCCGTCCTATATAGGAGGATCGTGTAGATTGAGTTTCGAACCTAGTACACCGGACCGTGATCACCCACAAGGGGACGGCCCGTGAACCTTGGTATTAACCATCCCCCTGTGTCGTTACCCCGTGCATATGCAACTAGTTACCCAATTAGTACCCCGCTGATCCAAACTCAACGGTTCTGAGCTTTATCTTAGAGAGCTGTACCTTAGACGCCCCTAACCCAGTGCTCTTTGATCGGCTGGGAACCTTTGGGCGCACCCTTGGGTGTGGGAAGCTAGTAAAAGCAGTAATCGGAAGGTGAGACAGGCGCTCTTGGGCTCGTGTCCCTTAGAGTCAAGCTGCAATCGGTAGACCGCAGCGGGATTAAACAGCAGAACACTGGTAACTCGTAGCTATATCAGTAGTAGCAGGTGCTGAGAATTCGAATTCCTCTGAGACAACTTCTATCCTTGTGCTCTTCATTTCGGTTGAAGAGTATTGCAGGCTGCCTAGAATAGGCTTCACTCATGTATGGCTGGAGGCGACTCGTGCCCTTGTATAGGACAACCTCATCATTTTTCCATAACTCGCGGGAGACCAATCTATCAGAAGCACAACGACAAGTGGTATTCGTGCCACGACCCAAAGTGTGTTCACGCAGACACTAATCCAAGTGTCAAGTGTGGAACTTGCGCAGTAAGCCTAGAAACTAAGCGCAAGTATTTCTCATACTACGTGAAAGCCGACGACACCAGCATCGATCCACCCACTCCCCAGTTATCCCGCAACCGTTACCGGTTGACTTCCATTCCCCACGCGCTCTATCTCCCATCATCCCCAAATCCGAAGTAGAAGTCGTCGCCCAGTAAAGAAAACGAGGACCACGACGACGGAGACGCCCTACTATCTGATCACACCGAGCGCGTGGAATTCTCGTCCATAGCTGACGCGAATGGCCACCCTAACCACGACAGGCTTGGAGACAAGTTACGAAAAGCCCTGTTCATGTGTCGACTCAAATCATAACAGCCTGATGCTTGGAAATAAGCTCATCAATTTTCACTTCCTGGGAGGCACGACTATAACCAAGAAATGCGCCGAGCAACCTTGTTCACACGCTAGCGGAAATCAACCTGCCAACGTTGTGGAATTCGTGGCCCAGGAGCTCAAAACGAGATGAGTGGTGGCAAGCGACCGGAGAGCCCGCCGGCCAGAGGACCCTCCTTTGGAGGTAACGGTGGAGGAGGAGCGGCGGCCCCGAGGTGGAGGTCGAGGTATCGAGATTGCGACGACGATGATGATGATAATGAACGCATCGCGATGGTCTGGCGAACAAGCCAGACACCTTCGACGGAAGCCGAAAAGATTGGGAAGCCTGGTGGAAGCAAATCAGGCTGAACATCTTCACAAACCACCACAAAAGCTCCGATCAGATCGAGCGAAAATCACATTTGTCCTGTCCTCATGCAGGGCGGGTCAGCCGGAGAGTGGGCCGAGGCCTATCTCGAAAGCACTGATTTCGCACGAGCAGATTGGGGTGTTTTCAAGAACGCCTGGTCAAGCAATTCTCCACGACTGGCACTCAGATGCCTTGCAGAAGCTGAAGAAGCTGAAGCAGGGAAGCCATGAGCGTTCGAGAGTTCAGAACGCGCTTCGAGATGTACGCCTCCCGCGCAGGGTACGGCGCACTTCAGGAGCAGCTCGACGAGCAGTCAGTGATTCTCATTGACTATCTCGGCGAAGCTCTCAGGCGAGTCCTCGACGCGGTCTGGAGTCGGGAAGACGTCCCAGCGATACTCGGCGTACATGCGCATTGCCGAGAACGTGGACGAGAACCAGAGGAGGCATTATCAGCGCCAGAAGAACCTCGGGAGCAGTCAGTCCCACAAGCCGGCTCCAAGCCGCAAACGCACAGTTAGGCGCCGGCAGCGTCTTGCAGACCGCGCCTCGACAAGATTGTCGAGATGGAACCGGCATAAGCTACGGGGGGCCGGTCAACCAATGAACCTAGACAGAGCCCGAAAGGAAGGGCTTTGTTTCAATTGCCATCAGAAAGGACACTTGTCGTGCGACTGCCCCCTGCCGAAGCAACCTTGCCAGGTGCGCGGCGTCTCCATGGACCTTCCGATGAAGGACGATAAGCCCAAGCCGTCGTCGGCTCAAGCTGATTCGTTCCCTGATGGAATGGAGGAACGCATTCACCGCGTGGTAGAATCCTCATTCATGAAACTTCTCAAGGGTTTTCAGGCGGCTCAAGCGAAAGCACAGACGTGAAGAGCCTAGAAACATTTCTCAACTATTGTTGTACCGTAGTGTTAGACGAATCATCGCAATGTTATTCTGAAGGGGGCGTCTGCTGAGCAGCGTGGCGGTTCAACACCGTGCTTAATTCTCCGTTCATTACCAGAAAACACGTCTGCGATAGTAGAGAAAGAACCTGTGCCCAAAACCCAAATGGGTAAGAGAAGTCCGTGGACTCCGGCGTGGATCCATCAGTGGACCACGTACGATGCCGAAGCGGCTGTTAAGATTCTGGAAGGATGGGTGCATGCAAAGCGTCAGTAGATGCCACGCTAGCAAGCACCCAAAATATTGCTTCATGTCGCGCGACGAAGCAACTATATACCTTTCAGAATTAAAAAGCCGCCCGAGATACATCCGAGGCCGAAAAGGCAATCAGATTGATGTTCCAATAATCGTCACTATATTGGACACCTCTGAATCCTTTTCGGTAAAAGCTCTGCTAGACTCCGGATGTACTGGATCTTCAATTGATCAGACATTTGTACAGGAACATGGCATTGCAACGACCAAATTGCCTGTTCCAATCCCAGTGTACAACGCTGACGGCAGTCATAATGTCGGCGGTCCGATCACAGAATGTGTCAATCTCAGAGTCAAGATTCAGGATCACGTGGAGCGAATGTCCTTCGCTGTCACCAACCTTGGGAATACGTCCATTTTCCTTGGTTATGAGTGGTTGGAATTGCACAACCCATCAATCAACTGGAAAGATCGCACACTCTAGTTTGATAGATGTCCAGCCACTTGTGATTATGTACAACGCCTAATTGGCATTGAGGATGACGAACACGAAATCCCGAATGATCCGGGAGGCTCATCTTGAGGAGGGGAACAAATCTTTGTTTTCGACTGGCAGCGCTACGTTGCAACAGGCGGCGCTCACATCCGCGCTAAAACCAACGTGGCTATGGATCTGGCAATCGAAGAAAATGCAAAGAAAGCAAAGAAACCTGTTCGAGGAACTCGTCCTGAATACTATCACAAGTACCAGGATGTCTTTGCTAAAGAAAACTTCGATTTACTGCTAGAACGACGCCCGTGGGATCACGATTGAGCTAACACCAGGCGCTACACCGGTGGGAGGAAAATTGTACCCTCACACGTTAGATGAACAGAGAAGCGCTAGATGACTTCTTAGAAGAGAACCTTCGATCCGGACGAATCCGTCCTTCTAAGTCACCCTGGGCAGCTCAGATTCTTCTTTGTCAAGAAGAAAGATGGCTCGCTTCCGACTTGTACAGGACTACCGCCAAGCTTAACGATTTAACCATCAAGAATCGTTACCCACTTCCTTTGATCCAGGAACTGGTAGACAAGCTGAAAGGGTTCAAATACTTCCAAAGTTAAGGCGTCAGATGGGGCTACAACAACATTCAGATCAAGGAAGGCTGACGAAGAGAAAGTGGCGTTCATCACAAACCGCGGACTCTTCAAACCCCTAGCCATGTTCTTCGGTCTCACCAATTTGCCAGCCACATTCCAAACAATGATGAACGATATCTTCCGAGATCTGATCCAGGAAGGACACGTGATGGTCTACATTGACGACATCATGATCTATACCAAGGATCTGGAAGAACACCGTCGCATTGTGCAATGAGTTTTGGACATGATGCGAGAACACTGGTTATACCTCAAGGCAGAAAAGTGCGAATTTGAACGGCTTGAGATCGAGTACCTCGGCATGATCATCTCCGAAGGACAAGTCCAGATGGATCCAGTCAAAGTAGAAGGCATCAGGAAATGGCCGAAGCCCACGTGCAAACGGGACATTCAGGCGTTCCTCGGCTTTACCAACTTCTGACGATTCATCAAAGACTTCGGCAAGATCAGCGAAGCCGCTCACCTTCCTCACCGGCAATGCTACATTCATATGGAACCCCGAGCAAGCCGAAGCCTTGAAGAACTCAAGAACCGTATCTGTTCCGCTCAGTCCTAGCAATGCCCACAGGCGAGGACAAGTTCCGAATTGAATGTGGCGCTTCTGACTTCGCCTACGGTGCAACCCTTGAACAACATCAGGATGGCAAATGGAAGCCTGTCGCATTCCTCTCTAAAGCGTTCACAGCCATCGAGCGCAACTACGAGATCTACGATAAGGAACTCATGTCTATCATGTCGGCACTTGACGAATGGCGCCAGTACCTAATGGGGCGCTCGGCAGGACTTCGAGATCTGGACAGATCACAAGAACTTGGAGTACTTCCGGAAGCCACAGAAGCTGAACCGACGGCAAGCACGCTGGTGTGCCGAACTTGCCGAGTATCACTTCCTGCTTCAGCACAAACCTGGTCAGACCAACGGAAGGCAGATGGACTCTCGCGACAGTCTGGATATGAGAATGGAAAGGGCGATAACGCAGATATTGTAATATTAAAACCAGAACACTTTCGCGAATTATCTTTACGTAGCATAGATCAGCACATGCTTGACGGACCAGCCACGGAATGGCTCGTAGATATTAAAAAGCACAAAGCCAATAAGGACAAAGTAGTTACGATAGTGTTAGCAAAGAAGGAAACGGACTGGAAAGAAGACAAAGAAGGATTGGTTACCTGGAAAGATCGTATCTACGTTCCCGTACATCGGAAACCGCGAACAGATCATCAAGCATCGCACGACTCATACCTCATCGGACATCCCGGGCCAACACAAGACCCACGAGTTGATCACGCACAACTACTGGTGGCCACGCATTCGCGGGAGACATTAGGAAGTACGTCAAGGGATGTGTCGACTGTCAGAAGACCAAGGTTCACACCGGATCCAAACTCGGCCCGCCCACGAGCGAGATTGCCTCTCAACCTTGGGAGATCATCTCTGTTGACAAAATTGGTCCACTCCCCGTCGCTAGGATTCGATGCTATCATCATGATTGTCTGTATGTTCTCCAAACAGATAATTTGCATCCCTCCACCATCGAGCTCAACGTGCAAAGGATGGAGCAAAATCCTGCAGGACCATGTTGTCGCCCATCACGGCATCCCGCCGGAAGATTATTAGCGATCAAGGAGCAGAGTTCAAGAACGAGTACATATCTGAACTCTATAAGTCCCTGGGAATTGAAGCCAACGCATCCGCACGGCCTATCATCTGCAGACCGACGGTCAGACGGATTAATGCTGAAGTCAAACAGTACCTTCGACTTTTCATCAACTACCAACAATCCGATTGGGCCGAATGGCTACCCCTTGCATCGTTCTCGTACAACAACAAGGTCAATAGCTCCACCAAACAAACTCCGTTCTTCATCAACAAAGGTTATCACCCTAACTCCGGAAACGAACCCTACCAGGAGTAAGAAGGAAACTGAGAGAGACTTTGTAGATTGGATGAAATCAGTACGAGAGGAAACGCAGGCAGCCATTGGATTAGCACAGGAGACGATGAAGTGCTTATGACCGGCCGGAAAGGGAAGACACGTGAATACAAGCCGGAGACCTTGTATGGCTTGAAGGGACCAACATCACTACTGATCGACCGATGAAGAAGCTTGACAACAAGCGCTACGGCCCGTTTAAAGTTAAACAAAAACACGGGCGCCTCCGCTTACGAGCTTGAACTCCCCAAAGCATAGAGAAAGATCTATCCCACGGTCGATGAGATGTGGCTCTCACCGTTCTGAGAGCCCTCCTTCGAATCCCAGGCACGTAAACCCGAAGTATCCAATCTGATTGATGGACAAGAAGAACATGAGGTTGAAGAGATCCTGGACGCTAAGCTGGACAAAGGAATTCTCAAATACAAGGTTCTATGGAAGCATGAAACCGGTCCGCGCAAATACATGGGAACCGCGATCTAACCTTATCCACTGTCAAGATCTCATCGATGCTTTCTACAAAGCGCATATCAGGCGCCCCTCATCCATTGACTATTTGAATTCCCCCTATCGTGTTCTGACCCAACGTCAATCAGTTCATCGGACATATCGGTTCCAGACTATACAATTGGGAAATAGGTCATACAGATAGAGACGCCCGAGTTCTATAGATCACGCGGACGTGATCCTTAGAGAGGGGTTATGTCATGAACTTCTGGGCGTCTCTAGGGTATTCTTTTCATTTCCATTGTCTTCTACCCCTATCTATTGTTCTCTCATCGATACTCATGGTTTTCGTATGTTTCTCTATTGTTCTGGACCACTCTAGTACATACATGAGGATACCGGGTGGTACTGTACAGTTTAGGACTACATATGTATAAGTAGCTACCGTTTGCAACAGAGAAAGCCAGTCTCGAGCTGGTCTGTTCCCCAGCTAGTTACTCGGAGACTGCACCACTACTTCCGTCCCAGTTGAGAGTGTCGCACCTGGTACAGTTGTACTAGTTGTTGTTGACAGTGGGCTTGTACTTTGAGCGTCTGCAGCAGGTGCGTGCTGCACCTGAGCCCACGGAGGCTATGCGACGCTGATTCACCAATAGCGCACTTCCTTTCGCAGCCAGTGATGTGAAAGCCGCTGGATATCCATCACAGCCAGTGTTTATCCATTTTGCTGCCACGGTCTGGCTATACTCGGCGTGGTTTTGATGATGGGACGGTAGTTATTCTCACGCTGGATGGCAATGCCAAACGGCCGTGCTTCAGCGCCAGCGGTAATCAGCACGTGATCAACGTCTACTATGGGTGGCCCCTTTTGATAACACTTTCGACTTTCTGCAGCACTGCGCCTCATCCCCTCTCCCTTTCTCCGTCATTTTGCACATCTGCGTGCAACACAATCTTGTTTACATTTCCGTATTTTTTCTGTATTTTTCTTGGACTACGGACTTCATCGGAATAGTTCCGAAAAGACAACTCTGGGTGGACCCAGTAATGATAACTCGGAGAAACTGCGCCATCACAAAATTCCCATATTCGTGACGAAATCCGTCCACCTCATTGGTCAATCAACAGTGTTAGCGCTCACAAACCGGTCCTCGAAGTGATAATTGAGCAGTCCTTCACGCACAAGCAGCATCGGCATGCTGCAAAGATGTGCAAATCATAACTATACATATGTGAAATACTGCCTGCAACTTTGACAGTGTTTCCCTGGAGGGATCTGGCAAGGTGAGCCTATCAGCACTCTGATTTAGACTGTAAACGACCTTCTTGAGCACCTTCTGTAATTCCTACACCTCCCTCCTTCATTTTCGAGCTTTCTGAGTAAACAGGCATGCTTCGATAGCTACTGTGTATCTTAGAAAATAATCCCAAGGTCAACGTTTGAGTGTGTCGGCCGCTGGACCTGAATTATCACATCTGTCCCGTTTATCAAAAGGGGGCCACCCATAGTATGCTCAAACAGGAAGGACGCCCATGGACAGCTTCTGATTGGTTGAGCATTGGCCAGCCAGGCGTGGGAATAACCACGGTGGTTTTACGGCCAATGGATATCCACTGGATTTCCACAAATCCACTGGCTCGGCGAAACGGTCAACTAGCTGGTTTCACATCACTGTTCGCAGCCACCCAACTTTTTCTCCACATTCAACTCTTGACAGTGTTCGACGCCGGAGAGGGGTTACCATAGCCGCCCAGAGTTGATGGCGTGGGAACTAACTCGGCAATTGCCGAGAATACAGACCCAGAAATTCCCCTGACGCTCTACTCTCATCCACGACCACCGCGATTTCAGATCCACCGCTTTCCTGTCTCTCCAGCATGAAATTCAAGACCATCGAGGTTTGCAAGATGTAGAATACTATCTCTCACTTGTCTCAACGTTTTTCTTCCTCGCTGAACATCGTCCGGTCGTCTAATCAATGAAATGGAGGCGACCCGATGTATGCCTGCGCCAGGCGTTGGAGAATGTCATGGTCTGTGCTTGCCGCACATCTCTTTTTACATTCCTTAGATTTGTACTTATATACTCTATCATCGCTTTTGCAGGCTCCACGCCCTCTACGCCTTAGCCGTGTGCTAGAGAAGCTGTCTGCCTGAGATAGGAAGAGTCAAGACACTGTTAAGATTTTTGAATGGCAACCGGTGTGCGATTGTGTCTATAGCTAGTTGCAAACATAATGGCAGCAATGCGCCGAGATGGAAGTTACAGAGAGACGCGTCGAGGACGCACCAATCAGAGCAACACCAAAAATGGCTCCCTCCATGGAACCAGCGCTGCAGTGCTCCCTTTGGTGGCCCTTTGCCGCGTCCCGTTCCTGTGCAACTTCCCGCAGCATGCCGCTGTCATTATATCCGCAATGAGCTGTAACCACTGAACTGCATGGATAACCATGGTAGTCATTCTGACGGTAATGCCACAAGATGCAAGCGCTTTGCAGCAATGCTGGGCACAGCATAGAGCGTCTCTGCATACAATGCTGTCATTTGCACGACACATGGTAAGTTACCTTCATCTCACGCTGTCATGTATATTAACCCTTTCAGTTCCGTAGACATCGCTCACATCCTCCGTTGAACGAATAACATCTGCTAATTGAGCGACTTCTATGGAATCATAACTGTCAAATTTGCACTGAATTTCGCCGGTTGTAGGCTGTGAAATTTGCCTGGAGTGCTGAATAGCCTGAAATATCTGGTGCGTTTGGTTGATATGGAGGTTGTCGTACCGTGAATTAGGTATCTTCATGCCTCAATAGTAACGCATAGCAAGCTCACACCTTTGTTATAGCATACCGTTGCCTGTTGGCTCGTCCTCGCTGTTCACGACAGCGAGCAGCGCCAAGATGAACGACCCGACGTTGGTTGCAAAATTCAGTGGATGCCTCGTTGCTAAGCACAAATTTCATCCGCTACGAACTTTTTGAGACGCCCCTCGTTGCACTTTGACTATTGATTCAGATGCGTACTATAGCCAACCCCCGTGTTGAGCGCGCCCCAAGCGCCCAGCGCTCGCTGTCTACTGTATCTGGTTTGTTGGCAGTTCTGCATCTTGATTGGGCTGTTACCTTCGTTTGGCCTGCAAGTGCGGCGGTGCTCTCGTCCAAATATCAGGCGTTAACATGTGAATGAGTCAAGCGTTGTTTGTGCTCCTCGCATGGGCACTGTGCCCGCAGGCGAACACAACATATAAGAACAAAACGCGATGGTAGGGAGGTACGCACTTCTTTCCTCTTCTTATTCTCTCGTCTCCTCCTTTTTTGCGCTTTCTGACTGCTTTTACGAAACGACTCGCCATGGTTCCCTCAGTGTCGTCAACAGCGACCACGTTCTTCTTTGCTCTCGCCTTGTACGCGGCTCTTGGCTATGCCGCTAGTGTTCCAGTGACTCGGCGTGCTGGTCCCGCCGGATTCGCGATGAAGGCCTCCGGTACCGGTGTGCGTTACGGCCAGGCCTTGAGCTCCTCCAGCTCTTCTGCCAGCTCGTCGTCTGCAGCCGCGGTTTCAGATTTCCAAGACCTGCTTGTAAGTGACCTAATGCATGGCTGCCACTTAATCACGATCACTCACCATCATCCCCACATCTTTCAGTACGTTGTTGACATTGAGCTCGCCGGAAACAGTGAGTATATATATATATAATTCACGTTCACTTATCTTACACGACATGTCTCTGCAGCATATACTGTTCAGATGGATACAGGGTCTAGCGACTTGTGGATCTTCGTCCCGAATGACTCCCTCACACTCACCAACACGTCCGATCTCAATGTCACGGAGTCCTACGGTATAGGCCACGCCTCTGGAGTAGTTGACTTTGCTGAGATGAAACTTGGCGGTTACACAATTCCCAATCAAGGTGAGATGCCCGCTACCCTACTCCTGGTGTATGCTCACCGGGCTTGCCCAACATTCCAGCGTTCGTCAACGCAAATCTCGCGGTAGACTTTGGGTTCATCAATGCTCAAGAAGCAGTCGGCATGATGGGTCTCTCATTTGACGACGCGGGCTTTTCGCCGGTCAACGACGCGTTCAGGCAGAGTTACGGCGAGAACAGCACACTAGGCGCCACGCCGATCTCGAACCTCTTCGCTCAGAACCCGGACGTCTCGAACTCATTCGACATTCAGCTCGACCGCACGAGCGACCTCAACGACACCGCGACCGGCACGTTCCTAATCGCGGA
The DNA here is from genome assembly GCA_024811115.1 of Terana coerulea. Taxonomy (NCBI): domain Eukaryota; kingdom Fungi; phylum Basidiomycota; class Agaricomycetes; order Polyporales; family Phanerochaetaceae; genus Terana; species Terana coerulea. The sequence continues at coordinate 138,363 of JAKOGH010000656.1, read as the reverse complement.
GCATGCCGAAGGTTTCGAGAGCGTGACCGCCCAGCCTCGGCTGTACCGCCAGGCTGTTGGGAGGTGGACTGTGCAGTTGGATGGAATGAATGTGAACGGCGAGGACTTCCAGTTTAACACCTCTTCGTTGCCGAACATACCCGACGGCAGCATCGGTGTCCTGCTCGACACGGGTTACTCGTACCCCCTCTCCCGCCTGCCGCCGTTGACGCCATCTACTCATCCATCCCCGGAGCAGTCTATTTCGGCGGCGAGCCATACCAGTGGGTCGTGCCGTGCACTGGCCAAACCAACCTCACTTTCACGCTTGGGTGAGTGGCATACTTTCCCGAATACCTCCTTCGATGACTGACCGTCTCATAGTGGTCAACCGTACCCTGTGCACTACCTCGACCTAACCGCAGTTGCTACCACTCAGGTTACGCTTAACGGCCAAAACCAAGATGTTACCTACTGCTACAACACGTATCAGTACCTGACTCTGGACCCTAACTCGTTCTCAGGCTTCGACGCTGTCCTCGGCGACGCCTTCCTGAGGAACGTGTACGCCTCGTGAGTGAATGAACCCCTTTTACACGGTTAGCGGCTTCTTACGGAGCGCGCTTAGCTTCGACTACGGCGACAGCGACTCCACCGGCAACAGCAGCTTTGCCCAGCTCATCTCCGCCACAAACTTTGACGATGCCGACAGCGACTTCTTCGCGTCCCGGTCCGCGGCGCTCGCCAAGCTGCCTCCGACCATCGACCCCACCACGCTTCTCTCCCTCATGAACAGCTCAGGCTCGGACGACTCGGATACCGACGGCTCCGTCGAGACCAGCAGCGCCGTCGGGACGAGCTCGGACTCAAGCTCGGACGGCAGCGCGGGCGACAAGCTGTACTCGCTTGTGGACAAGTACGGCCCGGTGATCATCGGCCTGCTCGCTGGCAACATCCTCGTCGGCGTCCTGCTGTGCATCATCGCGCTCGCGGCGTGCACGCGCGGCGCGATGCGCTCTGGTGCGAAGTCGCGCAGCATCAACTCGAGTTACGCGCCGGTGCGGTTCAAGGAGCAGGAGGCGGCGTACGACAGGGATAACACTTATCACGACTAAAGGCAGGTCCCGGGATTGAGTGTTGGGGATTGATCTATCATATTTCTTCTTGCAGTCACAGACAGTTGATTCCTAGTATTTGTATTACTCGTTAGCGCTGCGCTCTCTGCAGTGAAAGGTTAATTACTGGGCAACATGGAGACATTTTGATGTGAATTTGAGACAAGCTCATCATTGCTTTGTTTTTTATCATTAAAAACATGTAGAAGAGATGACTTGTAGGTCGCCAGTGGCGAGCTATCGCCGGGCCGTGCGAGGCTGCCTCGAGCGTCTGCGCCATGTAAAGGCCGAAACCTGAGTCGTACGGGGGCTTTGTGGCACTGATGCGCCCATAGCATCCGTCCGACTCTTTTCTCTGCATCCAGCCCAAATAATGCTCGCCGCCCGGGCCGGAGTCGACGATATCGATACAGACTCGGACCTCCGAAGCCAAGCTCTTGCATACATTCGAGGAGGGTCTCTCAATATATATAATTGCGTGCGTTCCGTGGCCGAGGACTACTGGCTCGATTGTGTGGCATTGCAGGTCACGTACGCGAATTTATGCGTTCTGCGTGAGTGCAATACTCATCCCACCTTTTCGTCAAGAGCTGGGCCAATGGCGCCTGGTCTGGTGGCGTGGGAACTGATGGAATTCGGCGGTTGCCGTGAGTATGCGCACTAAAAATCTCTCTTACGCTTTAAATTACTCTCATCCACAACCACCGCGACCTCAGTTCACTCGCTTTCCTGTCTCTTCAGCATGAATTCAAGAACATTGGAGGAGCTGAAAGTTATATAAGACCATCTCTCGTCTGTCTCGACGTTTATCTTTCTCGGCCCGAGCAATCCCAAGCACATCCACCCTGCAATCGGTTCGGACGGCCGGGGGACTCGATGTACGCGTGCTCTGGATGTTGGGACATGTCATGGTCTGTGCGCGCCGCACATGTTTTTGTATTCCTTAAATTTGTAGTACTGATACACACTCTCATCGCCTTTGGGGGCTCTACGCCCCTCTATGCCTTAGCCGTTCAGCGGAGAAGCTGTCCGGCTGAGATAGGAAAGGTCAAGATATTATTGAGGTTTTGAATGACGGATGGTGTGCAATTGTGGCTAACTACTGAAGCGCATGGATAGCCACAGTCATTCTGGCCATTCCGGCGGTACCGCCACAAGAAGTAAGCGCTTTACAGAAAAGCCAGGCATAGCTTGGGCATAGCATAGAGTGTCTGTACATACAGTGTTGTTGCTTGCACGGCACATGGTGCCTTCATCTCACGCTTTCATATGCACTAAATCTTCCAGTTCCGTAGGCATCGCTCACATCCTCCGCCGAACAAATAATGTCTGCCAATTTAGCGACTTCTATAGAACATAACTGTCCGAGTCAAATTTGCACTGACCTCCGCCCGTTGAAGACGGTGGAGCCTCCCTGGAGTGCTGAATAGCCTGAAATTCCCAGTGCGTTTGGATGATATGGAGGTTGTCTTACAGTGGATCAGGTACCATCATGTCTCGATAGTACCGCACAACAAGCTCACACCTTGGCCGTAACAGACCGCCGCATGTTGGCTCGCCCTCGCTGTTCACGACATCGAGCAGCGTTAAGGTGGACGTCTGGACGTTGATTGCGAAAAGCAATGGGTGCCTCGCTGCGAGCTATTTGGGACGCGCCCAGTTGTACTTTGACTTTTGGTGCGTACTCTAGCGGACCCTGTGTTGGGCGCGCCTGTCGGAGCGCCCAGCGCTCACAGTCCAATTGGTTTACTGGCACGCCGCCCGCGTCTTGATTGGGCTGTTATGCTCGTTTTACCTGCTGCGGTACTCTCGAAAAAAGATCAGACATCAACATGGAAACAAGCCGAGCGTCGTTCACAATCCTCGCGTGGGCAATGCTGTGCCTGCAGGGGAACGCGATATAAAACGACATAACGCGATGGTGGCGAAGTACGCACTTCCTTCCTCTTTTCTTTTTCTCTCCTCTCCTCCTTATTTGTGACTTCTGTTTGCTTTACGGAACGACTCGCGATGATTCCCTCAGTGTCGTCGACGGGGACTATGTCCTTCTTTGCCCTCGCCTTGTACGCAGCTCTCGGCCATGCCGCTAGTGTTCCAGTGACTCGTCGTGCGGGCCCCACCGGATTTACGATGAAGGCCTCCGGCACAGGTGTGCGTTACGGCCAGGCCTTGAGTTCGTCCAACTCTTCTGGCAACTCGTCGTCTGCGATCACGCTTTCAGATTACCAAGACGCTGTTGTGAGTAACCTGACGCAACGCTGCCACTTAGTCACGATTACTGACAATCACCACACATCCTCCAGTACACTACTGACATCATGCTCGCCGGAAATCGTAGGCATAAATGCATCCTTCACGCGTGCAAACCCCATATAACATGTCGCTTCAGCGTATACCGTTGTGATAGACACAGGGTCTTCCGACTTGTGGATCTTCGCCCCGAATGACACCCTGACGCTCACCAACACGACCAATTTTAATGTCTCGGAGGCCTATGGTCAGGGAATCGTTTCTGGAGTAATAGACTTTGCTGAGATGAGGCTTGGTGGTTACACCATTCCTAGCCAAGGTGAGATGCCCGCTACACTGCTCCTTGTCTATGCTTACCTGGTTTACTGAATATCCCAGCTTTCCTCAACGTCAAAACCGTGGAGGACTTGCCACCGATCAGTGAAGGACTGTTCGATGGTTTTATGGGTCTCTCATTTCAAGACACTGTGGGCTCCTCGCCAATCGACCTCGCGTTCAAGCAGAATTACGGCGTGAATAATACACTAGGCAACACGCCGATCTCGAACATTTTCAACCAGAACCTGAACGTCTCGAACTCATTTGATATTCGGCTCGAACGCACCGGCGACCTCAATGACACCGCGACCGGCACGTTCCTAATCGCGGAGCATGCCGAAGGTTTCGAGGACGTGACCGCTCAGCCTCGGCTGTACCGCCAGGCTGCCGGGAGGTGGACTGTGCAGCTGGATGGAATGAGCGTGAACGGCAGGAATTTCCAGTTCAACACCTCTTCGTTGCCGAACATTCCCGCCGGCAAGATTGGTGTCTTATTCGACACGGGTTTCACGTACCCCCTCTCCCGCCTGCCGCCGTTGACGCCATCTACTCATCTATCCCCGGAGCAGTCTATGTCGGCGGCGAAACATACCAGTGGGTCGTGCCGTGCACTGGCCAAACCAACCTCACTTTCACGTTTGGGTGAGTGGCATACTTTCTCGAATACCTTCTTCGATGACTGACCGTCTCATAGTGGTCAACCGTACCCTGTGCACTACCTCGACCTAACCACAGTTGCCACCACTGAGGTTCCGGTCAACGGCCAAAGCCAAAATGTTACTTACTGCACCAACACGTATCAGTATCTGACTTTGGACCCTAGCTCGTTCCCGGGTCAAGACGCTGTCCTTGGCGACGCCTTCCTGCGGAACGTGTACGCCTCGTGAGTGACTGAACCCCCTTCTACGTAGTTAACGGCTTCTGACGGAGCGCGCTTAGCTTCGACTTCGGCGATAGCGGCTCCACCGGCAACGGCAGCTTCGTCCAGCTCATCTCCACCACCAATCTCGACGACGCTTACGGCGATTTCCTCGCGTACCGCCTCACCGCACTCGCCGCGCTGCCTCCTGCCATCGAACCCGCCACATTCCTCTCCCTCCAGACGGCCGTAATGGCAAATTCGAATAGTACGAACAGTACGAGCACAGGCGGCTCTGTTAAGACCAGTGGCGCCGTCGAGACGGACTCGAGCTCAAGCTCGGACAGCGGCACGGGCGACAAGCTGTACTCACTCGTGGACAAGTACGGCCCGGTCATTATTGGCCTACTTGCTGGCAACATCCTCGTCGGTGTCCTGCTGTGCATCATCGCGCTTGCGGCATGCACGCGCGGCGCGATGCGCTCTAGTGCGAAGGCGCGCAACATCAACCCGAGCTATGCCCCGGTGCGCTTCAAGGAGACGGAGGCGCCGTACGACGGGGATAATACTAGTACTTATCACGATTAAGGGCGTGGCAGTAAGGCTAATTTGATATGTTTTCTTCTTGCATTCACGGACTTTTGCTTTCTCGCATTTGTAACTTATTCGCACCACACTCTCTGCCGTAAATAGCAATGTTAATAGTAACTTAGTGTCATATTTTTGTAAACCTGGCTTTGACCTGGCTTGCAGTTGCACTGTGCTCATTCATGTCAGTGAACCAAATCAGATCCGAGTCGGGCGTAGTGGGCAAGCTGGAACGAGCAAACCTGGTTTATTGCAGCGCTATATCGTCGCAATGCAACTGTGAGATTCTGTTTTAACGGTCACTACTTATCAGTAGCTTGCAGCCGGTGGCCGCAGAGAGACACTGCCTGCGGGGCCACCTCGAGCGTCTGTAGCAGGCAAGAGCCGAGCGGAGGCTTTGTGGCGCTGATGCGCCTATACCGCCCTTCCTGTCCTGGCCACCCGACTCTTTTCTCTACCACATCCAACTCAAAAAAAATGTTCGACGCCGAAGTCGATGGTGCTGATCTTCACAGTCAAGCTCTTGCGCACATTCGAAGAGAGTCTCTCGACATGTACAATCGTCTGCATTCCGTGGCCGAAGACTGCCGGTTCGTTGATGCGGTACGGCAGGTGTACGCGGATTTACCCATTCTACGTGAGCGGGAAAAGATAATTTACAAATTGCAATGACCTTATATCTGAATTTGTAGCGAACTTACGCTGTGGCGCATGGTACGTGGACCCGACTGCGGTGAGTTGAGCGTCTGGATCGAGTCGGTGTCATTTTGACACGAACCTGACCTGAACTACGCTAGGCACGGACGGAGCCCGCGTACTTTAAATCAACAGACGGCCACTTTAACAACTGGGGTTTTAACCTGAGAAGGCCGAACATTCATCTCCTCTCCATCGTCGCAGAGCAGGGAGGGTAGGCTGAACCTTTCGTCGCGCAGGAGAATCTCTGACGACCACGGCGTGGCGTATAGCTTCATCATAGTTGATTCAACTCGGTCTGGCAAACGGATGCCAGATGCTCTATCGAAGACGATTCCCATATGGTGCACTGTCATAAACCGTGCTGTGCGAACGCACTACTCCAAGGGAGATCTATGGGATGCCGCTCTTTACACTTCGCCCGGGACAGTCAGCCGGCAGGAACACGCACAGATTGAGGCTCGGCTGGACAACTGGGCAGAAGCTCTTCTTGTGAGCTCTGCTCTGTGGCATTTCTACACATGGCATACAGCCGACGGGATTGTCATCTAGAAATCGTCTTACCAACTTCCCAACCTGCCATATCCTCTCCGTCCTCTGTGGATCACCCCTCTACCTCGTCATATCCTCATGTACCCTCGGCGAGCGAACGGGCATTCCACCCAATCATCTGCCTGTCGGCGTCCAAGCAGATAGAACAGGGAATTGAAAGGCGATCCAACGGCTTCTGCTACGTTCAAGGCTCAGGTGACGACCACGAACTCTGGGGTGACGTGAGAGGCTCTCGGCATTCACAAGGCCATTAAGTCGCTGATTTTCGTTTCTATAGGGTTTGACACCGGACGTATTCTGGAAGAACAAAGACCAGATCCTTCAGACAGATCGTGCCTTCCTATCCGACCTCATTCAAGAGCTCGTCGTGCAGGAACCCTTGCGTCAACATGGTCGACGTGCTTCGCTTCCGACCCGCATCGCAAAAGTGCATGGTAAGCTGTTGGTAGGGTCCCTATCAGATATCCCACAGCCCCCGCCGCACCGCTTGCCAAACTCAGATGAGGAGGCGGCATACATCCTGATATCAGAGATTGACCACCGGCTGCGCCCATCGGACGATGATCAACAGTCATACGGGCGGAATGTGCTCCTGTTGCAACTGCCGCAAGGCAAGCGAGGCCAAAAGCAGTTCTTGGACACCGTGCTCCCGCTGTCAATGACGTTCATCGAGAGGCAACTGTTGAGGGGAGCGACGGTCTGCGTCTGTTGCGATGGTGGAAAGGACGCGAGTGTCGGAGTAGCGTTGTCTGCTCTTCAGAAGTTCTTCGACGATGACGGGGAGTTCCGCGGACTTGGCGAAAGAGTGGGTATAGGTGCGCCATATCTATGATTACGTTCAGTTGAGTGCTATACTCATCCAGGCGCTTTAACCCCAGACAAACGATCTATCAGCACCCGACTTCAGTGGATTATTACCAGTAGACCGCAGGCCAACCCATCTCGAGCAACGCTCAAACGAGTCAATGAGTTCCTAATGACCCCAGCTGCCCTTCGAGGCAGCTGAGGTGGAACTCTTGTACATGCATACCCGAACATTACTGTCCACCATGCGCGGAGGGGATAGACTTTGATATGTACCGGCGTCATAGGCGTGAATGCGAGTGGTGAAGAGCCCTGTCCTGCGCGGTCCGTGTGGTTAACTTCCTGTAGGATCGGGATCGGACATGTGCGGAATGATATGATACTTCGAAGCTGCATAATAATCATAAAGTACAACCGCGCGGGTAACAGCGAGAGGCTTGGGCAAATTACACAGGTATTGTTTCCAGTGTTTTGCTCCATTCTATAACCTTCGGATGGGCCTCAACCTGATCGGTAAAGTATCGGTCTCGACGTATCACCCGGAAACGGACCGAACGAACCTTGTTTGGGTTAAAATTCAGGACTTGAAGACCTTCCAGTGAAGTGGCGCGAGAAAGCGCTACGTAAGCTTGACCTGCGGATATGTCAGCAGCCGCGCCGAACGGAGTGCGACAAACACGCACCCTTCTCGAATATCCTAGCTAGGTCCACCCTGACGCGCTCCAAAGTTTGCCCCTGCGACTTATGGATGGACATCGCCCACGCGAGGATGAGCGGCAGCTGCGTCCGGCTGACCTGAACTTCCCCATTCGGCTGCTCAACCTTCCACGACTCAGGCTGGATGAGCATTTTCCGCTTCGGGTTCATGAATTCAACGACAGGCCACTTTTGTTGCATCTTGGCGGAGGGCTTCGCCTCCTTGCCCGACTTGGACACGGGTTTCGTGTTGAGAGAGATTGGATCCTCAGGATTCGTTAGGTAGTTTTGAGGTTCAACGAACTCCAAGACGGTACCCATGCTTCCGTTGACGTTCAATTCGTCCATATTCTTGATGAGCATGACCTGGAAACTAGAGTATCAGGAGCCGTACTGCAGAAAGTAGGTGAACTGAGCGCATATACCTGACAGCCGACCTTCAGAGTCAGCTTTCCGGGTGCCATGAAATTGGACAGTAGCTTCTCTCCCTGTTCAGAACCTGCGAGTGCACCTCCGTGGGATGCGGTGTATTCGTGGGTTTCAGTGGCGAGAGTACGCATGCGTGTACCATTTGCTCTCTCAACATCTTCGCGACGAGGAAATCTGAGATCAAGATGTCAGCCAGAGAAACGGTGGACATGGGATAGCAGCTTACAGCTCAGTAGCACTGACACCATCCTCGTACTCAATGGGCCGAGATAACCTCTGGAATCTTTGAGACGATGCGGTCGACAGTCGACCAAATCGCATCTCGTTTAGCATGTCAATGAATACTATATGGTCGCATATATTCAGTTCAAGTAACGGCAGAAGTCAAAGTGATGCGTACGGGGATCACGCTGACGGAAAACTTTCGTCAGGTTGAAAGTCTTCTTCACCGTCTGTTTCCAGTATTCGGCCTCGAACGCGAACTTGACTGCCGATTTTGCAACGGGTGGCAGCTGGAAGAAATCTCCAGTGACGATAACTTGTATTCCACCGAACGGTCTTTGGTCCTTGCGTATCATGGTGCCTATCTGCGCGAGCTTGTCAAAGAGATCCCCGTCAACCATGGAAACTAAATTACGTTGTCAGCCAGGCGTTGGCCCACTTGAAAACGACCTACCCTCGTCGACGATTAAAACCTTCGTTCTGAGCCACCGCGACATAGCCTTCTTGTTCTTGCGTATTTTACTTGCAAGATGCTCCGCTGACTCTACCCCTATGCCTATTCCGGAGAAAGAATGAATAGTGACGCCCCCGATGTTACATGCCGCAATTCCTGCAGGTTACACCACGTCAGGATCGGTTGTGACTGCGTACATAGAGTACGCACCTGTTGATGCAGTGATCGCGACAGCGTCTGTAGATTTGGAGTACTTTTTCCTGAGTACCTTGATGATTTCTCGAAGGAGCACAGACTTTCCGGTACCTGTCCAAGTCAGGACGCGTCGAAGGCGGTCCAGATATGCAGCAAGACTCACCAGCACTTCCAGTGTAGAACAAGCTCTCACCACTCTCAACCAACTTCAATATATGCGTCTGTTCTTGGCTTAGGAATATTCCGGCAGGTGGTTTCTCCGAAGCGCCCTTTGACGCTGCAGTAAAAGTCGTCGTTTTCGACACGATATTGATCGAACCCGACGAGGAGAGTGTGCGCGAGTTCGAGTAGGAGGATATGGTAGTAGACTGAGATCCTTGTGTTCCCTCCCATGAGGACGGTAAATGTCTTCTCTTTGCGGCAGATTGACTGTCTGTTGGGGAAGACCGTTTCAATCCCGCTGAATTCAAGCTTGTACCGACACTTCGCGGCAGGCTCGATCCGCCGGAATGCGTCTCGGTGGACGATACACCATTCAAGGCGTCTTGAATGAGCTTCAGTCTACGCTCCTGCGCAGATAGTTTCTGGCCCGAAGACTCCGTGGTCTCATTCGTGGAATTCGAGGAGAAGTCGCGTTTGACCGTCCTGAGGCCGGACATGACTTGTTTGCCAGATGCAGACGGCATCTTAGGCAAAAAAAGACGAGGGAGGAAATCCAGGGATTAAGTGAGAGAATAACAAGAAGTTCAGGGGTTGAATCCTGTCTTGTGCGTCGGTGGTCGGGTTAGAGGGGTAATAGGCGCGCTCGCGTCGCGCCGCGAACAACACGATATGAGCTTATCACGTGACCCTGTCGCTTTAGGGCCGGACCTATTTGCCTGCTGAGGTCCTTCCATGCAGAAATGACCTTTCACTCTAACCTTCACAACGCTTCCCAATGTTCTCGGGCTCGGACATGTTCCCACTCAGGATCGCATGCCCTGCGGTTAGCCGTACTCTATGTTGGAATCTCCCAAACATTTCGACCGCGTAAAGAGCACACCACGCTGCGGCCACGTTGGTCCGTAGCCGTAAACTTTCGGTTTTCGGACAGCCAATGCCCGAGGCATGTAGAGAACAGCGCTGTAGTAGGTCTGTATGCTGATATCTGACTATGTAACTCGGCATGACAGTTGCATTTCAGCGGGATCCGTATCTGTGATGAGGAGAATCGGGATGGTTGGATACTCGCACTGGCCGCCGTCGCCGTCAATTTCCATATCAGTGATATTTCTCATTGGCAAGAGCGCAACGCAGCTACATCTGGGTGTCCATTGCTGTAGAAGTGAGCTATCAAGATGCAACATAGAATGTGCAGGCCTCATCAGGTGGCAGTGATTCGTACTGTTTCACGTCGCAAATCAAAGTAATAAGCTGGCCAGTCAAGGCTACGACAGTTTTGTGCTGCAAAGTAAGGAAAGCTTATGTTAGCTCTTGTTGGACCTTCTTACAGTCTATTAGGTTCAGTCTGTACGGGTCATTCTGAGATGGCGCCTCTACTAGGAGTGCTCATCGGGGTGCCCTGCTTGACACGAGCTGTGCGTCGGGTCCATAAGGCATAGCCGAATGCTTCGTGTGCGGTGCGTACTTTGATTTGGGTGCCACCGGTTCTCCCGAGGCTTACAACACCGTTGAACGTACACAGTCCCGATGTGCTCTCTGACCCGCTTCAGCCGATGCTGTGCATTGCAATACCGAAGGCGACTATCGCAGAGGTCTAGAGTAACGCCGCATGGTTCAGCATGATATCTGCTTAACTTCATGTCAGAGTAAGTACCACTGATGCAAATGCGTAACATGGAAATCTTGAATCTACATCACCTCCCAGGAACCGCTTCAAGTTCGCGACCCGTGCATACATTCTACGGTGCCAGCTGTCCATGACCGATCAGCTGTTCAAGAGTTTCGTACGGTGAGAGGCTGCAATCCCCACTTAACATGCCATCCGAAACAGGTCTCCGATAGGCGTCATTTTCCTGATCCGCTGCGCTCATGGCTTCAATAGGCTCCCCGGCGCGGATTCTGTGATCCGAACGCACAAACCCATCACGCACCTTTGCGGAGCGTCAGATACAGACCCAGGAGTTGCAGCCAATCCGAGCCTGAATATGATTGTGTATGTCGAGTTCGTGCTTACCGGGCTACCTTCTTAGCTAACCCCGCACGTATGCCACAGTGTTAAAAACCAACTACACGGCTCAACGCACTCTTGTCGCGCTTAATGCCATGTGGTCGAAATGTAGACGGACCTATGAGAACATCGCCGCAGGCTATCGAAACTCCCCGCGCGCCCACGCCTCAACAGGCCGAACCAGTCAACAGAAGCACGTATATGCGTTCTACCCGGCGAACCTACCTGGGAACCCCGTAGGAAAGCGCGATGGAGACGCTGAGTGTACTGGCCTTAGCCCCGGTCACCTGTAGGAGAGGACGCCGCTACACACCTCGTATATATACCCATTGCCACAAGGCCACATGGCATCCCAAACTACACTTACAACACTCTATTCGCAACATGAGCTCCGAAGAGATCACTGGACACCTTCCTCGTGGACGCGCGTGCCAAGCTTGCAGGTGAGTCCCTGACACCTTGGCACCAAGCGGTTACTTATCACTGCATTCAAATAGGAACAGGAAAATGGTGTGGACAACATACATGCATGTGCATCGTACTCTAATGCTTTCCGTGTAGAAATGCGATGGCAACCACCCTGTGTGCAATCAATGCGCCCGCTTTAACAGACAGAACGAATGTTTGTTTGTGGCCGGTCCCGCACCCTCCAACACTCGCATGCTAGAGCAACAAATAAACCGCTTGACGGCTAGAATAAATGAACTTGAAGTGGCCGGTCCAAATCGCCCTCATCACCAGGCAGTGAACTTCCCGCCCAATTGGGCTGACTCTCCTGAGCCTCCTCGCGAAGTTGCCCGGACTATGTAAGTGACCAGCCAGGTCGTTCGGGTTGATTGCTCACCGTGAACCAGGGTCCAAGTCTTCTTGCCACACGCGCTGAAGTTTGGGTTCTTCTTAGATATACAACGTTTCGTCAACACCATCAGCACCCAATCAAGCAGTTCTTCCGGGCGCCGCATTCCCACTGTCCTCCGGCTCGCTGTCTACCTTTGGGGCATTCATCTGTTTGGACAGCTCGACAATGTCACCGCTTATGAGGCAGTATACCTCGAGCGTGCGGTGCGCGCTGTTCAGTCCGCTGTCTCCACCGCCTCCCAGCGCCCGGGAGACCGCTATGTACGCGCTCCAAGCAGAAATTCTCTTGGCCTACTATTTCTTCGATGCCGACCGACTCCTCGAAGGCCAACAGCATGCCAGCGGTGCCGTCTCTCTGGCCTTCACGTGTGGTTTGCACAAGATCGAACCCGGTCGGCCTGCCAGTACCGCTCAGTCTGTGCTCCCGCCTCCGGCTGACCGCACGGAAGAAGAAGAAAGGATCAATGCTTGGTGGCAGGTCTTCATACTTGAGAAGAGCTGGGCTACGGCTCTCGACACCGTGTCTACTATTAGTGGAAGAGATGTTGATACACCATGGCCCCAGGATCCCAACAACCCTGTGAGCATTTTAGCGTATGAACAGCTCACATGAAACTGACGGTTCCTTTTGTCCAGTCGCAACGCCGCTACGGACGCACAGTCAAGACCTTCTTCACTAACGTGAATTTGGACCGCGCTAACTGGCCCCCTGCTTTGCATGCTAAGGCCGTGACGTTGTACGACCGGGCCACTCATATCGCATCCAGCCGCGACAGAAGTTTGTGTCGTCTTTCTAGCCTCTGACTAGAGAAGCCTGCTGATGCATCTGCAGATTCCCCGGATGTCGCCAACTTGGATGCAGCCATTGAAGGATTCAAGCAAAACTTACCGCCGTTAAACCAGCTTCGCGCAGCTCCGGCTCACGTGGTGCACGATCTCCTGATCACCCATGCCCTTACCTTCTGCGCGACTATTGCCTTGTGGAAAGGCTTTGTCCGCGGCAGCTCTACGGCTAGGAACAAGTGCATGGCAGCCGCCAACGCGGTCGTACACATCTTCCAGACGGTTAATTCGCAGGAGTTGCAATACGTCAATCCTATTATCGCGGTGAGTGAACATGTGAACACACACCTGGTTTTGCTGAACTGTTGTTGTCTACGCCCAGGCTACTTGTTCTGCCGCTCACGACGTACTCTTGTCTGTACTGCGTTCGCTCAGGCACTCTCCTAACGCTGCCGCCAACTTGCCTGCTGAGCCCGCCCTCTTGATGGGTTTGGATGAGCTGAAGAAGATTCTGAGCGTCTTCGCTGCCAATTCTCCGTTGTTCGGTAAGCCACTACTCTTCCTCCCAAGGGGGAACGCTCATTCGGTCCCACAGTGAGCCATTTGCAGAAATTGCGGGAGGCGCAGGCCGTTCTGCGCTAGTTCCGAGATGTCCTCACGGATTTTATAGACTTCCCTATCCTTATGACATAGATGACCTCTTCATAGACACCGTTATTCATTATTATATATCAAACTCCAGCCCCAACTCGTGACCACACAATGTGGAGGCGGTGAGCGTCGATCGTCCGCAGATCGGCACCGGCGAATTCACCTCCGTCGCCAACTTGGAATGCTTGTCGAACACGCTGAGTGTGACCACTCTCTCTCTCCACTCATTTCCGTCTGGGTGGCTCAAGGCCGGAAAACAATTACTGAATTTCTGCACGATAGGAAAAGGCTTGCGCAAGGCTCGGCGGAGTCAATAGCAATCAAACCACAAAGTGCTGTCGAATCTCGATTACATGACGAAATCGAGGAGACCCGACCCGGGCCCTCGCATTTCGTGCCGCTCACTCGCGTGCCCACCGCAACACCCGCGTACGACGAGGACAACAGTTTCATGGTCGACGGATTGACGGCTGTAGCCACGATCAGATGCACGGAAGAAGGCGTCTATCTGCTGAGTCTGTTCCCCGCTTTCCGCCCTTCTCGTGAACCTAATAACTGGATTGAACAGACGCTTGCACCTTGTATTTGATTGGATAGGGGCTGCGTGAAGTCCAGATGAATTCACACAGTAGATGGAAGGGATGGAACCTTGTAACTTAGGCACGTTGCGAGCCACAAAGTTTCAGCGATGTTGGGAAGTGGGCAGGTGAGCGTCTACGCTTAACTCAACTACGCACAATTCCCTGACGATGGCCGTAGCATGCTCGACGATGGGCAATAGTGTGCAGAATGGGATATCCTTGTGGTGCGCGACGATCCGGCCACCGGGGTATCGTGTCTTCCTATTGACGCACGACCGATCGCATACCCCTGTCGGCCTCCTGAATCACGAATTGGCTGGACCCTTCTCGTCGTCGCCCTTGGCATAAACACCACTGTATCATTGACACGCACTTTTGCGCGCCTGAACGAGTAGTGGTGTGGGGTCCTTGGCCGATAACGGGCATATAGCCCGCCGCAGACCACGGAGAGCGGACGCCACCTTCGCCGTAGGTTTCCCACAGGAATATATATCCCCCAGTTGCTCAGCGGTGAAGCTACATGGCACCAAGCAGTTTCTGGTGCTCAAAAATGGCAAGCCAAGATCCTCCGTCGACGTCGCCGCTTGAGAGAGGGAAAGCTTGCCTTCGCTGCCGGTGGGTACATCTCAGTCGACGTTCAACCAGAGATGTAGCTCAGCACCTCTAACACACAACTTAGGAAAAGAAAAATGGTACTTGCATCCTGTTCGTCGTCCATACCTCGCGCTCACCAGTGATTTGCACAGCGCTGTGATGGTGTCAAACCGTCCTGCGGTCAGTGTTCGCGGGCCGATATTGAGCCAGATTGCGAGTACACGGATGGCGAACCTACCGTTACACAGCTTCTGGAGCGCAACGTAGCTGACCTGGAAGCCCGAATATCGCAGTTCTTGAACAGCTCCTCCAGAGATATTGTCATCCTACAGCAGCCATACCAACGGAAGACGGTGGCCACTAATCATTCCTCTTTCGACCGCACGTCTTCACTTCCGAGCATAACAACGCATCTATCGGTGGACATCCCTCAGGCTGCCCCTTTCCCGAACTTCGCAAACCTGTGAGGCCTTGTGTTGTGTGCTTTATTTTCTCATTTTGACTCATATAATGTTCTAGGTTGAAATCGTTCCTTGTAGTCGCGCCCAACCTCGGTTTCTCATTCCATCTACCGAGGTTTTTGACCACTATTAAGATGTCCATGCCTTTGACCAGTACATCACAAGTGCCCCCAGCTCTTGTGTTCTCCATCCTGCTACTGGGCTCTGCGTTCAGCGACAATCCTGACGGCAATTGTCTTGAGCCGAAGCTGCTTTCTCTTGCTCTTCAGAATTTATCCGTGGACCTGGACCCGGGCCGGATATTATACACTCTACAGGCCGAAGTACTCATCTCGCTTTATCTTTTGCACCAAAACCGGCGGCTAGAGGCCAGCTACCATGTATCGGCCGCCGTCTCCATCGCGGTAGCTTGCGGCTTGCATAAAATACGGAGTGCAAGAGTCGCCGGTTCGGGGTCGGCGCCTGCTGGTATCACACTGACTCCACCTCAAGATGCAATTGAAGAAGGGGAGCGCATACGCGCATTTTGGCAGGTCTACGTGCTGGACAGAGGTTGGACGGTATGGGCGCATTCGTCGTCGGCGTTACTGGACAAAAGCTCCGTTCACACTCAGATCGATACGCCCTGGCCGCTGGAGCTTGAAGAGTACGAGCGAGTGAGATCCCGCTGCTCTGGTGTTTTACGCTACCGCTGACACCTTTAACAGCAGCATGTCATCACAAGAGCCGCAGATGGCATGCAAACGGTTCAACGCTTCCTGAGAGGGTCGTTACCCATGGACGAGATTGGAGGCCAAAGCATCTTGACATTGCGTGTGAAGGCATCTGTGTACTTAGACCAGGCCTTTCGCTTGGTCGAGACCCCTCAGTACGGTGCGTCCAATGGTATTCAATGTGTCGCACAAGTTTTGGCTCATCAATCCATTTCTCTCCAATTTTCAGCAGGGCATTCTAACATGCAAGAGCTAGGACAGCGGATCCAGGAGTGGATCCTAACAATTCCACCACTGACCATGATACCTTGTTCACGGAGCGATATGATACGCGGTCTGCTAACGGTCAAGACCATGGCGTACTGCTCGATCATCCTGATCTGCACTTCGCCGATGGCGGATTCTACTTCGTCGGTCAGTCATCAGGCCGTGACTGCAGCGCAGGACGCCGTCGGCCTGCTTCGAAGCGTCGACATCCGTGCCTTGCACTTTGTCGACACCGCTATGGGGGTAAGCTTGTCGCATTCTCCTGGCTCTAACCAGAACTGATGCCCGCGCACAGATGTTGTGGGGTATCGTGGGCAAGACCCTCATAGCGAGCCTTGCGGCGCAGCGAAGGGGCTGGACAGCAGCACATGACCCAGTCATGGTGCAAGCGTCGCTGCGAGAAGTCACGGATGTCATGCAGTTATGTGGCAAGAGCTGTCCCCTCATACGTAAGTTGGTTCACCGCTACATAACCTTCGTAAAATCCGACTAAGCTATGTGGTCTCAGAATATGAGTTAGAATTACTCCGAGAGAAGTATGCGAAGATTTGACGTGAAAAAGGACGGTCTACACTCATGCTAGAAGCAGCTTTGAACGCCATCTACTACAACGTATGACGAGAGACGTGCTCAGGCGGCCTCACCATTCATAAATGTACTCACCGGCGAAGATACCGCACTCGTAACTCAAGTGGTAATAGCAGCAATGAGCTAGCTTTCTACAATTGACATATCAAAAACGGTACATTCACGCCTTCAGCTTCGTGAAGAGAGATCTAAACGGCATGCGACTCTTCTGGACAACACTAGTAGGCCTCGGAGAGACAACCTCGCTGAACCTACGCCCGTTGTTCTCGTCACCACTCCCTCGCTTCTTATTCGCCTTCGCGTTCGTTGCAAGCACGGGCACAGACCGTCTGGCAGAGAGCTTCATGGGCGCCCCGACTTCACTCTTGTCCACCACACGCGGCTCGAGCTGCATACTCTGCCGCGGCCGGGCCGTCTTCGACGCGGGCGTGGGCGACGTGTCCTGCGGCGCCTTCTTCCGGGAGATGTGCTTCACGGCGGGGTGCCTGGGGAAGCTCGCGCGGTTCGCCTGCGGGTCTTGGACGATTGATAGCCGGCGGGTGTACGGGCTCGACCCGTGTGCGCCTGGGACGGTCGCCGCCCTCTTGCGTGAATTCTGCGAGTCCCCGAATCTGTCCTCGTCGAGGCCGGCGGAGTCGCTGTCGTCCATCCCCGGCATGAGCGAGAAGCGGACCTTCTTCTTGTCCTTGGAGGTCTTGAGTATCCCCCTCGCGGGCGCGCGCATCGTCGCGCTGCTGATGGGCCGTAGATGCGGCGTGCTGATCGCGAAGGACTCGTCCGCGAAGGGACTGCTGTGTGCTGGTTCTACGGGCACAGGCTTGTTCAAGTCGCGGAGAACGGACGAGTCCTCCGCTAGGTGCGAAAGGTCCACAGTACGGCGCACGGGCCTGGTGCGCTCGGCGATGCTGTTCCGCGGCGCCTCGATGATGACCGTGCGTCGGCGCTGTTGTTTGGGCAGATCTGGCAGGCGCACTTGAGGCGGGCTGTTCCCGAGCTTGATCAAAGTATCGGAAGGCTCGGAGCGCGGAGAGTTCGTGAGTGTCGGCGCGGACAGCCAGGAAGCATCGTCTTCGCTGCTGCTGCTGCTGCAACCAGAGATAGAGCGACGATGATCGCCGCCTTCCAGGGAAAGGCCGATCACAGGAGAGCCAGTCGAGCTCCCGAATTCCGCCAGTAGGTCGTTGGCGAATGCCCATTCATCCGAGTCGTCCGAGTCCCTGAAGAGTCCGAGTCCGTCAGCGGCTCGACCATATGCGACATGTAGGTTGAAGGCGGCGAAGGGGGATGCAGCGGCGGCACGAGAGCCCGGAGGTTGCTGCACATAGTCCGCAAGTTCATGTTGAAGCCGTCGCGGTTCTGACTGAACTCGAACTGAGGGCTATATGCGCTAGGAGAGCCAAGAAACGGTGTCGGTATCCCGGGGTATAAATCGGAGGCCAGTGTTAAGGTGGCCGCCGGCGCCAGTTCGAGCCGAGGAGGCACCTTACGGCCACGTCGTGCTGCAAGAGGTGCAATGCTGTGGGAAGATTCCAGAGATAAAGGGATGGCCACCATAGAGTTCGAGAGCATAATCGTGGGCACCCGAGGCTTCGCCGGCACTGACCGCTTTGGTGGATCGCTGATGTTGCAATTGGCGTCACCGATAGTTACAGAGTGGGTCCCAGAGATATCACAAGATATGTTGGTAGTTCGGGAAGCTGCTAGACGAGTGGGCGTGGACGCCAGGTTACCAGAGGTCGCAGACGAAGGGCTTGAATGTCGCTCCTGCCAGAGTTCTTGGAACACCTCTGGAGAGAACATTGAACCTGCAGGTGTCCATGAAGGGGCCTCGCCTTCGTTGCATGCAGGAATGTCTGTCAAGAAGGCTGCGCTTGCAATTTCTGGTGTGACGGTATGTTCCTGTAAATGTTTCACGTGAGCCGGGCTCCGCGGCAATAAAACCTTTCTGACTCACCATCCACTTGCCCACCGATATAGGTTCCAGTAGCATGGCCTTCATACGTGGACTCGTCGGCACGGAGGTTCTGACCTGCGATGGCGAAGACCGAGGCGATATATCTTGCCCACAGAATAGTACCGGGGATTTGGTTATGTTGGTGAAGAGCGGAGGGCAGATGCCTTCAGGGAAAGGAGGAACGTCACCAAAGGAGTGTGTGCTACCCGCGCTGGGCATAGAAGAGAGCGAGGCAGTTAAAAGATCGTAGGAGTTCTTCGTCTGAACGGTGTCGTTGAGAAGGTTGGGGAGCTCGATAGAGTCTCGTCGATGCATCGAGTATCCAGTTTCGAGGTCGCTGTGGGTCATGACGGCGAGCTTTCAGGTAACGGAAAGAGTGTGAGCGGTGGTAAGGAATAACTAGCAAGGTTCGTCGTCGGGGGCCCATGGCGAAGAAGAGGCTGACGTGCCACATCGCCGCTTGGTCCACATTCGAATGCTTAGGCCGGTTTTAAACAACAAAAGATAGCCAAACGCGATAGACTTTCGGTATATGTCGAACCGCTGGAGGGGCCTTGACATATGCGCTTGGTCTTGCGATGCTCTTGGATGTTTCAACCTTTCGCAGACCGCTTGGCTGGTGCCGAGAGGAGACAGCCACTTGATGAGCCTGAGGGAGAAGCGCGGCGCCTGAGCAGGACCTGTCACAGCATTTGATGGGATTTCCTCATATGGAAGGAGGAGTTATAAGCGCCTTCGGTTCGGCAGCACGGATCACCGTCTGGCGAGACGCCACAAAGTTCGTTGCGTGGACGAGTTGTTTCAAATCAGAATGTTCGAACAGCCTTGGGATGGCCATCAATGGAGGCGGCACGGCAGGGACAGCAGGATATAAGGCCTGCGGGATGCGGACGATGCCCTCTAGTGAACCTTTCCTCTTCTTCCGGTTCACCACCTTCGCTTTTTTCTCTCTTCGCTTTTCACCCTCTTTATTTTTCATTTTCGTTCATCTGGTATCATGAACGCCATCCTCTCCCTCGTCGTCATATCGCTGTGCGGTATTGCCAATGCCATCTACCTCCCTGTTGTAGCCCGGAGCCCGGAGCCCCGGCACATCCGGATGCAACAGGTGCACATTGACCAGAACGTGGATAATGCTCGGGATGTTGTGGTGAGTTGTACAATTTATTCGCTCGCTGTGCTGAAGCTGAAAATACGATGATGAATAGTACGCTACCAACATCACGCTCGGAGGTCAAGAATTCCCCATTCAGCTCGATACTGGCTCTTCGGATGTCTGGGTCATGCCTCCGTTCCCCATCGAGCTGACGAACCAGACCGACATCCAAGCCAACCTTACGTTCGGCATCGGTCAGGTCACGGGTAACATCGCTTTCGCCAACATGTCATTTGGTCATTATGAGGTCCCCAATCAAGGTAACTCAAACGAATACGCTTTTCTCGACATGCACTCATTTATATTCTAGCAATCCTTAACGCGACAAACGCCACGTCCTTCGGTGCCATTTTCTCGAACAACATCTACGGCATCATGGGCCTCGCCTTCGACCTCGGCTCGACCGTTTTCATTGAGACTGCCGAGACCTTCGGCAAGGGCAACAAGCAGAGTCTGAGCTTCATGTCCCGCCTCTTCGCGCAGAACGCATCCGCACCGAATATGTTCACCGTCTTGCTTGGTCGCACGTACGACAAGGACGGTCCCGAGGAAGGCGCCTTCACGATTGGCGAGTACGTCAGCGGCTTCGAGGACGTCGCCCAGCAGACCAAGCTCTACCGCACCCCGGCGCAGACGGTCAACATCACTGACACCCCTCGCTGGTCGGTTATCATGGACGGAATGACGGTGAACGGCCAGAAGTTTGAATTCAATACCTCTGCGGTCCCGGAGGTTGAGGGAGGGAAAGCAGGTTGTTGTGCTCGACACCGGCTTCACGTTCTCACAAATCCCGCCCGCCGCTGTTGACTTCATCTACAGCAGCATCCCTGGCTCCGTGAAGAACGAAACCAGCGGAATATGGAACGTCCCCTGTGAGAACACCACCGAGTTGTCCTTCGAATTCGGTGGTCAATCCATTCCCATCCACCCCTGGATATCACCTCTGTCACGACCGTGAACAACCAGACTGTGTGCCAGAACTCGTACCGGTAAGTCTCGGACTTACTTCCTTGTGGACAAGGTTCTCAACCTATACGCAGCGCGATCAACCTTCCCCCGGGTGCTGTCTCCGGCTTCGACTTCATCTTGGGTGATTCCTTCCTCAAGAATGTCTACACCTCGTGAGCTACCTTCCTTCTGGATGCGCAAGCTTTCACACTCAATTCACTCCCCCAATCTCTAGATTCGACTACGGCGACTGGACGCCAGACAACCGCACCGCGGGCGTTCCGTTCGTCCAGCTGCTTGCGACGACGAAGGAGCACGACGCGGAGGGCGAGTTCGCCGCGATCCGGCTGAAGCAGGTTGTGCAGAACAACCAGAAGATCGCGGGCGGCGCCGCCGCGGGCTCGCTCGCGCTCAACGAGCAGATCGGCGCCGGCCCCGACGTCCAGCACGCGCTGCAGCAGCTCGGCAAGCGCGTTGAGGCGCAGCGCCGCCAGCGCCTCGTCATGCACATCACGCAGATGCACGCGCGCCCGGTCGCCTTCCGCCACCGGCTCACGAGCTGCGCGCACCAGATGGCGGACGCGTTCGGCCCCATCGCCGTCGCGCTCCTCGCGGGCACGTTCGGCATCGTCGTGATGATGCTCCTCGTCGCGGCCGTGATCGGCGTGCGCCAGTTCATCCGGTGCAGGCGCGAGCGCGCGGGATACGAGGTGTTGGAGGCGAAGGACGAAGAGGGCGTCGTGTTCGACTCGGAGCAGCTTGATTACAACCACCACACGACCACGATTAGCCAACAGATGACCGCGACAAACCCACCATCCTACCGTTAATTTATCTGCGTTCTTTTAACTTGTCCTAATTTTGAGCCTCGTGCTCGTCCCTGATTCATGATGGTCCAGTTGTGCCCGGTGAGCAGAACTAAAGTTGCAAGAAGTGAGGGATCGTGACCGTACATTCTATCCGTGTCGCTCGACATATGGGAAACACATCTACCAGCAGCCGCCGTACTCTACAAAAGTGATACATACATGTCCGTGGAACTGCATAGGCTGTGCGATTGTCCGCGCAAGTACAAATGTCCTCCAGGCTCCATTCACCGACGTTTGAATAGTTGCCTCACCATGCTCCAACCTCCTCGTCGAACCGCTAGCGAATCCGAGCTTTCCGACCAGTACGACCCAGGCAACACTTCACCAGACTCCATCGCCTGCGAGTCGGCGAAATGCACATGTAACGCGAACGGGTCCGCGTCCATGAGAGGACGATCCTCCACTAAAGGGCGAGTTTCCAGTGAGGGACGGGTCTCCAGTGAAGGGCGGGACTCGAACGATGGACGCAGGCGAATGCTAACCAGTCCTGCGGGAATAGACCATGGGGACGTGGGGGTTGCGGGCGTCGGCGGCGGTGTGTCAGCAGCGAGGGAACTCTTCCGCATCCGAAGAAGAGGCTTTGAGATCACGCGCCGTAGCCACATGGCGGGCGACGACGACGGGGAGGTGGGAATGTCGACCGAGTCGGGATTATCCGAGCTCGACGATCCCGAGCGTGTGCGCACGCTGGGGAAGAAGCGTTTGATGGGCGTAGACTATGTATAATTTGAACATCAGCCCCAAAGACTCGCTGAACTCAATCACTGCTGCTTACCTGAGGGGTGAGAATGGACGGCGAGTTCGGCGGGCTCGTGGAAATGGAGGAGGAATCTGAGCCATGCATGAACAAACTTGAAGTGGTCGATGCGCGGTCGCTGTCGTCGCCATACATCCATTCGCTGCTTGAGTTTCCCCAGTCGCCGTACTCTTCAACCCACCGCACCTCGTCCATGTCGTTTTCGGGTGGGGTTGGACTTGGTGATCGCTCCGCCCCACGAGCCTCTGCCAGTTGCTCCATGGATGGAACGGTGAGGACAATTGTCGGGACGAGAGCTTGTAGTTCGTGTTCAGACCGGCGTACGGATGGTGAACGCGAAGGGAAAGGCTGTGTGGGCGTGGTTGAGTCAGAGTCCGTTGATGAGCCTGAGCCGCGACGCAGAGGTTGAAGAGATATCGTCCTGGGGCGTGGTCGCTCCAAGGAGGGCAGAGAGGATAGTCGAGGTGGCGGTCTAACATGTCTTCGAGTCGGAGGGCGGGGAGGAGTGATATCAATATCCATAGCTTTCAATTCGTCAGCGAGCTCCTCAAGCTGCTTGATCGTCTCCCGTATATCCCTGTCGGTGTCTACTTGAGGTGTTACAGGGAGCGACATGTCGTGAGAGGTGTCATCAAAGGGTCGTCTATGGCTTCGTGTCCTTAAATTAGAGTCGCAGGCTGTATGGGAAGGTAAATGGCCGGGGAAATAGCAGTGAGAGCGAAGAATATACATTACCATTGCGCCTACGAGAGACTGTATACTTCAACTGCGCATTCTCTGAACTCGAGCTAGAAGGCGCTTCGGAAGCAGCCACGTGGGAATGATACCGAGTCCGAGGGGATAGTCGCGGGATCAACGGCGCTGAGGCACTGGGGGAAATGAAAACATAGAACGCGACTCCTCGACGTCGGTTGCGGGGTCATCAAGGTCCAAGAACGAGTAGCTTTCCTTTAAAGAGCTGGATGAGGGAGCCCGCAACACTCGGACGCTCGATACATTGCGCGCCTCGCACGACGCGGAATTAAAGGGGTAAGCAAGAAATGGGGGAACCGCGGGTGACGAAAGTTTAGAAATCGACGAAGAACAGGGTACCGAGGGAGGGGAAGAAGCGAGCGATTTCTTGGCGTGCATTGTCTCATAGGATTGGACCGGCGGAATGATAGGCGTATTGAACCCTCTGCAAGAAGCAGGAGAGCACCGTAGGACTGCAGGCCATCCCCGAGTCGAATAGGCTTTATTCTGCGTGCATGCGCCAGAAGCCACAGCCACAGCCTCTTCGTGCGGCTTTCCGCTGCAGGGATTCCCTCGAGCCATGTCGACGGAAGAGACGATGTCCATGTCCGTATGGAGTGTGAGCGCGGGCTGTGCAAGAAGTGGAGAGGCGAGAGACGTCTCGACTGCAACAATCGGATAGCCGAAGCGG
The DNA here is from genome assembly GCA_024811115.1 of Terana coerulea. Classification (NCBI taxonomy): domain Eukaryota; kingdom Fungi; phylum Basidiomycota; class Agaricomycetes; order Polyporales; family Phanerochaetaceae; genus Terana; species Terana coerulea. The sequence continues at coordinate 114,433 of JAKOGH010000656.1, read as the reverse complement.
CTCGCAGTTGCAATGTGGACTGGTGACTAAATCGACTTGTCACTAATAAGTACGATGCATGTTGCAAATACGACCACGGCGACGGTGGCCATAACATAAAAGTGAGGCCTGCGGGGGCTGTAAGAGTGAGTGACGATAGAATTCTTAGACATACACACTTTGTTGCAATGAGAAATCCCTTCATGTCCTGCATGTCTTTATACCCCCTGCGATACTCCCAGACGCCGGCCCCGATAGCAGTGACCGCTGCTACCACTTCGATTGATGCCAGAGGTATAGTGCCCGAAGAGTGGGGAGTCGAACCGGAAGGGTCAGATGACGACAGAAGTCGAGCATCCAGCAGAACTGACGCTGCCAGCAAGAGGAGAAGTGCAGCAAGACGAAGATGACTGAGCAGGTTCCGTTCTAGCATGGCAAAGTCCCGAGCAGCGCTGCCTGTATTCTCGCAAAGTTGAGGCATTGCGAACAGATTTACGCCGTAAGTAGATGAGGGGAAGGATGTGTGCGGTTTGGGTTGTCTTTCCGCTTTGAGGCGTGCTCCACGTGGCGGGCAGACGCGGTCATTATTTGGTCAGTTGTTTGTCCTAAGTTCAAGTTTGTGCGCTTCGCGCGCGTCCTGCGCTTTCGTCTGCAACTCCCACCCTCCTTTCGTACGAACGCTTCACGACGGGCTTTCTGCCCTTATACCTGCCCCCACGACTCTACACGAACCTTCAAGACTTTCAACATGGGATTTTTGAAGCGCGTATTTTCCTCGCTCAGTAGCAAGAAGTCGAAGCGCAAGCAGCAGCAAGCTCGTCAGGAAGCCCCCGTCGATTCGAACGGTAGGATTGTGCCAGGTAGCGATTCTTGGCAACAGTCGGAAAGAGAAGCCACGCGTTTGCTACGTTCCTCGTCCGCGCATTTCTCGGTAGTCTCAGAAGTGGACTATTCCTCCTTACCGCCTCTTCGTGAGTGCCCATCCGACTTACGTATCAATGCAGCAGAGTGACTCATTCACGTGCACAATAGCTCATCCTATCAACAGCGTTGCTAATACACCGCTAGCAACACCAGCGAAGTCAGTCAACAGTGGTGCTAGCGTCCAGCGACGTGGGACGTATACGGTGAAGGTACTCGAGCGCAAGCTGGAGTCACGCACAGAATTCCCGCATGCCAATCCTCCACTGGCTGAGCAACATGATGAACCGAACGTGGGCGAGGAATCTCCTCTTGCTAAACGCACTATCGACCCTCGTCGGGTGCCATTTACACCTCGTGACCAGAGCCGAATAATCCGTCTTCGGCAAGACCCTTCGGTGGCGAGTCTTCTGAACATGTACGACGATAACGGCAGGATTAGCTCTGCGGCGTTTTCCAATACCCCTCCCAACAACGTTGCTCCAGTGGAGGAACTACCGGGACGCCAGCCCGTCAAACGCTCTGGATCTACCCTGCGCCAGCTTCTTGGCGAGCCAGTGTCCGAGTCCGAGGAGAATGTTGCAGAAGGTGACATATCCTGGGCGGAAAGATTCCTCGGGTAAGCAACTTTCCAAATGGCACGAAATGCTGATACTCATTATTCCTCCACAGGGAACACACTGATAGCACGCACTCTCTCGCTTCCACCCCTCCCGTACAAACTCCTAAAGACGCTCATTTTAACGACAATCCTTCTACTAAACCATTCCTTCCTAACTTCACGTTCTCTTCGGACGTATCGCAGGATATGTCCGCTAACTACCCCACGATTTCGTCAATGGAAGTCGAGCTGAGTGGTGCTACCGAACCCGATGTGACATCACCTGCTCAGGAGGAGCCTGAACTCGAGGAGAAGACACCACGGCGCGCCGCCGAAGTTTTCGGTTTTCTTACCGAGCGCCGGAAGAGTGTCTTGGAACGCCAGCGCAGTCAGCTGCAGCGTTCGCATTCAACGCCTCCTCTCATGACAGGCCCTACTGTGCCGCCCAAGGATGATGCCCTTCCTACCCGCCCCGTGTTGAGTTCCAAGTCGAACTCCAGCCCGGATACCAGCGACACCTCTATTACCTCCTCTTCCGCGCAGATACACACCGCCACTGTTACGAAACTCACGCCCATCTTGAATCCTCTCTCCCGCTCTACGGATACCTTGAATCTCCTGTACACCACCCAGTCTCCAACTCTCCAGCGTCCCACGTCCCCCTCTGTACCTTTAGTCGCATCACGCACTCAATTCACCGGCGACTCCCTCTCTACCCTCTCCACCGTCGCCTCCATTGTATCAAGTCAGACACCCAGCAAGATACCCCGCGGGCCACGTCCTCTGCCGTCGACATCCTCGATCAAGGAGGCTCTACCCGTCGCTGCGTCGAAGACACATCCGAATGACTACAACATCAAAGCGTTGCCCACTCCCGCCACCACCCCGCTGCCCAGAACCCGCATTCCCAAGCAAGCCACTGCGACGTATGATCCAACCACTCCTATCCGTTCTCGCCACCACAAACGCCGCGTAACCTCGAATACCTCCAGCGTCGCCAGCCACGAGGATGGCGAAAACAGCAGCCGCGTCCCCGCCCGGAAGCAACATCGAAAGATCTCGCGCGAGGTGAAGAATAAGGAGAATAGCCCGCCTTCCGTTCCGCTGCGCACCATCTTCGACGTGCGTCATCCGAACCTCGTCCATGGGGAGCCGCCGTCGCCAGCCTCGTCGTCGGAGCTCTCTCCTGTTGCGAAGGAGATGATGGTGAACCTGCGCAAGCAGCGCATGCGCGCGCGCGACGAAGTGAGGAGTGCTCGCCGCCCCAGCCACAGTCGGCGCCCGTCGTAGTGGTTTTGTATTACTAGATCCCCGTTTCCTTCTTTCCGTTCCCCCTCTGGACACGTCAGGCAGGCATGTCTCTTATCTTGGTCTCTTACGTACTCAGTTCCCTCGTCCGCTCTCGCTATCTATCTAGTCTGGTTTTCGTCACGCATACATACAAGTTCTTTCCAATCCGCCTTTGTTATCGCCCCTTCGTCGTGTTATTTAGCTCAATGCAGTCGCTTCGTCTTTCGTCGTTCCCTCCTCACTTACATCACGGACATGTAGACATGCGTCGTCGCTTGTGGTTCTGTCTCACCGAACCCTGGTTGGCGTGCTGTTCTACGCGGAAGGATGCTGTACTGTATTGTAGATAAAATTGATGTCTAGGAGGACTCATTCCTCTACTCGCTCATTTTCCGATAGTTCTACACCACATCACATCCACGAACTGGTCTCATGCAAAAAGCCACCGATATCACATTTCTTTCGAACGCTAGTAAGTAAGGGTAACATCTCGGGAATCGTTGTCAACCAAAGTACCGTGCTTACGCACCAATGCAGCGTACTAGTGTGGGGTGTCATGCGATACAGCGTGGGATTCTAATACGTGCCAGTGTAGCCTCTTACGACTGGAACCGTCTCATAGTCTGAATTTCATCCAAGAGTGTTTGCAGCCTATCATCGTCGATCTTCACCAGACTGCCAGCACTGTCATTGACGCCGCTCGTGCGCAGTACAAATATGCGCACCTTGGAACAATGCTCTTTGCTTCCTCAGCGTCCGCGGGGCAGAGATTGGCTATCTGCGCAGTTTCAAACTGCGTCAAAGCGGGTTCTCTCCTGAGAGTTCTAGGGTGCGCAGCACACGTGAGACGTGCTCTGATACAGGAAAAAGAGCACTTACTCTCGAACTGCACTGGCGGAGTCAGTGGTATTGAACTTGCCGAATGTTTTCACGTAGTCCAGTGTCTTGTTGTAGACACTATGTCATGTTAAGAAGCAATCTCACTCGCTGACATATAGACATACGCAGTGTCCGGTGGTTCCTTCTCCCTGTTCTCGAGAAGGTACTTCACCTCCGATATGAGCAAGCAGCCGGCGTTGTTGAATTCTATCCGTTCAATGAGCGTCAACTATTGGGTATCCTACAGCCAAAGTTACCGCACCAGATCCCAGCTTTAGCGCAGCCGCATCTTCATCCTCGACCTGCGGTCTATGGCGCAGCCGCGGAGTGGACATGATGGTACTGGAAGAGGTTGGACATATCCAAATGTGGTAACCTTAGGCTTTAGAATTAAACACAGGCAAACACCGCCACGCGTATTAGGTAATCGCAGAGCATGCGGGAAGGTGGGAACTAAGCGCCTCAAACTCACTTTCACTTCCCAGCTCGTTCTCAATTCTGTGGAGACTTCTCGTTCTCCCGGTCTGTCCGCTGCTTTGGCCCAGGTGCTTGAAAGATAATACCTTACGGAGACGTACGACGAAGACGCGAGCCAGCGGTGTCTGCCGAGGCCTTCGAGATGGCGAACACGTATGGGGTAGCGAACGACCGAGGAACAGGCAACGAGCCACATGAAGCGGACGAACATGAAGCTCTGCTAGGGGGCGGCTCTGCTGTGAGGCAGCCAAATAGAGAGGGTCATGCGACGCTGCAGAGTAGTGTGGGCAATCTGGCAAACACGATCATTGGTAGTGGTGAGTAAAGCTGCTGAGATGGGGCGTGAAGGCATGCTCACTATTCTGTTCACAGGTATGCTTACATTTCCCATGGTACGCTTGGAACTCTCATCCCTCATCCTAAATGACACATCGCTCAAGTGCTGCAGGCTCTTGCTTCAGCTGGGATCATACCAGGGATGTTGACATGCGCATTCTCCGGAGGTGTCGCAGCGTTTGGACTCTACCTTTTGTCGCTGTGCGCAGTGAAGGCACCACATCGTCGTGCTTCCTTCTTCGCGATAGCAGAATTGACTTTCCCGAAAGCGGCGGTATTCTTCGACGCTGCTATCGCTATTAAATGCTTCGGTGTCTCCATCAGGTGCGTGGTGGATACTTGAACAGCGGCCCGGCTGACTCTTTTCTTCGCTTTCCAGCTACCTAATCATTGTCAAATCACTCATGCCTAACGTCGTTGCCGCGCTATATCATGATCTCACCTCTCCGGATACAAACCCACCGGACTGGGCGCTGTCGGGCCAGACCTGGATATCCATCCTCATGATCATCCTTGTACCCCTTGCGTTCCTGCGAAACCTTCACAGCCTGAGGCATACAAGCTACATCGCCCTATTTTCTGTTTGTAAGTCGCACTGCAGCTGTCCTCACACTCGCACTTCTAATGCCCTCTTGCCAGTCTATCTCGTGATTGTAGTGATTGTATGCTACTTCCGCCCGTTGCCAGGGACATCGCCGCGAGGGGAGATTCATCTGATCAAGTTCAGACCAGACTTCATATCAACGTTCCCCGTGCAGGTTTTCGCATACACATGTGCTCAGAATGTGAGTGATACACATATGGTATTTACCGTTTACAGGTGCTAATACGAGTAGCTTTTCCCTATTTTTAATGAAATCAACAGCAATACGCAGAAGCGCATGAATGTCGTTATCGGCACTTCAATTGGGTCTGCCGCCTTCATCTATGAAATCATAGCTGTTTTTGGCTACCTTACGTTCGGCTCAAAGGTGGGTCCGACAGGTGTCTTTGATCACCTATCACGTTTGAGCTGTTATACATACATAGGTTGAGGCCAACATCATCGCCATGTACCCATCAACATCGCTATTCATTGCCGTCGGTCAACTAGCCATCGCCATTTTGGTGATGTTCTCGTACCCGCTTCAGGTACACCCGTGCCGAAACTGCCTCGACAAGGTATTCCACGCGGGACATGTGCTCCCGCAGAAGTCGGGCAACGACGAAGACCCAGACGAGATTGAGATAGAAGACGAACACGGCGGCAGTCCGGACATGAGCCCGCTGAAGCACACGCTGCTCACAGTGGCTATCATTGCCAGCGGCTTTACGATTGCTTACTTTGTAGATGATCTCAAACTGGGTATGTGTTTCAGCAGTCCACAGCTGCGTATTCTTACGTATGTGTTGCCTTGACAGTGCTGTCTTTCGTCGGTTCTACGGGCTCCACGACCATATCGTTCATCCTGCCCGGCCTCTTTTACTGGAAGGTGCGTGCGATTGCTGCGCGCTCCGATTATCTTATGGTCGCTAACTATGCTGCGGCTGTGCACGCAGTTGACGCGGAATGACCCTGAGGTCAAGGGTCTGAATAGAGCTGCGTTGGCTCTCGCAGTGTATGGTGTACTCGTGTGCATCTTCTGGTACGTCTTCCGCGGTCTTCGGGAAGATTGATTCAATGCTAACCGCGGAATTATTTCAGCTTGAGTTACAACATTTATCTGGTCGTGCATCCTGCGGCAAGCCTTGCTCACTAGCAGTTGTTTGCTGCGCATGCACATTACTACGATCTGCGGTGTACATATTTCTACTGCGCTCCAGGCATACCCTGTAGAATAGATGGATTACTACCATTTGTCGAGTGAATTTCTCGGCCCAAAACTTGGCGCATTGCAAGGCGCCCATGATCTTCAGGCGCCCAAAGACACTTGCCCTCGAACCTGATGTACCCTCCCCTCCTTACACCCAAAATCCCTCTCTTTCCCTCACTGTCACCATCGGAATACTTGCTTGACGAACATTGATGTCATTTGGTGAGTTTTGTGCTTGGAGCTTGCATGTAACGTGTGGGGCACGTGAAGTCAGTGCGAGATACAAGCGAGGCTAGGACATTGGATAGAGGGACCTCCTGCGTTTCTGTGCGATATATGCTATGCTAGAATAGGCCGTACTCATGAGTATGTCTTTTCAGATCACTTGACTTATTCGACTACGAATCCAGAGGGCTCATCTGAGCAGTCTTCATCTGCGACGCCATCCGCGCCTCTTTCGGAAATGCCCTCCACCAATGCTCAGACAGCTCCGGGGAGCCCCACAGAACCCAGCAAGCTATCAGGCAGCGCTAGCGCACCCGAAGTACTCTCTTCGACACGGCCTTTGAACGCTGCCTCCCTGGCCTTCTCACCATCCCTCGACATCTCACTTATTCAGCCCTCGCGTACCTCGTCTGCGGAAGCTCTTTCTCCGAGCTTTGGAATCGTAGAAGGGGGAAACGAAGCCAGCAGCCCCCAGGAGATCGATCCTCAAATCCTGGAAGCTCTGCGAAGCAAGGATAGACTATGGGTTTTGAAGCTAGGGGAGATGATGGAGACTCTCATTATAGAACGCAAGCAGTGAGTATCTTTCGATGCACGAATATTACCACGCGTATCGTACCTTAATCATCGTCGCGGATGTGGCATACTCGTGCATGTTACGTGAAAGTCTCTTCTGACCACTTTACACCGCAAGACCACGAATCGACTTGACGCCGACGACATCTTACCAGCGACTGCTGGTACATCGGTGTTCAGCCTATTACAAGCTCTCTCCCGAGACCGAGCCAGTCACGAAGGTCATAAACGTCTATCACCGTGCCGACAGTCGAATGTGAGTCGCCTCGGTCTGGAGTCTCTTTGGGTCCGCCTTCTCATGACTTGTACAGTCCTGCTCGCAAGATGTCAGAGCTCGTCCCTGCTGAAGAATCCGCCCAGCCTGCTTTCCAAATCATGCGCAGGGCAAACCAAAATCGTCGCAGGCAAGCTTCCCAGCCCGACTCCGTGACTGGCGACGACGGTGATGTCTCTGACGGCGAACCGTCTGAAGGAGGCAGCATCAGCGGACGAAGCAACGCCACCAGCAAAAGACATTTGACAATTCAAGAGCGAGAAGCGGCGTATAACGAAGCGCGGTCTCGAATCTTCATGGATTTTCAAGATAAGGAGAAGGAGAAGGACGCCAGCGCCAACTCTTCAACGCACAGCTTGACATCGGGTTCCGGCTCTGCCAGTCGGAGCAGTGCTGGAGATGTTGATGACTCTGCCAGCTCAGCTGCTACGGAGAGTGAATGGTCTGGCCCAGCGACTCGCGAGAAGCGTGATGGACGTCGCGGCGGCGGTTCTGCAGGATCGTCCACACGATCGTTCAGGTCCAACAACTACGGTCATCCCAGCGGTTCGAATAGCTCTCGTGTATCAAGAGCCGCTTCTCCGTCTCCTTATTCAGGTTTATACGACCCTAACGCTCCCTCGTTTGATCCGTCATTTGGTTCTCAAGGCCCTCCGCACGGGTTCATCCAGTACTACTACGGCTACCCTTCTGCCCCTCCCCCCGGTCAGCCTTTTGCCCCGCCGTACTATAACTATGCGCCTTACGGGTATCCGCCCCAGCATCCTCCATCACACCCCCATTCCGACCCTGTCACTCCAGGCGAGCCAATGTACCCTCCAGCCCAGCCCCCCACGAACATGCCCTATCCACCTAACTCCTACCTATGGCCTTCGGCTCCTGGACAGCCGCCTGGCGCTCCAATGACCTCGCCTGGTGTCGTTAGTGCTCCCCTCCCAGGTCCTCCGGGTCCACCATCGCAGAACGCACCATCTCCGGGAGCCCAACAAGCGCAGCTGCAAGGTGGCATGGGATATCCGGGGTACTTCCCATCTCAATATCCCCCATACCCCTGCCTGGATATTATCCTCCGCCTCACTACTCATTACCGCCCGGCCAGGTGCCGCCACCACCTCCACATTTGCAAGGTCCGTATTACCAGGAGGGTGCCTATGGTCCTGATTTTCAAGGGAATAGGCACGAGCGTGGTCAGGAGGCATTGGATTATAGCCGCACATCCTCACGGAACAGCAATGCGCCTGGCTCGATAAACGGAAACGGGAGGTACGCTGGGCCCGTACGTCGTCAACCATGGAGCTACGGTCCAGGAATCGGTATGGGCGGACCTCCTACAAATAATTTCGCTGGCCCCAGGATGAACAACCGGAGAACGTCATCTGGCAGCCAAAGCACGGGCAATCGAACTCCTGGAGACGAGGCGTCTTCTGTGGCAGTAAGTCATCCTCCTCCTCGTAATTACCCTCGATTCTAATGATTGGCAGTCGTCGTCCACTACATCGTCCTCATCACAACGAACATATACGTCAACATCCTCGAAACACCCATTACCAGCAAGGCCGGACTGGGCCGTCGGTCTGAAAAGCCCAACCCACGCTGTCCTCCCGTAACCATGATCTCACTAGCCCCAACTCCCGCACGATGTCTCCCGCACGGATGGGCGGCAACCTACCGCACCATCAACGGAGTCACCAACAGCCACCCCCAGCATTACAGGGCACAGACTTCCCTCCTCTTTCTGCGGCGCCCGAGAAAAAAACTCCAGTCGTTGGAGGAGCATGGACCAACTCCGCCAATATACGTTCTGTGCTGAGGGCGGGTCCTCCTGCCAATAATGCACCTGCAGCTGGGAGTGCACTGGTACACTATCCCAACAACGGTGCTGGGCCTGTAGGGAACGGTGGGAATGGTGGTCCCAGTCCGAACGCGACTCGTCTTGATGAGGCCGATCGTACGTTTGAGCGTCCACCGCCGAAGAGCAATGCTGAGCTGTTCAATCCAAAAGCAGGTCGCCAGCAAAGTGCGAATGGAGGCAACCTGACCGCAGCCGAGTACACCAACCACCAGACCTCAGCGGATGCGCTGGCAGATCATGTTGCAGGTTTGACTTTGGGAGGCAACGTCACGGAGCCCGTGCTGAGTGCATCCCCAACACCCGTCACGCCCCCTGTCGAAGCAACTTGACGAAGAGGTGCGGCGGCGTCCTGTCGGAATGTGGTTGTACTAGGTTCGGTGTTCCGTCCCGACTCTTGCTATGCATGATTGCCCTGGCTGTCGAATGTCTGTCTGTAGTCAAATTGTTGTGTATGGGCTGCCGGATGTATGATGCGTCGGTACGCCATGCTGTGTGTCTTTTCTGTTGTACAAGCGTATCAGAAGAGACTTCAAAATATTAGAGTCTTTCTGAAATGTTCCAGCCTCTGTTCCGTCGTATATTAGTATAGGCTGTTGGCAGTAATGGTAGACATCTTCAATAATACTGAATATTATTTCCTCAAGTTGTCTAACTGTTGAAGTAGCTCTGAGAGTAAGCTGTTTGAATGGGCTGTGGGATTAGGCTGCACGACGTTGATGGGTGTGAAGATACAAGTAGACGGGGGAGATTGCACCTCATCCTTCCAGCTCCTCCCTCTGCTTTTTGTCGAGGTGTAGCTCCTCTTCCACTTCCTCCTCGACCTCCTCCTCCTCGACTTCAATTTTCGCCATATGGTCGGCAAAGACGGTCGAATCGAATAGCTTCTTTTCCCGGAAGCGACCTGGTCTGGGTCCACTATGCTTGCTCACGACAGCCGCGTCTGGAAGAACACCTTTGGAATTGAGATAAAGCAAGTCGTTGCCTTGATATTTATCGATAGTTCGCACCCAAGCGTCGAAGCTAGAAACCTCAAATATAAGTAATAAGCGAGAACGCTCGGAGAAATAGGGCCCTACATTCCGCTTTGGCTCTCTACTGTCCGCATCCTTGGGTAAATGAAGTCTTGCTTGAACTGCTCCATCTCTGCGCGATGTACCTCAAAATCGATTTCGCTGCGGTGCTCAGGATGCGAAGGGTCCTTGTTGCCGTTCTTCTCTCTAACGCGCTTGCTATACCACTCAAATATAGGGTTCTCGAGTAGCAATCCTAAAGCAGGCATCTTCGGGACGACGACCATTCTGGGGCCATACAGCTTGTATCGGATGTTGAGACGGAATGATAATCCTTAACAGAAGCGACGCACCTCCTGTATCATCGAAGCTGGAGTCGCAGTACGATACGCCAGGATGAGGGCGCTGACCATTTTCGCTGGAATGCTTGTCGGTGAGGTTCATCACGTAAAAGACCTAGGTAACACCCACGATCTGGAAAGCTTGGTGAGTACGCATGTTCCACAACTTCAGGCCAGAAGAAACATACTTGATGAAGCATGAAACTTTGTCCATGTAGGAGAACGCTGATCCATTCAGTGTCTCCGTAGACAACCGGGTCGGTAACCTAAATGATACTGAGCTCTAATATGTTCGCCACACAGACAAGCTTTTGCTAACCTCTATGGTCTTCATGAACCGTGAGCTGCTTTTATCCTTGAACTCCGTGCCCACGGTGAAGTTGTGGAAATTATGCGAGCCTTCGAATACTTTCGCTATGGCTCGCAATCCCTCGACCGCCTCCGGAGGTGCTCGCCACTGTCGCTTGCGGAGCAAGTCTTCTTCTGGAGTCGACTCAGCCGGGGCATCCTTCCAAAAATCGTTCAGCGGATGTGCATGGTCATTCTGCTCCAGTGCATTCTTGTGTAGCCCACTACCAGGCTTCGGAGAAAGCAGGAGATATGAAGGGAAGAAATAGGTGTATTTGCGACTATCGCAGGACCTAGAGGTGTCGAATTTAGCCGTAGCGTCAATGCCGTGTATACACCGCGAAACTTACACTCGAGCATTGAACGACTCCATCACGCGTTGCTGAAAACGAGCGTGAGGCGAATATTCGGCCTTAAATGTGAAAATTGTACGAACATAGCTCCATAGCCTGATCTCTGGAGGAAGTTCCTCGTTGATGCGCTGAAGTAGGTTCGGTATGTTTATGATCATCTTCATGCAAACTAAATTCCCTGCAGCGTGTACACCTGCATCTGTGCGAGCTGCACGAGTGAATGATACCTGTGGTTTACTGAGCCGTGGTGAAGAGACGAGCAAGATGTTAACATACGACGCACCTTGGCAGGATTGTCCGCGTTGTCTTTTGAGACGGCACCAGCCCTTACCAGGGCGTCCCATAGCGTACCTTCAATAGTCTTGATATCTCCATGTACCTGCCTAGATATCGCAGGGGCGCATGAAGGGGGTTAAGAATAATACAGTGTAAAGGCGCTGTTACCATACGCACCTCTGCATACCAGAATACCCCGACCCACAAAACCCTATGAGTAGTGCACATTTTCTCTTGGGAAGTTTGGGTTCCTTTGGTTCTCCGTCGTCTCCATGTTCGGCACCTTCTGGCCGTGAACCTGGACGCCTGTCCACATCTCGGAATGTTTTCGCGAAAGCCTTTCTGGAGGTTTCCCTCCTGCTCTTCTTATCTGGAGTGTGAGTGGTGGCATTTGAGCTCCCTGCTCCCACTCCTGAGGTTTCGGCAGATGTTTCAGCGCCCTCCATATCCATGGCCTCCTCGACTTTCTGCTTCTTTTCCAGCTGTTCCGTCGTAGCAGCTTCATTCTCCAGGGGTCTCTTCTCGTTGGTATTCGACAGAGGCGGCTGAGTCGAGGATCCTGGCTCAGAGTCCATGATAATTCCGCGCCAAGAACCAGCAGATTTTGTAGGTCGTAATAGATTGACGTTGGGAGGTAGGCGCAAACTGAATCGCTGCAATATTAATGGGCGAAGCATTCAGTTGGCATTAGAAAACCCAAGCGCCCAGTATTAACGTCAGTGTGTAACTTAGCGCCGTCGGCCTCGAGGCGCATCATTTTGGCGCGACGCCCCGCCGATCACATGCATCGTCAGTGTTCCACGTGCTTTTGGTCTCAAGTTGGCCTTGTCGTACTGCTTTAATTGTAGCCTTGTAGTCATAAGCTTTCCTTCACAGAATAATTTTTGACCAGATTCAAACAACAGCAATAACAACACGGGTATATAAGTGCAGCCATGTATGTAATTTCTCCTACGATCTTGACGAACCAGACGCGCACAGGAATCAGAACCAAGTCTAGGACCACTTGGTGAGTTGATCTATGTACAGCGACGCCTTACCAGCTGTGGAATTGTTCTGTCGATGCGCCCCTTCCTTGCATTTCTGGGTATGCACTCACTGACCGTGTGGATCGGCCGACCGCCCAACATGACCATATCGCGTATAGCAGTTGAGTAACTTCAGCCACGAGACGCATATAGCGTCTTAGTCCTGCGATCTACCCCGGGTATCTCAACCCACACCTACGGCCGTACGTGCGCTTGAGAAGGAATGTAGACTGCCGCCGTGTGAGGGGATCCGCTGGCCTGCAGGGGATGTTGTCCTGCCTGTGAGCTTGGATAAGTAAAATCTACGTTCTCAGACCGCCGCCTACTGCAATAGGGGGGAAACTTTAGGGGTGCAAGCGTAAGAGGATATCTAAACGTTACTTCCAAGTGCTAGTGATCCCGGCGACAGTGATGTGTGTCGTTGGTTCGCAAGGCGAGGGTGCGGGAAAGTGATGGTCAAGAGCAAGAGGGTTCTTTATGGGCGCTTGCTAAATGAAGCATAATAAGACCACTTTCTCACTTTCCCTCTCATTCCCTTCCCCGCCCCTTCCCCCGCTTCCCTCTTTCTCCTTGTTTCCGCTCGGACTATACCCCTAGACGATACATATAATTAATACCTGTCTGGGTCTGCTTACGATTTCGAATACACTGCTTAATCGTCATGAAAATTAGCAAGAAGATCGAGCAGGCCGAAAAGGAGGGCCGGATCTGGTGGTCCTTCGAGTATTTCCCGCCAAGGACAGCTCAGGTGTGTTTCCAGTTTATCCCAACGCTGCTATAACATATCTCATGACATCTATAGGGTCTTCAAAACCTTTTGGACCGTATAGAGCGCATGCGTGCGCTTGGCCCGGAATTCGTAGACATTACATGGTAAGAGAGCATGCCGTGAAGACATTCTCAGGTACTTAAGCGAAACAACAGGAATGCCGGTGGTCGTACCTCTGATCTCACCTCCGAGTTGGTCAAGACGTGCCAGGGCTTGATAGGCATGGAGACATGCATGCATTTGACATGTACTAACATGGAGAAAGAGAAAGTTGACGTTGCGCTACGAGTCAGTGTTATCGTCACCACTATATGCGCATATATTGAACTATTCGAGCAGGAGGCGAAGGCACATGGCTGCAGGAACATCCTGGCGTTGCGGGGAGACCCTCCACTGGGAAAAGACGAATGGGAAGCTGTAGAAGGTGGTTTCGTCCACGGAATCGATCTTGTTCGGCACATCCGCAAGGAGTACGGCGACTACTTTGATATTGCCATCGCAGGTTTTCCCCCAGCAGCAAACTCTTCCACCAGAGGAGCTTGCTCAGGAAATCCAGTGGATGAAGGAGAAGGTCGACGCTGGCGCGAATTTCATCTTCACCCAGATGTTCTACGACGTAGAGCTCTTCATCGCCTGGGTCAACACTGTCCGCGCAGCTGGCATCACCGTCCCTATCGTCCCTGGTATCGCGCCCATCCAGACTTGGAATGGCTTCATGAAGTCCACTAGTCTCGCAAGGACGACTATTCCCCAGTCCCTCCTCGACCAGCTTGAGCCACACAAGAACAACGACGAGAAAGTTAGGGCGATCGGTATCAAGCTCGTCGCAGACATGTGTCGCCGAATTCTCGCTGAAGACATCGGCATCCGCGGACTGCACTTCTACACCATGAACCTCGAGAAGGGCACACGCATGCTGCTTGAAGAGCTCAAGCTTGTTCCTCGCGTCGAAGTCGTCAAGCCCTTGCCTTGGAGGCAGTCCCTCACGCCTAACCGTCGCACGGAGACCATCCGCCCGATCTTCTGGGCGAACCGCACCAAGTCGTACCTCTCCCGCACCGAGAACTGGGACGAGTACCCGAATGGCCGGTTCGGCGACTCTCGCTCGCCGGCGTACGGCGAGCTGGACGGCTATGGTATTTGGATCAAGCAGAATGTGAGTGCTTGCGACTTCTTTGTATTGCTTCGTGTGACTGACTCCCGTATAGAAGGATGAAGCGCTTAAGCTCTGGGATCATCCGTCGTCGCTTGCTGATGTCGCATCCCTGTTTGCCCGCTTCTGTCTCGGCCAGCTCTCAGCCTTGCCATGGTCCGACTCTATGCCGTCGTCGGAAACGTCCGTAATCGCCCAGCAGCTGGCGAAGCTCAATGAGCTTGGATTTCTGACGATTAACTCTCAGCCAGCTGTTGACGGCGTGAGGAGCGACGACAAGGTCCATGGATGGGGTCCCTCGAACGGCTACGTCTACCAGAAAGTGAGAACATTTGTGTAGTTGCGGCGCATATATTCACTCATAAGACATGTACAGGCGTATCTGGAATTCTTCGTCTCGCCAGAGCTGCTCGACGCACTGCTCCCTCACATCGAGCGGGACCCAAGTATTACGTACTACGTCATAAACAAGCGTGGAGACTTGCGGACCAACAACCACTCAGAAGGACCTAATGCTGTTACGTGGGGTGTTTTCCCTGGAAAGGAGGTCGTCCAACCCACCATTGTCGAAGCCATCAGCTTCATGGCGTGGAAGGTGCGCACGGTATAGCCAATTCAGACAGCACACCCATTGACATGGGGTTGTAGGATGAGGCTTATGAACTCGGCCGTCAGTGGGCGAAGTTTTACGAGCCCGAGTCCGACACCCGCAAGCTGATCAGCGGCATCATGGACACCTACTTCCTCGTGAACGTCGTGCACAACGACTTCAAGCAATCCGCCGCCATTTACGAGCCCTTCTGGAAGGCTGCCGCCGACCTTGCCGCGAAGCAGCCTCAGACTGCGAACGGTACTGCGAACGGGCATGCAAATGGCTATGCCAACGGCTCCGCCCGTTAAAGCCGTCGTACCATGACGCCCACTCGTCCGGTACTCACCACTCACTCGTTTGCTACGCTGACGGTTATGTCCCACTCATCAGACTCGCGTTTGCCATTGTCAACTGTGTCTCAACACATCATACTGCGGTCGGGCTGCTCTATATTTTCCCAAGCACCACCCACCGGGTTCAACCCCCGATCTTCCTTGGGTTTTGAACTTCGCTTCCTACCATGCGAGGTTGCGACTGTCCGCTCCACATACTGCATTTTTCCTACAGCATCCTCCCGCATACTGGCATCATCTCGTCGCATTTGACCCTCATTGCATCAACTGCATATCCTTTTACATCTCACGGTGACTCGCACATCTCTGCATCCAACTGCATGTATCATTACCACTCCGTAGTCGCTTTGTAACCACATCCTGCATTGCTCTCATCTCAAACCCGTCTCCCGCTATTCTGTTCGAGTGATTCAATGGTATGTGTGCTGTGTAGGTACAGTACACTATCTATGTGCATGAGATAGTCCAAGGCATCTATGTAGATAATACAAGGGTGGGAAAATGCTTGTGTCCGTTCGCCGACGCTTTCCTTATGCGCAGAGCCTGACAACCTCTTCTTCGCATCGGCGGTATGTCTCAACCAAGCCGTGGTAGAATTCCGCTTTCTTCTCATGCGGCTCTGCAACCAGCTTGAACCGCTCCTCGCCCTCCTCGTCTTCCTCGACGTCCATCGCCCGCAGCTCCTCGAACGTACCGCGGCCGCCGTTCTCCTGCTTCCACCACGCGAAGCGCGCGAGGTGCGCGCCGCCCTCCGCCGCGCCCTGCTGCCCGGCGAGGTACACGCGCATGCCGAAGACGTCCGCTGCGAGCTGTCGTATGACGGGGTTCGCGGACGAACCGCCGCAGACGACGAGACGGTGCAGCGGCGGCGCGTGCGCGGGGAGAATTGCCTCGATGCGCGAGCGGATGGAGAGGAACTGCGACTCGAGGATCGCGCGCGGGTGCACGGCGGGCGGGACGGCGTGCTCGTCGAGCGTCTTTGCGGACTCGGGCGAGCCGGCGGAGAAGACGAAGGTGCCCTGGACGTTGGGCGGGATGATCTCTGGCAGAGGGAAGTAGAAGCCGAGGAGGCCGTCGTTGCCCGAGGACGTCGCCTCGACGAGCTCGTTAAACTTGTCCCAGCTGCCTGCGGCATACTTATCCCGCACCTGCTCACGGGCGAGGGCGCCGTTCTTGTAACACAGCATGGCAATGTGGGCATCAGGGTCAGTGGGATGAGAAAGCAGGTGGGAAGAAGTGAAGCGTGTTGGTGGCTCGGAGGTGGGTGGGATGCTGAGGAGGAGAGTAGTAGAGGTCCCGAGCGAGAGGATGGCGTCTCCCGGGGAAGAGAGTGCGACGACGGTGGCGGGGTTATCGCCAGTAAATGGCGCAATGAGGCAGTCCGGGCTGAATCCCCAGCGCTGCACCCACCAGTTGTGGATCTTGCCAAGCACGGTACCTCCTGGAACAGGCTCCGGCCCAAGCTTTTCGCGAAGCTCGGGACCTCCACAAAATTCCAAGAGCTTGTCGTCCCACTTGCAGGTGAGAACGTTCATGAGGTTCATACCGCTGGCATCCGAAACTTCAATCGGCTCGACCGAACCGGTGAATAGAGAAGGAAGGAAGGAAGATACGAGCGAAACACGGGAAGTCGCAGCGTAGGTAGTGGGGTGAAGGTGTCGGAGCTGCAGAAGAGAATACAGTCGCATCAACATCGGCAACCTTGCATTAGGCTGAGAAATAAGGATACGCACTCGACGGATTTGGTTGCCTGTGAATCGCTCATAGGCGCGGCTCCCGGTAATATCTGCCAGGACCTGCGGGCCACCCACTGCCTCTTCGAGTTCACGGCAATCCTGGGTAGTGGAGGAGTCTTGCCAGATAGGAGAGCGTTGGAACGTGAATGCGGCAGGCGAGAGCTGCTCCGCAAGGCTCTTAGAAGAGTCGAGGTTAGAGAGCAGGTGTTCAGCGTCGGATGACCAGAATACTGAGCCATGTTGCTGCCAAGTGCACGTCAGGGGCTGAATTGAATGATTTCTATGACGTGTAATCGTACCTGCCCATCGCCAGAGATGGCCATGATACGACTGAAATCGAGACCAGCCTGCTTCATCTTGCTGGCAATGAGGTCCATCGCTTCCAGCCACATCTCCACGGGCGACGTAACTTCGCCTTCATCGGGGCCCTTAATGGCTCCATTCGTGGTACCGTAGTGCGGTAGCTCCCGGTCAAAGTTGACAGCGGATTCATGCACGACCTGACTGTCTTCTGTGATGACAACCGCTTTGAGGCCTTGGGTAGAGAGGTCAAGACCGAGGAAAAGAGGAACAGTCTCTTGAGAGTCAGCCATCTCGGCGGAGCGATGGGCGATGAGATGCGTGAAGGAGAGAGCTGGGTAAAGGGGGTGCAGCACGGTGACAGTGCATTATATAGGAGGCCGTCGGCCAATAGCAAGCGATGCTACAAGACCCGTCCGCGACCCGTCTGAGTGTAATTATCTTGCAGTAGCGGGTCTCGGTCGGCCGGTGAGGCGTTCTGGCTCTGGGCCTGTGGGGAAAACTCGGGGAATGACCTAGGGAAACGAATCGTCAAGGTTCAGCCTTTGGAGAGCGAATCAGAGAACATGCTCGCAGGCGATGAGTGGGCCGTAGGTCCCATGGCCAACCTGGCAGCGGCCCGCAATAAGCCGGCCTGCGTAAAAGCGCAAGACGCTCATCGACGCGTCGGATCTCCGACGCGTTCGTTTTGCACTCGCCGTCGGCTTCAGGCTGTTCTCTTCGCGATGTGAGCAAGAAGGTAAAGCCTGGACAGGTATGGGGAGGGATAACGAGCGTGAATTTGACTTTAATAGAAAATGCGCTGACTGAAAGATAGCACATATAACGGCCTGAAGATGACATCGTTCAGCTCAATGAACAGATATTATGCACCTTACAATGCGAACCTACGCGACCTAATGAGGCTTTTAGGCCATATGAGCGGGAATGAGGATACTGACGTGAACGCGGAGTCTTCCATCGCTTGTGATAGCGCGAATACATTTCATGCCTCGTCCGTAATCCATACGCTCTAAACGATTATCGAAATCTCTCTCTGAACAGTGGAAGAGAAAGTAAAGACTTACCTCAAGACTCTGAGCTTGATCCAAAGGCTACAAGAAGCTTGCACTTGACTATCGTCATCAACGGTCGGCGATGCAATATGAGTACCGTACGCGAGTACAATTTTGTTGACTGTGCCACTGTGGGACTTCGTGGGAGATGGATTCCACCGTCAACAAAATCTCATATGAAATGGCGTAGTGGGCGAGTGAATTGGACAGAAGTCGTCGTTCTCTGAATTTTTGTGTATTGCTGAGCTTAATGGGCGAGATGGCGGCGGGAGGAAACCCGAGCAGTGATGGAAGCGCCCAGTCGTCCAGGTCCAAGCTTCAAGTTCCCGTCGACCTTGACCGCCACCATCATCGCGCTCTCCACCCCCTACTTCCCTGCCTTACAACGCCCACAGGATCTCGAAAGTTTGAAGGTCTACAGGACCACCCAGACGCTCTCTTGAACCCTGCTATTATCGAAACTGGTTTCGGTTCGGGGCTGTGCCAAACACTTTGCAGTGCTGAGCACTTAGCCTTGCACTGCTGGATCTACAACTGAGACGCTGCTTAAAGATCTTGCTTTCCTCTCGCTCGCCTTGCCTTACCCGCAATTGTATCGTTGTGTACTTTCGCCTATCGGCCATTTTCAAACTCGCATACTCCATCTGCTTTGAAGGTGAGTTGTCATTTCACGTCTCAAAGTAGGCCTGGGCACCGAGTGTGAGAGGAACATTTCGGCCGAGAGATGAAGGGATACATGGGTTTTCGCCGCTCGGAGAAGTATGTTTATGGTACAGTCTAGACGTTTGAAGGCTGGAGGCCATAAGTTATGCCGAGAACGTTGAAGGTTACTCCAGACTCCAGAGCTCGTCGACGGAGAACTGGCTCGGGCTCCGCTTGTCTCCCGCTGCACTTCGTGAGACTAGCTTGCTAATGTGCCTTATTCGTAGTTATCTATCTCTGCATTCAGCAAATACTCCTCGTCACAGCTCTTGTACTCTTTCCTCAACTTGTGCCGAACACCTGCAGGTCAGTGTACACTCACCCACCTTTCGGTCCTCTCGTGAACCCAAGCATACCTTCAGTATGTAAGGAACACCCAAAGGTTGGAGCTGGATCTGCACATTCATCATGGGGATCAGGTCAGGGCTCCTGAGTCTTGTGGTACGGAGCCATCGTTGGCGGAACACCAGAAATGATTGCAGAGCACCCGGATCATGGGCACGTTCTGAAACGTCGGTGCACTTCTGAGCTTGGGTTCGCGACGCCAGCTGTTCACCTGCCATATTCATGACCACTGCAGGAAACCCTTTACTGACCCCGTCCTGTCACTAGGACCTACCAACCATGTCAGGCCTAAGCCCCAACCTTCCCAGCGCCGCGGTCCCGTTGTCCTCGACTTCCCTTTCTCAGCAAAACTCCCCGTCACCTTCCCAGTCTCAAGCACAACCAGCGAAGCCTAAGCTTGTACCGACGAACAGTGTCACCCTCAAGGATGGGTCAACCGTGCGCGTGCGCATCGAAGCCACTCTGGCAGTGGAGGATGTCGTTCGCCAACTATGTATCAGTATTAAGATGAAGGATCCGCCTAACATGTATGCGCTGAGGGACGAGAACGACGAGTTGGTTACGAACGAGAATTTGAAGAAAAAGATCAAGCAGAAGGTCAACCTCAAGTGAGTTCCATATACGTCCTTCAAGCTGGACATATGCGTCAAAGAACAAGAGCTCACCGCTCTGGGATTGCTCGAAATAGATTAGTGAATTCTCCTGCCATCGAAGCAGCAGAAATCTTGGAGAAGCTCGTAGCGAGGGACCAGAAGCTGGGCATCACTCTCACAGCTCTGAGAAAGCTCATACGAGTGAGTACATCACATCTGAAGAATGAATCTTTTATCTTACACAACACACCGTCAACTCCAGGAAGAGCAATTTGCGACCGAGTTCCTGAACCGTGATGGGTTGCACGAGCTTATGCAGATCATTTACACCACCCAAGGCAACACCCTTGCAGTACGTCGGAGCTTTCATAGTTACGTCCTGCACCAAAGTGACATACAATTCTCAGTATGCTCTCACAGCAATGCAAAATCTCATGGATTTGGATCACGGTTGGTCAGAATTGAGCGAGGCCTTCATCTACCGGGTCGTTCAAATCCTGTCTTCGCCCAATTCCCTCATCAATGTCTGCCGACCAGCCACCGCCATACTGAAGAAACTTGTAGAGGCGGACCCGATGACTGCACCTGGGCAGCACTTGGCCAGCTCTAGCAAAGCACCGCCGAACCCGCCTCCAGGGTCGGTCTACAGGTTTGGATTCGAGGTTGTGTTCGAGCAAATGAGGAAGGAGCAGAAGCTGTTGGAGACCGTTGTGAGTCGGCTGGGGAGTGCAGATACCACTATGGCGCTCTATAGGTGCGTCCTTCCCATTTTATATTCGTTGACCTCGGGCTCACCCCGTACTGCGTGCAGCATGATGTTAATCAACTCGCTTCTGGCGCACGCAAGCGATGCACGATGGGAAGAGTTCATCAGCGAAGTAGAACGACTGAATGTCCGGAAAGCCGTCATTGTACGTGCCACTTCCTGCTCCGGTCAAAGCCATCGCATCTAACAGATGTCATTTACTCAGCGGCTCATGTCATCGCACACTATCGAGGACCTCACATCCTGCATCTTGGACTTCCAAACAAACATGGTTCGCGTGACCTACAGGAAGAAGATCACCGTCGTTGAGCCCGAACTTGAACCGGGCCACAACGCCTCGTTGAACTACATTTGGGCGAATAGCAAAGTCAGAGAAGATCCTGACCCCGACGTGCAAGGCGGCACGATCAAATGGAGGAGGCTTGGATTCGGTAGTGAAGACATGTCACAGGAGTTTGGAGAGGTTGGTGTGTTGGGCCTGGATTGTTTGGTAAGTGCATCGGTGGCGTCGTCGATGGGAGCACGGAAGATACTGATACATCTATCGCAGAAGCACTTCGTCGCCCAAGATCCTGATTTTTTCTCACGGGTGGGCCTTGTTCTGCATTGCCCGCTGTTATATTGTGTTGAGCTATTCTTTATTTAGGTGATCCAAGAGCAGCTCAGTCGACCATTTGAGCGGCGATGTCCCATAGCGAAGGCATCCAATGAGGTGGTGGATCTCCTGTCTGAGCACTGGGCCATTTTTGGACCAGGATGTGCGTCTCCCCGATTATGTTATTTACTGGCACTGATATGGATGCTCCCTGGCAGATTCTACCATTACCACCTTCCAGCCGTTCTTCCTCAATTTTTACAGGGTACATGGCCTAGCTACGCATTTCTTCCTGCGAATGTGGAATGAGAGCGCTGCTGCACACGGCGATTTCCCTCGAGTCGCAGCTTTAGTCCGTAGCCAGTGAGTGTCCCAGCATGATGTTGATTGGGCGTGTGACTTACAGCCTGTGGCAGAGTTAAGGTGGCCCTGAGGAAAGAGAACGTACGGGCGTGGCACGAGGTCGAACAGGATTTCAACGAGTGCGAGTATCAAGCTGTGCGTGATCGCCAAATGCGCGAGCTCGAGTTGGAGGACGATGTGATGAGTAAAGTTCCCATACGGTTAGTCTTGCCGCACACGGACAGAAGCTGGCCGCTGACGATGGCTTCTTCAACAGCAACATGCGCGCGAAGCTGTACAAGGAGTCCTTCGAATTCGTGCGCCAGCAGCGCGTCCATTGTCTGATGCAGGGCGCGTGGTTTATGAACGCCATACCCTTGTTGTCGAATGCCTCTCGCGATACGTTCCGAAAACCCTCGCGTCCGTGGCGGTTCATCCGTCTGGTACGGGTCCGATTTTCGCTAATTACCTGCCATCTTGCTGACATACTTCATTGAAAACTAGGATCACAGCCTGAAGTACCTCCATTTTGTTGACAGCGAAGTCAAATTCGTGATCAAAAACGGGTTTGAAGACCTACCGGATCGCATCGACATCTCGCTCATCAACGAAGTGGCTACGGGGACTTGCGCGCCGTTTCCGCAGGCTGCTTTGCGTGGCGACTATTCAGAACTGAACCTTGGCTCTGGCTCGCCGCTGTCTGCCTCCCCACTCTCATTCTCGCTGTTGTCGTCGACAGGCTCGTCCATCGCAGACCATATCGCGCCAGACCAGTCTCGCTGGGCCGATTGGGTTGATGGACTGAACATGCTACGCAGGGACGGCGGACACGTGGCGTCGAACGAAACAGAGATGTTCGTTCAGGCGTTGACCGAGATTGGTCTGAAGATCAGGCTGCTGAGTACGTCACCTTACTCCATGCCCGGCTTGCTGCGGCTGACATATCCATTTCCGACAGACTTGTCCGGCGACAAAGCAGAGATACCCAGTGGCATTACGGCAGGCCATCCACCCAGCAACAACGACTTCTTCTTCTCTGACTTGTATGATGCCCAAGCGTGATATTGTCATATTGTGATACCCCATTCCGAAATCAAACATACCCCGATTTTCCCCACTGCGTATTTCTATCCTTTGTCACTATATTTGACAGAGAGTAAGGTAAATTGGTCGTCATTATTATGGTTGTGTCTTACTGTCTAGCAGTAACTCCTTAGTTACGAGGTAAATCTATATTCGCACACATACCTCATCGACAGACTCAGCCTCTGGCGAATAAGCGCCTTGAGCGCCGTGGACCGGTGTTAGAGATCATTAACGTCAGGGTAGCCGACTTTACGAACTTGCCCGAAGGTACGCAGCGCACTTCCCCGCGGCTTTACATCAAGACTGAACCACCGTTATTTCCCGTACAGCTTCTCGTCAAGGATCATGACGGGCACGGACCCGCTAATCCGTATACCTTGTCCAACTCAACAACTCTACAAAATAGGGCCGTCCGTCGATCGCGTCTTGAGCTTGACAGCCAAATCTTTTGCGGTGCTGTTCGAAGCGCGTCCACAGTAAGCGGCTGCTTCCCTGGAGTGGTACCTGGACGCGCTTCGACGAAGCTGTCGATCCCCCGGCCTATTAACAGATGAGCGCAGAATAAGCATTCAGGCTTCGTGCGCGAAGCAACCGATCGAGCTGTTTCAGCGTTCAAACGCCCCTCCGCCCGCCTCTTCCGCCGCGCCTCTCCCTGGACCGTTCAGTTGCGCATAACTTCGTGTTCGAACGGTAGTAAGTCCTCCCCCTCGGTTCGCGTCTGTGGTGCCCGTTCTGATTTTGATTTGATTGTGTTATCGGTTGAAGGGGACGCGTTCGTATGTTCACTCAGGTCTGACGAGCCAACTGCCCATCAATCTCAAGTCATCACCCTGTCCACTCGGCGCGCGCCTCGTGTTACGGTGTACGCGGGCACTGGCAGGGCTCGGTCGCCCAATTCGTCCTTCTGTCACACGGCCCACGTCCAAAATTTTGTACAGCGAAGCAATTCGTATTGTGGTGCGTTCGGAAGGGGCCTCTGTGGACTTTCTGACGGGCCGTCTCAGCGCAGATTTCGACGACATGGCTCCTGCGCATTGGAAGAAGCACTAAGACATGGGGGGAGACGTATATAACCTCGTGCAGCGAGCCGAGGAGGGGCACCAGCACACAGCTGAGTACACTCGGTCCACTGCTTCGCATACCTCCAGCGCAATGTCAGCCGGCCACCCGCCCTCTGCTACTGGTGTCGTTTTCTCCAAGGCTAAGCTCCCCGAGGAGCTGCCTCAGGAAAAGTCTGGCGCGTCCACGCCGACAGTCGCCGGGAGTGAGCCCAACAGTGCGAAGGGCTCGCCCGCCGCGTCCATCAAGGACGTCGAGAGGGCGGATGCCTGGCTCGAGGACGAAAAGGAACTAGCCAACTACCTGGTGCCGGCGCTCGATAAGGGCCAGAAAAATGCGCGGCTGAAGCCTCCTACCCCTTGGATTCGGTTCAGGGTTTGGTACAACCCTTACCGGATGGTGAGCACCGTCCTTTACTCCGCATAGCTGCAGCAAGCTGAGACTTCTCAATGTCCAATTAGCATTACACCCTCGCCTTCGTAATCAACATGATAATGATCATCATCGCATCTGTGCACTTCAACAAGTGGGAATACCCTCAGAAGCATGGGGCAGCCTTCGCCCTCGGTAACATTATGGTCGCGGTCGCCTGTCGTAACGAGTTCTTCCTCCGGTACTTCGTCTACTGGCCTTTGGTTCACGCTTTCCAGAAGGTATTACATCCATCTCCTACGCCATGGAACTACCGACTGACGATACTGCCTACAGTGGTCTCCTCTGTGGTGGCGCGTGTACTTGACTGGCTTCATCCAGCACATCGGTGGTATCCACTCTGGCTGCGCCACCTCTGGAGTCGCCTGGTTCATCTTCGTAGTCGTTCGTGCCTTCCAGAACCGCTACGGCAACCATACCCCGCCGGTCGCGCTCGCATGGGGTGTCATCACGGTCACGGTTTGTGTTATCACCATGGTCGCCGCCGCCCCATGGATTCGTGCCAATCACCACAAGTACGGTTTCTCACTACATTGAATACGAATAGTAGCTGACAAGATTTGGCACTGCAGCTTCTTCGAGCGCCACCACCGTTTCGCCGGCTGGGCTTCGGTCATCTTTGTGTGGATCTTCGTCTGCATCACCGATAGCGTCAATCCCGCGGACGGCGAATGGTGGGGCTACTCCGGCGGCCGTCTCGCCCGCGCTCAAGAATTTTGGTATGCGCTATTCATCACCATCCTGTAAGTTGCACCCTTTCGATCTTTAATTCTGCCGAATCTGACTGGTCCTGCTACTCAGGATCGCCATCCCCTGGTTCACCATCCGCGAGGTCCCCGTCGAGATCACGACCCCGTCCCCCCGTGTTGCGGTCATCAAGTTCAAGAAGGGTATCCAGCAGGGTCTCCTCGGCCGTGTCTCCCGCAGTGCCACCATGGAGTATCACGGTTTCGGTATCATTTCTGAAGGTGTTGCGAGCAACGCGCACTACATCATCGCTGGTGTGCAGGGCGACTGGACCCGTGGCCTGGTTTCCGACCCGCCTAAGACCCTCTGGACTCGTGAGATGAAGGCAAGTTGCCCGGCCCGCTTTCCCTTTGTGGCAGTAACTAACGGTATACGCGCTTACAGTTCGCCGGTCTCCCTTACCTCGCCCACTTCTTCAAGCGTGGCATCGCCATCTGCACGGGTTCCGGTATCGGCGCTGTGATGTCCACCACTGTCCAGCTTGACAACTGGTTCCTGATCTGGATCGGCTCGGATATGGAGAAGACATTCGGGCCTGTCCTGTTCGACATGATCCACCGCACCATGCCCAAGGAGCGCTACATCCTCTTCGACACCAAGAAGGAGGGCCGCCGTCCCGACACGATGAAGATGCTCAAGGATATCTACATCGCCTTCAAGGCTGAGGGTAAGCTGCGGGCCTCTGTCGATTTTGAAGCGTAGCACTGACAGGAACGTTATCCAGTCGTCCTCATCACGTCCAACCCCGCCGGCAACGCTGAGCTCATGGCGGGCTGCAAGGAGAATGGCATGCACTCCTTCGGTCCCCTCTGGGACTCATAAATGGTCACGTCTCGCGACCACAAATTGGAAACACACCAACCGGGTATTCGGCCTCACGTGCATTCACGGAAAACGTCACGATCTCTCTGGCACTGCGGTGCTGGATATTGTAGAACATGGTCCTTCTTTTGCTTACCTCTCTCAATCCTTTAGACACATACTGTATGATACTGTATGTATCCGTCTGTATATTGTATTATCCATGTCTTATTAGTAGCTCTTGTCTGATGGGTGCATATTAAGCAGCGAGAAATGGAGGCGTTCACAGAGATTGGTATGTGTGTGCTTGCGGCATCATGTTTACATGCTATCTCACTTGTGCGTTGTAGTTCGTCTGCTAGGGTTTGTTCAATCTGACATAGGGTTAGGTGTTCACTTTGTGGCGCGCTTGCTGCAATTGGGATTTAAAAATTCGTTTCGGCAAGTACTTCCATGATCGAAACCTGTCCGAGTTAGGCGAGCTCAATGACTTCTCTATGCTTGCTTGTTCACGATGGAGCGCTAGTATCCACGTGGCAGTCAGTACTAGAGTTAACTCAATCGGAACTTGCGGCGCTGCTGCAGTTGTGGCCTGCACTGACGGGTCTCTAAGCAACTACACACAACGTGTTTTCTCCGGAGTAATACGCTTCATTGCTGCTTATTGCTGCGCGGAATACGCTTCTCACTCTGTCTATTGCTCTTACCTGGCTTAGGATGTCTGACACCACTTTTTGACCGTGCCGCACCCCCTCATAACATCGTGGACGCTTTACCTCCTGAACACCCCAGACCATGTCTCACTCAAACACATAGACCCCATGCTCTCGCGATGCGGCAATGTAGCGTATGGGCGGCGGACGACTGCTCCTGGAGAGATGCGGGAACATTGGGAAGTGCGGTTTAGTGACGTGTTTCACGGTGAGTCTTACGTGTCGTATGTTATATGTTTTGAAGCCAACAACAAGTAGCTGAAATGGCAATGTCAACTCTGAATAATGCGTTGATCCCTGGGATAACTCCACCAACGAGGATAAGACTTTCGCCCTCTCCCCTGGCTCAAGACTGGGAGCCTGCAGAGCCGTTCTGCCTGTACTTCAAACTGAAGGGTAGTCCTAGTGTAGCCCAGCAGACCAGCTTCCATTCCCTCTCACTTCAGACCCTCTTTACATCATTTAGGCAAGCGGGTCCATTGGTGTCCATCAAGAATGTCGACCTAGGCTTTTCTCAGATATCCTGTGTAATCCAATATTGGGAAGAGAAACATGCACGGTATGCAAAGGCCCACTGCACAATCCTGGATCCGAGGCAAGATAAGAAGATAGCACTGTCTCTGATCACTTTCCTACCGTATAATATATGCTGCACTGTACGTACATTCACTGGACCATTCCCGGGTTTAGTGATTTTTGCTCATTGGGTGATGTTGTCGAAATACTGTAGAACATCGGTGTAGGGTGTACAGAGAGCGACATCTTGCCGCACTTCAAGAAGGTGAGTACTGTTCATATTCCTGTTCTCATACTCAGTACTTTGACCTTACAAATAGTTTGGTAATGTTGACGGGTCAGTTCTAACTTCGAAACTGAGTGCTGTTACGAATTGTTGAGAGCTTAGATGTCCGTTATAACAGGTGGCGAATTCTCAACTCAGGGAGCGCAAATCAGCAATGCTACATTTCATACAGAAATAGACAGGATGGTACTATAATTTATTTGAAATCACGAAGGAGCTGCAAGTTACTGATATACTACCTGTTTAGCTGCTAAAGCGCGACAAGCGATGAATGGCACGACGATGGGTGGGAAATCAATCGCAGTCCGCTATACTGACTTCATTATCTGTCCGAGATCAACTGCGACAAATCCGCCATCTGCTGGAGACGAGCCCAAGCCGAATGTGAGCAGTACCGCCAGATTTGTTTTCATATGTTTGATTCAATGATATACGATTTTAGGGTACAAGTGACAGTACTCCTAACGATAGACAATCAGAGGCAGGACCCGACCGACCTGACGCCACTGGTACGGACCAGCATCGTCAGCGCTCGGAGATCAGCCGACTACGGACTGAAGCCAATCGACTGCATGAAGAAGCAGCACGCATCATCGGACAAAACAAGGACAGACGGAAGGCAGCTGCGTCCGATACGCAAGCGGTGCGAGAAGAAGAGTATCGTGCGACACTAGATTCTCGAGTTGCAAGATGGGATGAGTTGGCAGCGGAGAGGGATGCGGTTGCGGCAACGCAAAAACATAAGGAGGCCCAGATACGGTGGTCCCAGGTTCGGTTGGTCGTTGAGGAAGCTGAACGGGTTCTGAAGGAGGCGATTCTGAGAAGTATGGCGGCAGCCCAAACCACGAATGATGCCATGGGGGAATCACTACAGGCTACACGAGAACACGAGGCGGCCGTTCAGCGCAAAAACGCCGCTGAAGCTCGGCAGGAAGCGTTTCTGACGAAAAGGGAGGAGGCGGAACGAGAAGAAGAAAGTGTCCTCAAGACTACCAGGGCGGAGGACGAGGAGGTACTCCGACGGGCCTCGTTGGCGGAGTCGATTTGGAAGATGAAAAAAAGGGACCTGCAGTCGGAGCAGGAGGGCGCCAACAACCCTTCGCGGGGGACTCGGCAAGATGATGCGCATGAACACGTTCGCAGCGCTGAGCGAGAACGGCTTGCCGCCGAGGAACGGGAGAGAACTCGTCGAAAGGTGGATAAGGAGGCGTCGGACGCTGCGTTACGAGCAGAAGAGGAGCGGAAAAGGGCACGAGCAAGGGCAGAAGAGGAGCGGGCGAAAGCACGAGCAAGGGCAGAGGAGGAGTGGACGAAAGCACGGGCAAAGGCAGAGGAGGCGAGGCATCAGAAGGCGTACGAGGACGCCACGGCCAGAGAAAGAGTCAGGTGCGGCCGACGAGACAACTTAGCCTGGTCCTACCGCACGAGTCCATGGAGCCAGCAACGCGCGATTGAGAGGTTCAAAGCAATAAGCCCAGAATTCGACGACATAATGTTCGGTGAAGCCCAGCCACTCACTTTCCAAAGCGTACCCTGGCCTGTCCTTTCCCATCCCGCCACACTGACCTTCGACCAGATCGACTGGCGTGCGGTGGAAGCATTTTTGAGGCGATAGAGCGAATACTCGGCGTCGCGGAGTACAAAGTACTTGTGGAGAAGGCTCATCGCAGATTCCATCCAGACAAATGGCAGTCCCGACTTACAACGGTCTTGGAAGACGAAGTGCGCGGCCGATTGGAGGCTGCGGTGAACGTCGTCTCGCAAGCCCTGACTCCTCTTTGGCGGGAATCTAGGTTGAAGAATTGACCTCGGGAATGCCAAGGATTGTCTGTATGACGTACGTTCTGACCCTATTATAATAGCCTCGTTAATATTTAAGTGCTTACCCTCCCGTTACACTGTAGTGTCTAGTTATATTCAGCTCATAAGTATTCGACTAGCTATAAGGCCTCGCTGGAGGCTTTCAGACTGTGCGCTGAGCGCTGAGTCGCGATGAGCAGCGAGCAACAACTTCATGATAATTCTGTGTGTTGCCCCGGAGACTTCGTTCTTCAGCCCCCAAAGGGCTAGCAGCCCTTCATTTGACTAGTCCAAGGTTAGTCAGGGTTGTCTCTCCCTGTGAACGTTCACTGTGGCGGATATGCTCCCGCCTAAGCCGTAAGAATAACCTGTGCCTGACATCGGCTCCTCCGGATGATGGACGCATATGCAGACGCTGGTCGGCACATGTATGTTCGAAGCATTATTTTCTCGATTTTGTCGCTGTGCGCTGTTGGAACCTGCCACGATGCGGCGAAGTTGCCCTGTGCTCCTAACCCTAGTCATGACCCCGCAGCCAGCGACAGATTCCGAGATCTGGATCGACGAAAGGCGGAGGTGTGAGCGATCGAGATTTGGATGTGCCTCTATGGGCGCCTAGTGATCAGTGTGCCTTGTGGTGTTCCACATTTTTCCCGCGGTCAGAAAACTGCAGATGGCTTTTCTCGATGCTCTCGCTATAAGATTGCTCTCTTGGCCCTGGCCTGCTCCTGCGTCAGCTCCTCAGCACCCTCCGAGGCTTCAAGGTCGCCGCCGACGTTGACGAAGATGGCTACGCTCACCTACAACGACACGGGAGCTCCTCCACCCAGCTATGGCGTAGCAGTGGACGACAAGCGGGACGGCCGCGAGGACATTGCAGAGGCACAACACACCGAGGTCGTGCACATCCCCGCTGTCAGGCCGCCGATTGATTACTCCTCGCCGTCGGCGTTCTGTTCGAGTGTGTGGACGCGCTTTGCGAGTCTCTGGACGAAGCGGTTCATCCTGTCGCTGCTGGCTGGTCAGGTCGTGTCGCTGTGTATCACCTGCACGAATGTGACGACCACGGAGCTGGTGAATAGGAATTGGGTGCTGCCGACGACGCAGACATTCTTCTTGTGAGTCGGATTAGGGTTGTTCATACTCAGGGACGCTCACGCACAGATCATCACCAGGTACTTATCGCTATTCGTCATCTACACCCCGTACACGATTTACCAGTGTATGTACCACCACGCTTGGAAGCTTGCGAGTCGCTGACACAAATTCACAGACGGTTTCAAGGGATGGGGCAAGATGATCCTCCGTGATGGTTGGAAGTGTGCGTCCAATCTCCGGCTGCTCTCATTGATCACTCACTAATACACTATGCAGACTTCTTCCTCGCCGCTTGCGATGTCGAGGGCAACTTCCTCGTCGTCAAAGCGTACGCGTACACGACGCTGCTCTCCTGTATGCTGCTTGACGCCTGGGCGATCCCCGTCTGCCTCTTCTTTTGCTGGCTCTACATGCGCCCGCGCTACCAGCCCACACAGCTGCTCGGTATCCTCATCTGCATCGGCGGTCTCGGCATGCTCGTCGCCTCGGACGAGATCACGGACAAGGACTGGCCCGCGCTGAGCCGCGCCAAGGGCGACGTCTTCATGCTCGTCGGCGCGACGCTCTATGGCTTCACAAACGCGACCGAGGAGTTCTTCGTCCGCCGCAGCCCGCTCTACGAGGTCGTCGGCCAGCTCGGCATGTGGGGCACGCTCATCAACGGCATCCAGGCCGCCGCGCTCGAGCACGGCGCGATGCGCA
Organism: Terana coerulea; assembly: GCA_024811115.1. Classification (NCBI taxonomy): domain Eukaryota; kingdom Fungi; phylum Basidiomycota; class Agaricomycetes; order Polyporales; family Phanerochaetaceae; genus Terana; species Terana coerulea. The sequence goes on along the minus strand of JAKOGH010000656.1, from coordinate 83,333 downwards.
CCGCGAGCTGGAACGGCGCGACCATCGGCCTCCTCGTCGCGTACACCGCCGCCATGCTCATTCTCTACACCGTCGCCCCCATCCTCTATCGCATGGCGTCCTCGGCGTACTACAACATTAGCCTCCTCACGAGCGACTTTTACGGCCTCCTCTTTGGCCTGTTCCTCTTCGTGCGTCCGTTCTCCTATTCACGTCTACATTCATATGTTAATTGGCGCATACATGCAGCACTACAAGGTGTACTGGCTGTATTTTATCGCCTTTGCAGTCGTGGTCCTCGGCCTGATCATCTACTTCTGGAGTGCGACACCTGAAGAGCAGGGCAAGCTCGACCCGCAAGCTCCAGAGTATGTCGAGAGGCGACACCAGGGATCAGATACCATCGCCGGACAGGTGTAATATTGCTTTCTAGTGCTAGGTGCGTGTCGACGTGTCATAGGCAAAGGTGATGACTGACTGCCACCCACAGGTTTGCTGCTGTCTTCTTGCTTTCGTCTGTACAAAATATGATTATAATGCTACATTCCAAAGAAGAGTACAGAAAGGTCCGCGACGGGCTGTTGAACCGTATGTTAGAGATAAAGAGAGGTGTTAAATGGCAAACTATCAAATGACTGATGAAGATGATCAGACGAGCCGCTTCGGGTTCTTCTTGTCCTGCTCCTTCAGCTGCTCCTGCTGCGTCCGCCACTCCTCGAATGCCCGCCACTTCTCTTCGCGGTCAGCGAGCGCCTTGGCCTCGCGAGCTTGCTGCTCGAGCTGCTCACGCAGGCGCTGTTCGCGACGCTCAACGATCTTCTGCTCGCGATCGTCGTCAGCCACCAAGTTAGAGATAGCGGGCACGGGACTCACAGCCTTTAAACCCTCAACGGTAGATAACAACGAGTCCAAGCCCGCCTCGGAAAGGTCAGTGATCTGGAGCCAGGCACGCGCCGCCTGTCAGCTACAGTAGAACAACGGAACATAGACTGGGACGCACCCGCTCGGTCGCCTGCACGGCCATCTTCTGAAGCCTCTGCGCGTCCTCCTCAAGCGGATCCGGTGCGGGTGTGGGTTTCGAGCCGGGCAGCGGCGTAGCAGGAGAGTTGAGGGCCGCGCCCCGCCGGTGCCAGTGTGCGCGCGGGTCTTCGTCGTCCGCGCCCGGCTTGGGCCACGCCCACTCCCACTTGCGCTGCCAGTGCTGGTGCCAGTGCTCGCGCTGCCACGGGGTCAACGGCGCCGTCGGGGCCGCTCGCTGGCGCCTGTGCTTCGCTCGGGGACTGCTGCGGGTGCATCGGCGCGGCCGCGGCGGGAGCGGGGTACGCCTCGGACGGGATGCGGTTGCGCGAGCAGCCTTTGAACTCGCCGCCGTGGTACTCCCGGTGCTTCGTCCACCACGTCGCCGCACCGGCGCCGATGATGAACCAGAGCAGGCGGGACGGGCGGCGGTGGTACCAGTGGTGCATCCTCGAGTGCGCAAAGTCAAAGGCGTGAAGTGAGTCGCGTTGGTGCCAGAAGTGGTTGTGCCAGCCCATTTAGAGGCTGTGGTGTGTGTTCGATGGGTTCGGTGTTGTTGGGTGGGGGCGGCCTATATACCGATTGAGGAGGCGTACGCTATAGCGTCGGCTTGTCGTGTAGGGAGATGTGGTACGTTCTTCCCCGGCGGGTGCAGCGCACGGAGCCACTGGCCGAGGAGGGTACGCAGGTGTTCTTGGTTGTCTTCTGCCAATGGTTGCGTGGGGAGAGTTGGGCCGTCCAGAACCCGTCATTCGTCCTCCTTATGCCGCGCTGCGTCGTGTTCGGGCTCTCGCTCAGCCTTTCCGACGCCGGTAAGCAGGCGTAAGCTCCCGCAGTCAGCGCAGGAACGGGCAACGGCAGCAGCACACGCGTCCTGCCGGCTGTGCGCGTGAAAGTTGTTATTGACGCAGCTATGTCAGGCAATAAGTCGATTTTGAAGGCAAGTAAGGAAGAAACATATGTAGGCGCATACGTCGACGGCCGGCATGCCTTTGCGGCAGGTCGCAGAAAGGTGCGAGACGAATTCGCGGAGAACAATCCCGAAGGCACTGAGCAGAGCAAGGGATGGCCAGATAGCTCTAATAAATACAAAACAAGTTGCTCTCATCGGCCTGATGGTCTAGAGGTATGATTCCTTCTTAGGGTTCGGCGTCTGCCGAGCTGATGGAGGAGGTCCCGGGTTCAATTCCCGGTTAGGCCCGTTTTTGCGCAACGTTTTTCTCCTCTTTTTCGAGTTTCTATCAAGTAAAGTTCTAACCTCTAATGTCATGTTTTATGAGTTTGCAAACCATGACCCCCTCACTTGACGACATTGCCAGACAGGAAGTTAGTGTAAGTGGGTCAATCCGGGTAGTCTTGCATGGTTACAGTCTATCACAGCCTGGCAGCATTGATCGTATAACTATAGCTAATCGTCGCTCTCAAGGAACGATGTCTTGTCTTGAGCTTACTGCACGCTTCCTATGACACTTGTATGACATTTCGTTCAAGTTTAGACGACTAAAGCCCTGTAGTAAAGGCGCAGCATACCACATGTATTGCTATTGCAGGATTAACAAGTCATAAAACAGCGGCCAAGCACTGCACTCCGTACGCAAGCAATGATTAAAGTAGACACATGCCATGCCACCTTCCAGAGCCCCTGCCAGGGCACGTTTGGCTTTACAGCTTCAGAAACGTATAGGGGATGTGGAAGCGAGCAGTAGATGCTGTGCTGTACATGTATCCAGCGTCTATCTTCCCTTCCACATTGAATAGCGTATAAATGCGTGTCATAGAGCAAGTCGATAGGGTACCACAGCAATTGAAGCACAACGTAAGACTACTGAGACGTTCGTACCCGGCCGTCTATAGCTAATCCTGGGGCAGCGGTGGGGGCGCCTCAGGCTGAGGCGCAAAAATGATATGCAGCGGCGGCGTCGTGTTGCTATCCTCTGGCAGGAGCGTCGCAATGATGCTGCGACCAGCGAACGAACGCCCCGCCAACGCCCGCAGTGCCCGCCTGGCACCGTCGGAATCGGCAAACTTCACATACACACGCCCCACTCCCGACGCCTCGTCCACGCGTTGTATAGCGAGCGGATCCAGGGACATCTCGCCCCACTTGGTTTTGTCCTTCTTGAGCGGGCGCGGGATGCGGAGGTCGTCGACAGGTCCGTACTTGGAACACTCCTCCTTGACGTCTTCGTAGATGTCTGCGTACTCCTGATCGTCGTGCAGGTCTTCCGGTACAACCATGTTCAACATGAGCAGGATCTTCGCGTCGGTACTCTCGAGGTCACCTGCGGGCATAATAGGCTTCGGGATTTCGGCGGGGTACATCTCATGTGGTGGGATCTGTCCGTTCTTGGCACCAACAGAAGCGCGCTGGACAACGAGGTATTTGTCGCCAAGCTCCATTTCGTTGAGGGACTGAATAGCGACGTCTGTGACGGCATCGTCGACGTATTCGAAGAATGCGAAGCCCTTCGATGGTCCGTTGCCGTTGTCACGGACAAGGTTGAACGCTTTGAGGTCGCCGAAGCTCTTCAATAACTCCATGACCTGTTCTTCATTGAGGTACGTTGGCAAGCCGCCGACGAACACCTTGTTGATAGAGTCGGGTACGTTGGTTGAGACGACACCAGGCACATGCATGCTCGGACCCATATTCTCTGGACCACCATAATCCTTTGGTCGACGAATCTTCAGAGGTCCGTTGATGAAGATAATACCGTCAAATGCCATCGCCGCTGTGGCGTCCTCTGCATTGCGGAACTACGACGGCGTCAGTTTGACTGATTAATGAACGTAAGCGATGGTGGGCTACTCACCTCGACAAACGCGTAGTTCTTTTCGTAGTTACACTGGACAGCCAAAACAGGGTTGCCAGGGGCGCCAGTGCCAATGGCCATCTCCTTCATCTTCTCATTGAAGAAGTCTGCCAAGTTTTGTTCGTTGATTTCCGGAGTAATGCTACCGATGTACAGGCGTCGCGACTGTCGCGATAGGTTGGGGTTCACGCCCATACCCATACCGAAGCTTTGAACAGGCATCGGGGGCGGAAGGCCAGGCACCGCGAGGATAGGTGGGATCTGTGTCCTATTAGCGCCAGGAAGGTTGAAGAGACCTGTAGGCTTGGGTAAGTATTCAGTCATATCGACATCAGCGGTGTTACGTACCTGTCTGCTTCGCCTGCATGGCAGTGTATTGTTCATAGCCGGGGGCGTGAACGTCCCAGCCACTCGCTTTGCGTTTCCTTTGGGATAAGGGCACCGCATCGGTGGGCGTTGGGGACCTCCGTTCTGGCGTGCCCAGCCCTTCACGTTGTCTTCCACGGCCTCTGCCTCCATCTTCGTCTCGAGGCGGACGACGCCCGTGTCCTCCGTGCTCATCGTCTCTGCCGCGGTGTTCCCTCCTGCGGTGATCATCGCGGGGGGGACGGTCTGTATCGTCTCTACCGCCACCACCGCCACCACCACCGCCACCACCACCACGTCCGTATCTTTCACGGTGATTATCCCTGTCGCGACCGTCTCTGTCGCCGCGATGTTCTCTGCCCCCACGGTCTCCGTGCCTTCTGGAGTCGTAGCGGTGCTCCCGGTCTCGGTCACCGTGTCTGTGATCGCGACCAGGCTCTCTTGAAGACCGGTGCCTCTCGCCATGACGCTCCGCTATAATGAACCAAGTAAAACGGGTGGTGAGTTATGGCTGGACAAGTCGCTCTGGAACTGTCAGTAAGATGGCTGAGGTCCACAACTCGGATGGGGCCAAGACGGCGCGCGGACTAAGGCAAGGCTAGCTAGCTGAAACAGAAGAGGCTATGGTGCAATGAAGAGAGGCACCATGAGCTTGTCGTTTTTGAGGACGGACAAAGAGGGAAGCGTGGACAAAATAGTCACCTTCCCGGTCTTTGGCTCTCATCCCTGCGACCCGTGAAAAGGGAAATCCATACGAACAGGAGGGTAGACTTACCTGGATCATCCATCTTTGTAAATTATGGGCCTTTTGGGCAACGGCGCACGCAGTAACAGAGAGGGTGAACGTGGGTGTAAGAAGCAAGTGGTGAAACTGTGAGCGCTGTTTGAAGCAAGTTTGACAAGTAATAACGAACTATCACTAAGTGAAGTCTCCCACGATCATGACACTACTTACCTAGTAAGTGAGTATAAGCAAACTGCTAATGACCATCGCAAATGGCCCGGTCCCCTCTCGTCTTGATCTCGTTGTTCATAGCGAGCATGGCTCAAGACGGCTTGCCGAATCCCCTCGACAATGTGACCCCTACTCCGTACGAGCAGCACTTCAATAAGGTATGAATCACATTCGTCGCTCAGCTAAAAGTGATGTTCAGGCCGCAGTGAAGAAACGGACTGAGACCAAGTTTGCTGAGTACGTCCTCCCCAACTTATGCCGATCAGTGTGACAGTGCTCATCTCCAGCTTAGTCCATGTGAGAAAGCTGCGAAGGCGTCTTATGCTTGCATGGACAAGAATAACTATGACCGGGAGAAATGCCATGACTTCTTCCAAGCTTACCGCGACTGTAAGAAGACCTGGGTGCGCCGTTCATTCCATCCCCTCCCTCGCTATTCTCATCAAGGCTGCGTAGCTCGAGCAACGGAAAGCCGATAGGCGTGCTGGTGTCTTCAAGGATTGACTCAGTCTGTACATCTGCGTAATTAGACTGTGCATATACTGTTCAATGCTATTTACTTCGCAATATTAGGATGCTATAGAGTCCACAGTACAAGAGATGAATTCAGAATGACGAATGCGAAATCACCGACTGCGGCCCTATAATGGACAAGCACCAGGTCCGAATCCTCTCTTTGCACCTAATGCCGAATCGACAACCTTCATCATCTCCACGACCTTCTCTTCTTCCCACTTCCTACCGACGACCTGGATGCCAATGGGCAAGCCGGCCATCTTCTCGGCGCTGTAGATCGCCTGGTCGCCCTTGTAGAGCAGGCCTTCAAGCAGCAATGGTGCTGGGCTGACACGGGACTTCTCCCATTCTGCCGTGAGACCGTCCTTGGCTGCGTCCACTCGAGTAACCGGAACAGTGCCGACTGGGCAGTCGAGAATGTTATACAAGATCGTGCTGCAAGCAATTGAAGCAACATATGTCACCGCCCTGAAGAGATTGTCCGTATTAGCAGTGGCAATCTATTACGGTCAAATGGTCTAGACTCACTCATGGGGCAAAGGTGGAAGAGGTAGGGCTGGGGCGATGATCCCATCGAATCCATAATGCTCCCATACCTGTGAGTACTTTGGGGTCAGCTGGCAGTTCCGTATCTTATTGCGCTGACTGACCTGCTGGTGAAAGTCTCGGGCGTACTGCTTCGCCTCGTCCGCGCTCTTCCAAAACTCATCGACCGACTGAGGCTTACATTTTCGTAGGAGACTTGCGAAGACCGGATCACCAAGGGCGCCCTCCACAACCCATGCTGCCAAGGAACGTGCCCAACCTATCCCACGATGCGGTGAGTACTCATGACTTCTCAACCTGGCGTCACCAAACGCACCAAATAGTTGCGGACCCATGGCCATTGTGGACAGCTCTTTTTGCTGTAACACAGCCTCCTGATTAGCGAGAGCATTGCGCTGGGATGACTTCAGCTCTTACCCTCGGGTCCTTCCCTATATTGGAGAACAGCGTCCTGTTACCGTCGGAAAGTGTCAACGCCAAGAACAGTCTCAAGGCATTTGTGGCTGAGATACGTGAGAAGAATGACACCGACATAGGTCAGCTTTCTGCCAGCATGTTTACATGGCCTGGTTGACGTACCGTCTGGAACAGCAAATTCGATGCACTCATGTCCTTCCCTCCTCAGTGCCTCGACGGTCTGGAGAACTGCTCTTTGTGAAGCGGGCGAGCTTGTCATAAAGCCATCTGGGCGATGAAAAGAAATGCCAACTCCGTCAGACTTTTCGCCGAGTTATTGTTCTCTCGGGCGTAACGAGCGTACCATTGAGGTAATACCCAAATTTCAACTTTGCCGGAAGCTTGACGTCACGGTATTGGATGGGTGCAGCCTCGTACTGATGCTTGTCCTGGCCGAAGACAGCGCGGCTTGCAATTTCTATGTCGGACACGGATCTTCCCATAGGGCCCATGACGGTTCGAACGGCCTCGAAGCCTGGCAGGTTTTCTGCATGACAAGGATCAGTTCCCTCCACCTCCCCCAGCTCCAATTTGCTCACCTCTTACCCCCTGCGCAGTGATTCTCCCACTGCCGGGCTTCAGGGAATATATCCCGCAGAAGCTTGCAGGTATCCTCAAGCTTCCGCCGATGTCGCTTCCCCAGCCAAGCGCAGCGCCATCCATAGCCAGCAGCGCCGCCTCGCCTCCGCTGCTTCCGCCGCAGGTGTGGTCTGGGCTATACGGGTTGAGGGTCCGTCCCCACAGGGGATTCACGCACTCGAAAAACATCATTGTTTGTGGGATGTTTGTCTTCACGAATGGGATGCCACCTGCGTCGCGGACAAGCTTGACAATCTATTCAGGAAGCCACGGCAACATGTTAGCAACTCAAATTTTGAGGACGAGAATGGTCTGCTGGACGCCAAGTCCGCGGACCTCCAAGGGCTTCACATACCTCTGCGTCTGCCAGCGCAGGTTTATGCGAAAGCCCGGTAAAGCCCATGGCGGAGTCGTAGCCCTTGATATCGTCTGCATTCCACGCGGTGTGGCGGACACAGAGAGACAGTGGTAAGTAGTGTGGCGGCAATAATTATGCAATTATAAGCTCACAAATGTCCTTGAAGGTCACAGGCACGCCATGCAGTGGGCCCTTGAGCTTCCTGGTGTCCCGCATGTAGGCATCAAGAGCTTGAGCTTGTTGGCGTGCTTCCGAGAAAAGAACTGTTGTCGAGCAAGTGAGGAGTTCCCATCCGGATCGGCCGGCGTTTCATTGATCAATGCAGGTAGGGGCGGAGCGAGGCAATGGAATAACATGAGCATGAGGGACAGGTGTCACACAAGATAGCAAGGTGTGCGGGACGGGCAGAGGGCTACTGACGTACCTTCAGTCAGACAGTTCGTGGCCTCCTGCGCTTGTGCTGCGCGAGAAATGTACGCCTCTAGAACCTCGGAAGCGGTCCATTCTCCGGAGCCAATACGGTTAACGATTTCTGAGGCTGGAAGTCAACGGGCCGGGCGGCGAGGTGAGCTACCTGCATGCTGGACTTGCTGAAAAGAATTTTTTGAGCTTACCAGTGGCCGTGAGGTAAACCGCTTGGGATGCAGAGAAGGGCAAGGCTTGCTGGAGTGCTTTCGCCCTCTCGGCGAGCTTTTCATTCGCGATTGTCTTCCAGGACGACGAATCGAATGGCCACATTGTCTCGTTTGTCGCAGCCTGGCACGGAGGAGGTGGTTTGAGTTAGAGCAATACGTCAAGGAAGTTAGTAGGGGTATTCTCACCGGTGAGACTTAAAATCCTTGTCTGTATTGGAGAGGGGGGTTAATCAGCTCTGCTTCTGAACCAGGTCCCAGCATTTCAAGGGCCAGGGGAGAGCGTCTGCACGTAAGTACGAACACGTTTTCTGGGATCGAGAGCCCTTACGTCGGATTGTCCCATCACGGCGTCTGCTTCTTAGGTACCACCGCCCTGAACATCTCCGGATCCGAGTCTCGCGCAGACGACGGACGACTCCCCGGCGAACAGAAGATACCATTTGGCAGCCAAACGCCTTGCCCGATATGTCCTAGATCACTGTGGGCGGCCATACAATCGCAGCCGACAATTCGGTTTGTGGCTCAGGCTGTGCATGTCACTGCATGGCGAGTAATGGCCAGACGGGCATCACGTCGTGGCTACGCCGCTCGTCGGTGTATGTGCATCTAGCTCGCGAAGTGAAACGCGACCATCAATCGCTCTATTCCCTGTCGCGTCATGTGCCAAGCCCTGCAAGCTGAGATGAGTGCACAGAAACGGGAGAAAATTGAAAGAGGCGACCTTACTACTCCCGCACGGTGTTTGACGGAATCCAAAACCAAGACATGTTCCCAGGTCACACAAACAAGAGACTCGACATTCCGACAAAAGAATTGGTAGCCATGTGAGCACTGAGCATGCTGAGTGGCGTAGCGACAAAGTTAACGTTTAAGTTACCTGGCCTGGTTTTGCAAACCAAGGGCGACTCTTCTGTCTTACTCTCCGTCGTTGATGTCACGGCATCGAATGCGTGTTGATCATCCCTGTCGCGTCATGTGCTGCAATGATCACCAATTGTCGTTGAGACGGTGGAATATATGCGTTCGGTCAGACAAGGTCGCCAATCATGTGGAGGATCTCCATGTCCGCTAGCGCTGCCGTAAATCACCCATAGCGTTCCAGCTAAGCGACATGGTTCAGACTAACGGATACACACTAGTGAGACCGCTCAAATCGGTGGAGAATACGGACAACAGTCGGAATCAAAGCCAGGTATGTTTGGAGACATGGAGTCATGACTTAGATAGGTGTCGACGTACATAAAAAGCAGTTCCATCCAGTGGAATGTCCATCGCAGAGCATATTTCGTGACTGTCCTTCTGTCCAGATGGCCCCTGAGAAGTTGGAATGATAGATCTCACTGAACAACCTCCTCTTCGGCGTCGCTCGCCATGGTCCGTCGTTCCAACATCGAAGCGCGGCTGGCGCTGCTGCGCTTCACATGTCCGCTCGACGGGCGTGAGGGCGATCTGCCCTGCGCAGAAGATGCAGGGCTGGGTGTCCGCGAAAGGCCGGTGCCAGCAACGGAGTTCCTCTGGTTGAAGTTGCTGACCATGTTGCTGACGGAGCTCCCGCCGCTCGGACGGGGGCCTCTAGCCGCCATACGCGGTCCGCGCGTTCCAGAAGGGCTCGCAGCCGCTGGATTGCTCGTCACGGAGGAGTGGCGAGATAAGGAAGCCTTCGTTGGCGATACGCTACGCGATGACGCTGAGCCCGACCTCGGGGATGTGGGGCGGCTCGTAGGGCTTGGTATCTGAGAAAAAGCCGGGGGTGAAATAGGTTCCTTGAACGAGGGCAAGGGCAATGGAGGCGATATCGGTCGATCCGCTACTTGAGACCCCGGAAAGTGAGGATTGGGCAGGCCTGGAGACGTCGGCGACTCAGGCTCAGGCTCCTTGAACATTGGCCGCGGCGGAAGGTCGTCATCCTCCGGAGGTGGTGCTTTGAAGCTAGGTGGTACCCCTGCTTGTTTCGGAGGGGGAATCTGAACTTCAGGCGCTGGCGAACGAGATGCCAGAGGCGGTGGGGGCGGGATCTTGGAGTAGTCGACTGCAGGCTCTGGGCTCCTGGTGTCCTGAATGGCGATCTCATCCGTCGCCTCTGGTGATGCAACACGTTCTGGGAGCTGTTCTGGTTCTTCCGTGACAGGTGCAGCAGCGGGCGATCCCGAAGTCGCCGACGGCTCTGGGCTCGGTAGTTGTTGTACTTCGGGTATGAATTCAGGGACAGGGGGCACAGGTGGAGGCGACTGAACCTTGAGGCCACGCTGAACAAGTTGTTGAGCTTGCAGGTCTTTAAGGTCGGCGCCCGCGGCGAGTCGACTGCGGCTCATGCGCATATCCATGGGACGCGTGTGCTTGCGAATAGGGACCTTCCGCGCCGACTCGCGCTTCTTCTTCTCAATGGTCGGCGGTAATAGGGCAGCATACTTGGAGAGCAGGTCAATAAAGAGCACTGTGTGCGAGAGTATCAGCCAGTGAGTGGAGCAAGAACGTCTGGAATACCCACGGGTCGGATGGCGGTCCTGAATTGAGAACTTCGTCTCAGCTTTCGGCCTCAAGATGGCTAAAGAGTAATAGGTCAGCACCGACAGATTTGAAATCATCTTGACTACGCACTTCGCCCTAGGCTGAGTGCTACCTTGGTGATATATACGTTGTTGGCTTCCTCGCCCTCCGAAGTGCTGTCAATTAAGCTATTGCAAGTCAATTTCGGATGTCACTCTCAATGTTTGTGGCGGCTTACTCCTTGAGATGCTTGAGAATCGTGTCCAGGACAAGTAGATGCACCCTTGGCAACTTTTGGAGAGCGGTCTGGAGTTCCTGAATACGCTGCTCCTCGGAAGGCTGTTCGTCCGCTTTCACAGCCCCCACTAAATGGCACCACATGAGACTTCAATTCACATCGTAGACACGAGGCTTACCTGTGGGATAAAGCTTCCTAAATTCGTCCCAACCTTCGTACATGCACAATGGGGGATCCAATTCGAGTGTCCAGAGTTTTACGGCACTGGCGATCACCGGGGCATCGTACTTAGCCAGGGCGTCGTGTGGAATGTGTTCCATGGGAGGCACCGAATTGAGTGTTTCCCGAAGATGATGGACCGCCACAAGGGGCACCTCGTAGATCCACGTCTTCCTCTTCTCCGCGTCGTCCGGAAGCTTGCCGTAGGCCTCGGTCAGGGCACCCAACAGCGCGGTCAGAACGGGAGGAATGATGTCCTTTCTCTCCTGGCTTCCAGCCGAGTTGCCCATGTTCCAGTAACCCGCATCCGCCCACTTGCGCAAGTCGATGCCGAAGACGACGTCCGATTCGTCGTGTACCACAGATTCGTAGACATGGGGATCAGGACGGAATGGCCCCGTGCGGTACTGCTCAATCAGAGCCCTGAGGTCCGACTCTGGCTGGTAGGAAGCAATAAGAGTCTCCGTGCGTTCCAAACCAGATCCAGCCTCCTTGTAGAGACCTGCCAGACAGCCATGGTATTGACTGAGGACTATGATAGGTGCGTAAGAATTGAATGCTTCAGTGAGCTATAACCGAATGGACTCACCAGTCTTCACAGCCCTCAATCGTTCGAGCTCCCACTTCTGTAGCATTTTTAGGGTATCCTCAACACGCTCCTCAAGACCAAGACGCTGCCTGTCCAGCTTCCGGATTGCAGATCGGTATTCCTGGTCTGTCGCTTCGGCTTCCCGACGAGCCCTCACGTACGGCGCTTCTCCGCCCGGATTGGTGTTTAGAGCCTTGGTGACGAGGCTCGCGAATCCCGCCGTTCTCTTCGCGACATTTTCAGCCAGAGGACTCAGATTCTTCTCGAGGGGCGACATCATCTTCTCATCTTTCGGCTTCGGGACCTCCAGATTGAATGCCTGGAAGTTGCGTCAGCGGCAGACAATGAAATCGAGATAGCAACACTGACCTTGGGTCTGAATTGGTAGAATGCATCGTCCGCGTTCTCGTATTCATTTCCGAGCTCTCCGAGTCTCCTAAGCAGACCTTGCCTCTCTGTCAACTCCCTGGCCGCTTCCTCGGTACGATCCAAGTCGCCATCGAATTCCTTGATGTTCTCGCGCAGCCACATCGTGAACTCTTCACCAGTAAACGCGTCTTGATATTCTCCGAGAAGGGGGGAAGCGGACGGGGCGCAGAGGAAGCTCGGCCTTGGCGTGTGTCATGAGCGCGGCAAGCTGTTCATGGGTGAACGCCACACCTGCGACAAGAATAGGCGGCGCAGGTGGTGGTGGAACAGGGTTTGTCGCCAATTTTGCCGGAGGAAGAGGTGCCATCGGAGGGGGTGACGCCATGCGCTCAGGTTCGTCAATCACCGCGCGACCCTTGCCTTTGTCAAACTTCGGCGTGCCGGGACTCTTCTCCTCAGCATCCGCATCGAAGTGAATTTCATGCTTCCCGTTTGTCGCTGGAGCATTGGCATCGGGCGGGGCACCTGAGTTCAGTCTGAACTCCTTGAGACGTGCCGTGATACGCTCGGACATAGTGGGCTGGCGTGTCGGAGCGCGTGGAACACGCTTGTCACGGGGAGCAAGGCTAGGGGACGTGTAGATGTCGCCTGCAGGCTGTGTGATAGGCGCGAACTTTACACTGGAGAGAGGTGAGCATGAATACGGTGGTAGGGCTACAACACTCACTCGTCTTCAAGTTCGTCAGCTTTATGCGTCTTGTTGATGTAGTTGTTCTTCAGGTTCGTGACCTAAACCGCATTTAGCCGTGGAACTCAAAAACCATAATCCTATACACACGTCGCCTTTGGCTCGTTCATAAGCATGCAAGTACCCATCGACCAAGGTAGCTCGGCCAGAATGAAGTCTCTCCTGCAGAACGTGCTTCAGTACACATTAGAGACGAATATCTTAGGAGGCTAACCTTGTAGCTGCTAGCCCACTCGGCGAAAGGATCCGCAACTTTGGTCTGCAGGTCCTTGGCGACTTGGGCGTGCAGTTTACCCTGCGTTACGGACTCGTCTTTGAGGCCTCGAATGGCGAGGAGTAGTGAGGCACCGTCATGACTATCCGAATCTGTTTGGAATCTGATGAGCTGGAATGTCTACTTCTGCAATGACGGATGCGAGCGTACCGGTAGGCCCAGTAGTTGCAAGTGTATTTGCGAGGGCAGTCTCTGCAGCAGCTCGGGACTTTATGTTGGCCACGTCAGCTCATCGTGTCGATAATGTGACAGCAAGACACACACCCGAATGAAAGCTACAATTTCCTCGTTCTCAGCTACCCCCTACGAGCCAACGACGTCAGTGTCAACTGCTGATAGCCTCAGCAGGACTGCGCACCTTCTCCAGTTGGGTGAATAGCACCTCTAAACCCGCTCTGTAATCCTGGGACCAGAACGAGTTCTGAAATGTCAAAGGCATAGTGACGGCCGCCATCCTCGTAGACTATTGTGGCTCCTCCAGTATGTGGGCTAATTGACGGGTAGGCCGTCGACTTGTCGTGCGCAAGAGACGTTGCAACGGCGTGTAGGGCAACGTGCTGGTCGTGAAAGATTGGAACAATGTGAAAATAAAGATACAGGGGAGGTTCAGAGTTCGTAGGCTGTGCTAAGGATCGCGACCAGTGGCAGGCGGGCGGCGACCCCTGCGGGAACACAGACGCCGGTCACTGAAACACTCGTCCCTCCCGAGCCCAGGAACAAACTGCTTAGCCACCGTTGCAGCTACATACCACAACTAAATCTTTCCAACGATGAGCATTGAATTGCAGAGCGAAAGCAATTAGATGTGTATATAACATATAGCGACAAGCCCTCTACTAGTTAGCCTCGTCGGAATCCAAGTCCTCTTCAGGCGCAATTCGCGCATGTACGCCCGGGTTGCGGAGCCCTGTCCGGTCAGAGGTCGCGTATTTGGTCTCGGTATCCTGCATCTCAACCGGCGTATACGCTGGTGCAGATCCCTGCGTGAAGATATCGCCCAGCACATCAGGGAACGTCGATGTCGGCAGCTGCAAGAGATGCGGCGGTTGTCTCGTCAGGTAGAGGCGCAATAAAGCGTCTTCTGCCGCCTGGAAGTGGGCTTGAGTAAGATTGCTATGATTCCCGATCACATATGTTGAAACGCACTCTATATTCGGCCATCCTCAGCGAGCTCCCGAAGCCCTCGCCCAAGAGGTCAACTCCAGTATAGATACCAACGATAAAAACTGGTGAGTTGGATAGACGGCCTGTTTCTCGCAGTAATCTGTGGAATATGAGCTGATATTGTCACTACTTGAACGACAGTCATACCTGGATACTGGTCGCTCCCGTCCAAACTTGGCCACGGTCTCCTTCAGCGCCGTCTTCGGGTCGCGAAACTTGATCATGTTCCTCAGGTCAATCTCTCGATTCAGGAAGAATTTGTGCGCAAAGCGTCGCGCTCCAAGCAGAGAATGGTGCTGGTACACCAAGGCCGTCAGAGCGCGCGGGATTGACGCCATGGCGTCGGCATGCAGCACAGCTGGCCTTGTCGGTGTGTTCGGCTGCAAAGAAAAGTTGTTTAGCGGCCATTCGATACGGAACGACACGAGCAAGTAACAAGAACCGAGTCTACTCTACAAGCTGCAACCTCAGTGCTCGGCACTGATGCCGACTCCCTGGCAGGGGATGGGACAAGACACGTGTCCTCAACGAAGGATGATGACACCTCGAACGCTGCATTGCAGAAGCGAGCACGCCAATCTCCAACCAGGCTGGGAACAACATGGCACCACGAGCGAAGTTGTAGCACTTCGCCCATCATTCCAGACAATGAGGACCTGTTGGGAGACGGGTCCGACGCGACTGATGCGATCGTGCTTGGGAACGAGCTGGGAAGCTGCAGAGTGCGAGGGCACTGTTTCTTGCAACACTACACAGTTCGATGACCGACTTCGCAGCGGCCAGTTGTTGTCCACGTCATGACCAGCTGCACATATGCACATGGCTCAGTAGACAGTATGACCGTTAAGTTTGCTTCTCCGGGGCGAAGGCACCTCGCAAAGTGTCAACCGACGACTTGTCGTTTGAGCCGGTGAGCACCGTGTTGAACCAAGACGCCAGGAATCCCAGCATGCAACCAAGCCAGTTTTGTGCGAACGTACAAAAGGATACTCACCGTGCGTTTCCAGCGCAATATGTGACCAGCACCCATCTCCTTTGCAACATTCGCGCAAGTGGTTGGTCCGACGTATGCGCTCACCGCCGCCTTCATCACCCTCGTCGGAAGGTGCGGAAACGTCGAGTTGACATGCTCCGTCGCAAAGAGACCCAGCAGCGAGTTTCCGAGCGTGGCAAGGTTGCTGTTCGCCGCAGGAGCTGGGCGACCCGGGTTGTGCTTTGTGTGGAAGGTGAGGAAGGACGAGTGGGTAATGGCCTGCTGTATGGCCTCAGCGGGCTCTGAGAACGTCTTGCCCAAACCTATCCGATGTGCAAAGGCATTAAGAGAGGCAGGATTCGGAGGCTGAAGGGCGGCCCACGTCTCCGCGTCGAAGAAGTTGGGCGTGTGCTCGGCTTTGGATTGCGACGACGAGGGCTTGGGTGCAAGAGCCTCTCGAGGAGGAAATGCTTTTAGGTGGGAGGTAGACACAGTCGCGAACTTCGTCGCCGTCGACGCGAGTCGTTTTTGAACATGAGACATTGGCCGTCGTCGTCCACCTCGTCGTCCGCCAGCGCGTTCTGCAAGTCCAAGTTCCCATTTTCTCGGCGTCTCAAGCCGTCGGCAAATCCCGCTAGCCTCTCTCGCTCCGAACGTCAGCGCGCTTGATTTACTCACGCAGACTCAGGCCACTCAGCTACACTGGCTCAGACAAGATAGCATGTCCAGCTCATGAGCAAGTGGAACTGACTCATTCATGTGCTACTGTAAGGTATGATACGTGAACCGTTGCGGATTATGATGCGGCAGCCGACATCCAGGCATAACGTAGAACGAAAGCAAGCGAGAGTCCGAGAGCAATATAGGACAGCAGGCCGAGTTCGTAAAGCCAGTGCCAGGTTGTCGTGACATTCGTGTGTAATGGGCATGAAGGTTGAAGAGATTAGACGTCGGCAACTGTGACAAGCTATTTGCGAACTGCTCGCCGTATCAAGCTCGCTGCTACAAGTGCGCCGACCGCTGCCACTCCGCCTACAATAGCCATTCCGATATAACCCTCTGGAGATATTTGTCCTTAGTTGCGATGGGATAGTAGAATGGCTGTAGGGACGCACCGTGGGTGACCTTTTGGTCGATAAGCGTCGCAAGACTTTGTGCTTGCATGTTTGTCGGCTCCTTCTCCATGAGCAGAGCTAAAGAATCAAACTGTTAAACTGTTTGGGGCGATTCAAATCACGATCTACGCACAATTGAACTTCTTGGCCTCCTCGTAGTTGCCCATTTTGTAATGGCCTAATGCAAGGTAGTACAAGCATTCTCTTCTTCTTGAGGGCTCAGTACGGTAAATCTCTATTCGCACCACAATCAATGCATCCAGTGCCTTCAATGCCAGTGCCCATGCGAGACTTACCTTGCAACAATCGAACACCCTCAGCCTGATGTTCCCGCAACGGACTTTTCACAAGGCCCCATGCATAGTTGAACTTGGTTTGGATGGTAACATGCGATTGCGAAAGTTCTCTCTGGTATTGTGTCCTCAACACCTACAAATTCAAGGCAACCATCAGTCAGCTGGATACAACACACCAAACAGATGAAGGTTCACTCAAACCTCGAGCTCATCGTAAGAGAGTGACACCTCTGCATCGGCGGCGTACGGCAGCTCCATGCTGACTAGTGCGTTCAAATACTGGTTCCGAAGCCTGGAAAAGTAGAGATAGATAGCTGCACGAGGAGCCAAGACGCAGACAAGATGAGAGTCCGAGGCAAAGCAGCAGGGCTGCGGCCGCCGGCCGGCCACAAAGCGCGTTCCGTCATAATTTAGCGCCGTCGTGGCACTACGGAAAGGGATACGAATAACTTGACATTGACTTGAGAAGCACAAAGGACAATGTACAAAGAGCAGCAGAGAATTTTGAATTGAAGAGATCCCGTGGTTGACAGGTACAAAGCAGAATAACAACGTGAAAACTATTGAGAACACACAAAGCACAATTCAGGTCATAGAAGCAATTGGTGAACATCCAAGTCGCTGCTACCGGGGCTCATCACAAACGTTACACTTCGTCGCGCTCGCGTCGTTCTGCAGCATGCATGTCCTACAGCTCCACTTCCCGTCAGCCGAGGCCTCAGGCTTCTTCATCCCGGCAGCAGCCCAGTTGAAGCCCGTGGCCACTGCGGCAGGCTTGGGGCTTGGCTTTGGAGCCTCGCATACAATGCACTTCTCGGTGGCGGTGGCCGGGTTCTCCAGCATACAGGTCGAGCAGTTCCACTTGTCTCCGGCAGAGGCTTCAGGCTTCTTCATCCCAGCGGCACTCCAGTCAAACGCTTTCGGCGCCGCCTTGGGAGCACCGCCAGGTCGGGGCGCATCGCAAATGTTGCATTTCTCCGTCGCCGTGGCGGGGTTCTCCAGCATGCACATTGAGCAATTCCACGTCGCATCAGCAGATGCTTCGGGCTTCTTCATGCCGGCAGCGCCCCAGTCGAAAGCGGCGGGTGCTTTGGAGGAGGTCGCGGACGATGAGGCGGTGAAGTCGAAGGCATAGGTGGGAAGGGACGAGACGGTGGCGACCCTCGCCGCTTCACGGATACCAAGCGTACTTGGGCCTGCGCCGGCAGAAGACGTGGGGATGTTAAATGCGAATGACGGTAACTCGTCCTTGGACACAGTCTTGACCCAGTCTTGCACGTCCGCCAGACTCTTCGGGCCGATCTTCTTCAGCGAAGGCGTCGTAGCAGGGGTCGAAGGCTCGTCATCTTCAAGAATTACGGAGGTTAAGGGAGCTTTCGTGACGGCCTTTTTCGCCTCGTCTATGATGTCCTTCGCTTGCTCGTCCTTCTCGGGCTGGATGCTGTACCTGAGCTTCGACGGGGCCTTAGGTGCTGACGTCTTCACGCCAAATGCAGGCTTTCCGCCGAACGCGAATGGAGTGCCAGAAGCGGGTGTTGTAGGCGACGAGCCGCGCCCGGTCTCCTCCGGCTCAACGATCTGCGAGGGATGTATGACAGGAGTGGTCAAATCGTTCTCAGTATGATCGTCAATCTCTTCGACTGAGAGGACAGGTATGGGTGCAGAGGCTGGTTTCGGCGTGGGGACAGGGGGAGAGGCACCCACGGGGAAGGCTTGAAACCAGAGGGTGCGACCGTAGCTGTCCTGGGCTTCTTCGAGGGCGACTGCTCTTCCTCGTCCGAGAGCTCTTCAATCGTGACAGCGGGCCGCTTCCCCTTAGCTTTGCTGCTTGCGCCATTCAATGCCGATAAACCGTTCACGGAGGGAGCCAGAGGCTCGGGTGACTTGAGGCGGGCACTCCGCCGAACGGCGGGAGGCTCTGGTGCAGGTGCGACATCCGCCTTCTGTTTCTCGAGTCCGGGAGGAGGGCGAGACCGCTTCGCGCCTTTGGGTAATGTCGCCTCGATGATCTTGACGGGGCTAATCTGCTCTGGCTCCCTTGGCTTCTGCTCCTCGGGCTTAGCCCCGTTCACCGGCGCACTATCCGCTTTCGCGGCGTCCTTCGCAGCGCCCCTTCGACGTGATGGTACAGGTTTCTTGACATGTTTCACGATTCCAGGAAACTGCGCCTCGTAAGGGTTTATGATGTCTTTCTTCGACGACGGCGTGACCTTCTTGATGAGGTCCGTCATGAATTCCGCGGCACCTGTGGGTCTTGCTGACATCGATGATGGAGGCGAGGAGCTGGTCCATGCATTACGAAGGGGCGACGGGACGGCAGGAGCGGTGTTCACATTGGTGTTGAGACGGGTCGTTCGTGGAGGGGTGCCGTTGAGCTGAGACGTGGATGGTGCACTTGGGGGAACGGGTACAGGTGCCGTCTGGGCCCGATTTGAAACATTCACACCGTTGCTCGTGGAAGTAGACCCAGCACCATTCACAGCGGGAGCCGTCGAACGTTCTGCAGGGGCGGGCGCGCGTTGCACAGTGGATGTCTCCGCGTCTTCCCCAACACGCCGTCTCTTGTTATCCGTAGTAGGCTTCTCTGGTGTAATTTTGATACGCTGCTGACCGGCTCGGGACGAGCCAAAAGCAGGAGACTGATACCGGTTACGTGGACGTGCACTTCCCGCACCTTGCCATCGGTACGTGCCATTGGGATTTCGCGTAAGCATCTTCTTCGGTGGCGGTTGCTGGGTGTTAGGTTGCTGGTTTGGACCAGACGTAGAGGCGAAGGCACCAACTGAGCCAAAGGCAGGCGTGGTGGCACGAGGCGTTGACGGGCTGGTAGAGAAGCGGAATGGTTCGCGCTCTTCATCATCGCCATCTGGGAGCGTCGTGAATGTTACACGTAATATCGACAACAGCACAGAATAGACGCACCTTCAGCGTTATCCTTCAATGCAGAAATAATCCCGGCAATTTCGTAGCGGTTCAGTCTTTGAGCTTTAGCCTTCTTCTCGGATAAGAAGTTGGCCAACGCCCCGATGTCATTCGTGGGACCGGATTCATCTTCCAGAGGCGAAGTCAGTGATCGCTGTGCAGTGTATACCGTGACAGGCGGTGGTAGCGCTGGCTGCTGGGAAGTTGAAGCCTCTGCTGGAGAGGGGCCTGTAGGTACGCTCGTGAAAGACGGGGATGGGTAGGAGGCGAGCGGTGGCGGTTTGATCTTGCGAGGGGGCGGAATGAGCTTGTGTATTGGAACGTCCTTAGGCATCCGGGACCAGTTTCTCAGCACCCAGCCAATATGTCTGAACTCTTGCATCCTCACCTCAGCAACACTCTGAGACAGTGCTCTGGCAGCGGGGTTCGGCTCCGGGGGCTCTTCAGGCTCATCAGAGGTAAGACCGCCATCATCCTCTTCCTGCTCGGTTTCTTTTTGCGAGGACTTGAACCAGTTCAAGAATCCAGACAGTGACCAGCCCTGAAAGGATGCATTCAATGAATGTCGCGTGATTGTAGAGTGGGGTGTTGAACGCACCGATTTCTTGGGCGCAGAGGCGCGCGGTCGTGAATAGGGTAGTGCGTGCTGTACTCGCTGCTGCCTTCGTCTCGTGTTCGTTCGCTCGACCATCATTTGCGCCTCGTTCAAGTGGGAGTCCGAGGGCGATGGTGGGAGGGTAATGTGGTCGAGGTTGAGACTGAGTGGCCGCCTCCTTTACCTCGCGTTGTTGTTGGTGGCGGCGTTTGCCGGCCCTAAACTCGGACCACGGCGGACGTGCGTTTGACCATACTCTACACTCGTCAAACACTCGTCGCTGTCGCGGACAACGACAAACAATGCCGGAGAAGACTGTGGAGACACCTTACCCGCTGATCGACGCGGATCCTTATGCGGGGCGTGTAATCCGTTACATGCGCGGCTCAGACTATGCCGTCTGGGGTGCGGCGACCGCTGCTTTCCCTTCGGCGTTGTACTTCTGGGGTGTGTCCTGAATCGACTTCTCACTCTCCGCAGACTTATAACAAGTGACTGTAATATCCTCCAGACATGGCCGACAAGTCGAGGGCTCCTCTGAGGACAGCAATGCGTTACGGCGGCCTTCTCGGCTTCGTGGGAGGATTCCTTTTGGCGTACCAACGGTCAAGCTGTGAGAATGGTGATGTCCTCAGAGTTGAACAAGGCTGAAGATATTATTAGTGCGCTTCTGGGGCTGGTCCGAGAACAAGAGGGAGCAAGAGCTAGACAGAGAGGAATTGACTGAGCGCGCGCGCAAGGGTCTTCCCTTGTACGGGCACTCAGACGAGCCTGTTTGGGTACAGGGTGCTGCATACCGGAACTCCGCTTTCTCCCAGCTGAAATTCAGTAAGTCATCTACATATCCAAGCCCGATGCCGTACTGAATGTCATGTGTAGACGTCTTCCCGATGTGAGCATATTCCAAGTTATTTTATAGCATGAACGATACTGACATGTCGCAGGGTAAACTTAGTGAACCATCCTCATCATGGTCGTGATCCCGCAGACTACGGCGTTGAGAAGAAGGATTCATAAAGGTCCACTATCTATACCAGTAATGGATTACTCTGCTGCCTCTAAGTTTTGCGCTTGACTCCAAAGGCTACGCACTCCAAGAAATCAAGGCTCTCCCTGAACTTGCACAGCCTCGCTTGAACAAAGTATTATAAGCCGCATGTGAAGCCGGGAGTTGGCAAGCGTCCCCCCAACAGCATTGGCCAGCTGCACACAGTGGTGTCTTGGGATACAAGTTAACGAGCGGAAGAAGCGTTCGAGATCACGAGTCATCTTGCACAGGCTGGAGCTTCATGTGAATATATGCATTCTATACAAACCTCATATCCGGGCTCTCTTCTGCTTTTTCGACCCCAGAGTTGCCTGCCCACCGTCAATATCCATCCTGTCCGCATTGTCTTCTTTTGACTTTTCCCGGCTCTCGACAACCACCTTTTGCACAACCGTTTCCCACATCGTATCGTTGATGCTCTTCGCCTTGCCCAATTGTCCGCGCAGTTTTGTGACTTCCTGCTCAAGCTCTTCCACACGCGCCTGGAGAGAGATCCCAGAGGGCTGCTTCGACCCTGAGCCGGGCTGCTGGACAAAAGTTGCATGGTCTCGCAGCAGTTCGTCCATAGGATAGTCGAAGAATGCTGCGGTCGGTTTCTGTTGAGTATCCGTCAGTGTTCCGGACATAGACCAGCCGCAAGGAAAGCCTCACTGTTCTTGACGGAGGCAGCATGATAGACACTTCGTGCGCCTCGCGCTGCTTCGGATCGCGCATGCGCTGGAATGGCGCGACTGTCTTTACCGGGATAGTGTCCCGGGAGTCTGCAGGGTTGTTTGCACTCAGGCTCAGACTGACGTGGCCCACCAAATCCGGGGGTTTGAGCATAGTCGTAAGGTGGGATATTGCAAACCCTTTGTGTGTAGATATTGTACGGAGTTGTTGGTGTGAGGCAACGTCGTAGATATGTACCAAACCCGTGGCGGTGCCCACAAGGAGCAGAGAGGACGTGAGTGAGACAGTCATGCTTGTGACGGGCTGTCTGTACAACGGCTTGAGATGAGCACGTATGGACAGATTGAGGTAGCAAATGCGTACCCAACAACAATCAGCCGTTTGCGAGCTGCTTGCTGATCTTCGTCCGTTATTCGGATGACGTCCGTCGAGCCCGCACCGCCCACGGCTTCCATAACTCTACTCAGCTTGTCGTCACGTTGCCGGAACATATTGACTTGATGTATATGGCCGTCAGGCGATGCGGCGAAGAATAAGCGTTCTGTGAAATCCCATGCAAGAGACGCAATAGGCCGTGGAAATTGGAAAGTCGTTAAAAGTGAGGATGACTCGATGTCCCAAACCTACAACAGATGTTTAAGTCACGTTCATAACGGTAGAGCACACAAGGATTGCGCACCTTCACAGTATGGTCCACAGAGGCTGTGAGCACTCTGCATCTTGGGAACGCTCCTGCACCAACAATGAGATCCGTGACGGGAAGCGTGTGGTCTGACAAGGTGCAGTGCGGCGTTGGTAGTTCATTTTGCACAGAGTCGTCCAGAAGTCTGTCTTTGCCGCTCAGTATATGCAGTGAATCAGCAATCACTGAATTGACCTCGATACAGACCAGACGTTCACGCTTGAGTCTTCGCTTCCGGACAAAAGGGCAGCGCCGTCTTGGGAGAACCGCAGAACATTGACTTGACGGTAATGTGCATCCCACGCATTGTATAGAATGCCCGACGCTATCTACTACCGAAGCCTTTGATGTTATTTTCCTGAAAGTCGTGAAGGCGGTTGTGTACGTGCCTCCCAGATGTATAAGCGTCCCTGTGAGGTGCCACCGGCGCAGAACGCTCCTCTTGGATCGACGCCTATGCAAGATAGTTTTTCTGGCAGCACAATCTTGAGAGCCAGCTGGTCCTACGAATATACCACAGGGTGAACATGTCAATGCTGGACGGAAAGGAGCGTAGCCGTACCTTTTGGAAGTTGTAGACATTCATTATCGACTTGTCTGGCTGCGCTGCCAGCATAAAGCCTCCTTGCCCATTCGCCGTTTGCGTCACTGCTGTGCAATGCGTCCCTGCAGAGGTCTGCTTGAATGAAGCCAGGCTAGTTCCGGTTTGGATGTCGTGCAAAGAGATGACTCCTGGTCCTGCGGAAGAAGACGAAGGTGTGGTCGCACATAGCACGACCTCTTGCAGCTGCATGGCAGCTTCGTGTGGAATATTTGAGGATGGAAAGTGTTGTAGGCTCACGATCAAGAGGTCGAAAGCAGAAGGCAGCCAAAATTCG
Source organism: Terana coerulea (assembly GCA_024811115.1). Lineage (NCBI taxonomy): Eukaryota > Fungi > Basidiomycota > Agaricomycetes > Polyporales > Phanerochaetaceae > Terana > Terana coerulea. The sequence goes on along the minus strand of JAKOGH010000656.1, from coordinate 59,844 downwards.
GCGCAGGTCTTGGCGCTGGTAGTGATCGTCAGATCTCAATCGGGCAACCAAGGATGCTCGCAGCCGGCGCTGACTGGGAGCACCACTGGCACGACCTGTACACCGTGTTTCTATGAAGTTCTACAACCCTTGTCCTGAACAGCCACCTTTATATATCTGGGTAACTAATACTAGTATTCATCGTTGCTCTTCCTTCTTCCACGACCGCGGCCACATCATGGCTACGACGCTCTACGAGACCTTGGGGCTGAACGAAAGCGCGTCTCCAGAGGACAGTAAGTAATGACTTTGTATGTGTGGATTCCTGTCTGCTGTGACTGACGGCGAACAGTACGGAAGGCGTACAAGAAGAAAGCTCTTGCGACCCATCCAGATCGGTTGCCACCGAACGCATCTCAAGCAGACAGAGAACAAGCTAATGAGCAGTTCCAGAAGGTGTGTAGTACATGGTCTCTGGCCTGAAGCGTAGTGCTGAAGGCCGGTGTCTTCAGGTGAACAATGCGTACGAAATACTGAACGATACCGACAAGCGAAAGGTATGTCGTGGTGCACCATGTCCTGCTGAGAGTTGGTTCTGACGCATCGAGCACAGACTTACGATAAGTTCGGTGTATGGCCTCCACCGGACGAACCCGTATTCTCAGGCCCATCATACTCGCGGGACCCCTTTAGCAATGAAGGCTTTCCTGGTGGCTCTGCATTTGGTGGCGATGCTCGCCACATGCCCGCATTTGGTTTCACGGACCCATTCGAACTCTTCAGGTCCCTCTTCGGTGATCCACACAGCTCATTTCACAATGACCCCTTCTTCAGTGATTTCCCAAGTCACCACTCGCCCTTCGACTCCGCATTCAGCCGGCCTCTCTTCAGCAGCAGGTCCCCCGCAGACAATTTCTTCAATCGCGCTGCTATGTCGCCTTTCGGCTCGGGTTTCCCATTTGGTGGGAACCCGCTCCTTGAGATGATGAGCGGAGGGTCAAGCCCGATGAAATCGAGCAGTAGATCTTATACCAGCTCGGTCTCACAGTCAATTAGGTCGAGCGGTCAATGGGTCTCACAAAGTACCATGACCCGGACCATCAACGGGCGTACCGAAACGATCATCAAGAAACGGGATGCGCAGGGCAACGAGCATATCACCTATTCCTCTCCCGAGGGCGAGCGGCACACTATCAATGGCGTTGACCAGCCGTCACCTGGTGATCGACGACTACCTCCGTCTGGTCAGCCACCCTCTGTGGCTCCTCCTACACAACCGCCTGCTGTTGGGTACAACTCTGGAAGCTCCGCTCGCAACTACCCCCAACCTCAGTCAAGTGCAATGCCCTATACCGCCACACCAATTCCTCAGCCAAGACCCAGACACCACTCTACGCATTCCTCTCACAAGGGTATGTGTTACATTCTCACTACGTGAAGCCAGAGTACTCAACTGCGCCTCGCAGTCTATGACGATGGTGTCCGACGTAGCTCTAGCAGCGATCATTCCTCACGCCATAGCTCACATCACGATGACGCTATGCCCCGAAGAAGCAGCAGCAGTCGCCACTCACATCAGTCGTATTACCCTTCTCGTGGCCAGATTCTTTACGCTGAGTCTCTGCGACAAAGCCCTAGCACGCATCACAGTGCCAACACGAACCCGTACTCTTCGAGTATTCCACAAGCCCATGGACACCATCACCATGGCCGTGACCGTAACCGGGATGAGCAGAGCTATCCAGCTGATGATAGGCACCACAAGAAACAGTGGTCGAACGGAGCTCATGGCTGGTGAGTCGCAAAGGATGATTTGGTTAGACGTTTTCTACTCTTCAGACGAACGTAAGCTAACACGCGACATACTCTGATAGGCTGAGTCGGCTTGCGAAGGTCGTCAAATGGCCACACCACCGCCATCATGGGCATCACGAAGAGAAGCAGAACACAACGCAAACGATGTAATCCGAGAGAAGAACCGTCTATTTCGCGCAATGGCTTTTGGCTGGACTGTGTATTCCAAGTTTGATATGACCTTAGATGACTCCCTTGTTTTCCAGTGCTCTCCAATCGCTCTACATGGCTCGCTTTTGTTTTAATTTCAAGGCTCGGTGTGTATGCACACCATCGTTCGGTGGCCTGTAGCAATAACGTTGACATGTATCATGCCATTCCCAATTGTTATATATCCCTCGGTTCTCTCGATTGCCGTAGCACCCCGCTCTTTCACGACGTCTGCTCGAAGGGAAGCCCTCGCTTTGTGCAAATATGCCAGGTCTTCAGCGAACCAAACTCAGCGAGCTGACGGTGACCACAGGAGAAGCCCTTCTTTGTCTCACGGATGAGGAATTCGGATTCATTTGGCACGATTGGGCGGCGAACCTCGCCACCGAGGGAGTTCCTGACTGAATGGGTTCTTTAATATCCGCGCTCGGGGTTGATAATGAGACCGAAGAGTATATTTGCCAAAGCCGAGTAGAACTACCACTAGTTGAGGTTACGAGCAATTATAGTTATACAGGTTCGGGCACCAGCGATGCCCGTAATGAAAGCCAGCCAGAACGCAAAGCAAGGCACAATTATCGTCCACACGAGTCCACCCACACACATCTCGTCAACTTGTCTTCAGACCAATCCTCGCCGCCTCCAGTAGGAAGTCCAGCGCAGCGCATGCTCTCCAGTGATGGGCTTCAGGTTTCTGAAGGTCTCCGAGGCTTCCTGGGCACGCGTTGTATCGAGTCCCTGCACGCCCACTGTCGCCTGGGTGGCCCCCTTTTGAGACATCTGCTTGAAGAAACCCAGAAGCTTCAGCGCCGGGTTGTCCCGCATGACCTGGACCTCGGTATCTGCCCGCAAATCACGACCACTCTTCTCCAACAGGGACACCCACTCGTCGAACGGAACAAACTGCAGATCAAATTCGCGCGCGAGGGGCTCGGCGATGATCGACCAGGAGACCGGGTGTGGGTGCACCAGGTGGAGGAAGCGGCGCTCGGGCGCGGCGGCGCGCATCTCGAGGAGGGCCCGTGCAGCGTCGTCCGCCGGGATCAGCGAGATTTCCTGCCAACGACAAGGCACAGAACAAAGCACGGCAGATGCGGTTAATAAGATGGTTGCTCGGGCTGAGACAGTGGACCCACCAGATCCCACGATGGCATACACTTCAGGTAAACGCTTGACCGTATGAGCAAGGGAATCCACTCGTTTGGATTCCAAGCACCTCTGCCGATCCGCAGACCTGCCCCACACGGACACATACTGGACGCAGCGCCGTGCGCTCGGCTACGAAGCTGCACATGTTCTCGGCAATCCATTTGGACTCGGAGTAGCCAGAACCTACAGCCGCTATCGGTGGGACGCCCTCTTCCTTGAGCGTACTTGAGCGGTCTAGGTCTGTCAAGACGTCATCGGGAGGCAGGAAAGCAGGAATTTGGTACATACGAGCAACGGCGGCTACCGAGCTCACGAACAGAAGCCTTGGAGGAGTATGTCGCGGTGATGAGAGCGCTAAGTCGATAAGGTTACGAAGGGTTCTAATGTTTGGCTCGAAGGACGCCAAGGACATATTGAAGTTCACATTCCAAGCTGTGGCATTCAGTGAGCAGAAGAACAGGCCGGATGGATAGAGCGAGCGTACCATTGTGGATAATGTGTGTGCTAGTTGAACGTAACTTTCAAAAGGGGGGGGGGGGGGGGGGGGGGGTTAGTATTCCTAGCACTCACGCGGTCTGGAGTTTCGCACCTCCTCGTAGATATTGTCCGGCAAGCCTAGGTTGTCTTCGTGAACATCAGACTCCAGAAGGACAACCTTCGGAGAGTCCAGCGCCGCCAAATCCAGTTCTCGCTCTTGCAAGATGGCTCGTTGACGCTCTGCTATCGGAGTAGCATGCTTGCGATTCAAAGCGTAAATGCGAGACACGTCGGGCGAGGCTACAAGCTGCACCAGTAGCATCGATCCCAGACCGCCCGTAGATCCCGTCAGTAGGACCACATCTCCGCGACCTACATCTGCCGGGCTATCCTCGACAGGCCGATGAACCGTGAGGCCGGATGTGTATTTCTCCACCACAGCCTCCAGCCGTGCAGCTTCCTGCTCCTGCTCTATCTGCTCCATCGGGGTAGAGTTCGCTACCGAGACGGCGAAGGCCGCCAAAGCGGATACTGAAGGATGCCGGTAGACGATATTATTTGAGACGTCCCGCGTTTCGGCTTTAGCAGAAGTGCGCAATGCATGCAGCAATGAGTTGCGGATCCAAGTAGCCTGCAGACTGGCGTAGAAAATGAGCACCCAACGACAACGCTAGTGGCGGCGTGCAAACCTGTCGCATCCTTTCTGGAAAAGATCGTCGGTATCCTCAACAGAGTGGTCCATTACTTTTCTGACAACGGTCCGGACAAATTGCGTGGTGTGCGGAAGATCCCATGAGCTCGGTGGAGGAAGCTCGGCCTGAGTAGACTCCTCGACAGCATCATACAGTGCCTCGATCTCCGGTTCGTAGTCCTGCAGGATGGCCTGGCGGCGAGCGGTGTTCTTTGCGGTGTACGTGAATGGCTTATTCAACGAAGAGACAATAATCATCTGGATACCGAGTTGCGTGTCGGTCAATTACTGATTAGCCTCATGAACTGGAGACGGACCTCTTTGAAAATTCGCGAATGCTGTGGCGCAAAATTGTTCAGTTTCTCCACAGTCGGCCTGCAGAACACAGCATTTGGCACACGGCTTTCGCCGAAACAAAGTCGAAACATACCAAATTCGGTTGCGGAAATCCGCCAGCATCTCCTTGTCATTATGGTCAAACCTAAACTTCGGCCGTGGGTCTATGAGAACACCAGCGTGAAACCGGCCGCGCCCGAACAGGACAGAGACCTGCACGTGCGGATCCTGATTCAATATGTGCTCTGCGACCACGCGCGTGAGCCTAACGTCAATGGTCATATAGCCTGAGATTTACCTAGAGGGCCTGGGTTCGTCTGGAAGCGTCCTCGTTCAGTACATGCTTCTCATGACATAACCATCCGACAAAAAGGAGTCACCTTTTCGCCCGTGCTGTGCATAATTTGGTCATCTGTACGGCCGTAAATCTTCCAGAAGCCCGGTTTCGTAGGGTGAGGAGTAAGCAGGTCACTGGTGGCATAGGCGTCGACTCCGTCCACTTTGGTGTTGATCACGCAGGGCTGCTGGAACTGCGATGACTGAGAATGCGAAGGTCAGTGCCAGCCACTAAGTCTATTCCGGAGAGCCGGACTCACTTTGACTACGAGCTCGAAATTCCCTTCGCCATCCGGAATGAAATGAGGCTTGATCTGAGGTGAGAACGCAAAGTATTGCCAGTCGCGCTCCGCCGTTTCTGTTAGATGGATGAGACCGGCTTTGCGGATAAAGCATCCATCCGGCTCACTTGGAAGCACAACGTTTTGGATACTGGTCTCGGAGCTGTTGTGCATAATTCCGGTCAACACGGCGGAGGGGCGCATCAGATAACAAAATCCGGTACGTACATCCCGTACATCTGAAAAATGGAAACGCCTTTGCTGACGAGATCGTCTCCGACAATTTGCGATAGCGGCCCACCGCCATAAATCTACAGATAAAGCGCTGAGTGCCACCTGCGACGAACCATGTCGGGAAAATCACTCACTATACCTTGCACGGTCTGAAGATATTGCACATGTGCGGGGTTCCTCGCCCACTCCTGAGGAAATGATCAAACCGACAATGCATCAGCAGGATCCGTAAGGCATACCTCGATGAAACTTGGCACGCAGAAAATGAAGTCGCTCCGGGTGGCAATAGCGCCTTGTATCACTGACTCCGGCGTGGGCACCACCGGTGGTATTTGGGGCTTGTAGACGGTAAGCACAAGTCCACTAAATGCCTGAGCCTATCATTCAATATGCTGAGTCAGTGATGCTATCACGAATAACCTACCGTCCATCCGACTTGCATCATTCCTAACCCATGAAACAGTGGTATGGAATGAGCCGCGAGGCGTGTTCCGGTCAAGTCGCGTTCTCCAAACCCTATCATGAAGGGTCAATGGCCGCATACGACGGCATGGGTGCGTGAAACATCCGTACATGGCGACATGCAACCCAGAAGATAACGTTCATGAGTCCAGATTACAGGTTTGGGAAATGCTGTCGAACCTACGCAAGAAGGATCAGCAGGCTGGAACACGCACACCAAGGGGAGCTTAAGGAAGACCAACCTGAAGAGTGTAAAATGATAATGGGGTCGTCCCATCGTACGGTCATAGCGGGCAACGGTGAGAAATTTGCATCTGAGTCTCTTGGGTATAGTTCCTCGAAGGAATACCAAGAGGACCTTGTTGGCGGCGCAGTCGCTGACAATAAATCAAACGATGCATGAACTAAATCTTGGAGAGCAGGTTCTGGCCCAACGAAAATATGCGAGACACGGGTCTTGGTGATTAGGTGGGCAATTGCAGCAGGGGAATTGCGCGGTGAGATAGGAAAAGCCACAAAGCCTGCTCGACAGATGCCTGCCATAAGCGTGAAATACGTGATAGATTCTATTTCCAACAAATCCCGTGAATAATGGTGAAAAAGGGTTAGTTCAGCCACTGGCGGAGACTCCGGCGCAGCTTACCATTGTTAGCCAAGATCGCGAAGACAGGGCGATCGTCGGGGATGTGGCGTTGCTGAGCTAGGGCGGACACCATGTGGCCGGCTCTGTGGACGGCCCTAACAGCCTCAGGCCAATTAATCGTCGTGACGACGCCATCTTGGTCCGAGTAGATGAAGAGGGGGTGGTCAGTCGAATGACTCAAATGCCAGTCGTAAAGCTCAGGGACCGTGAGGGAGCCATCCAGCGGCGGTGGGCTGAACGTGGTTGAAGACAGGGCTTGAGTTCGTGGGAAGGGGGGCAGACCAAGGCTTGCGCGCTGGCTCGGATGCTGCATCCTCTGCACGGGCAACGGGTCCGTCGGAGGCGGTGGTCAGGGCGGAAAAGGGCAGATGGCGTGGTGGGGAGTTCTGGGATGCTTGGTTCGACCACTCCGAGAATAAAGGCTTTTTAGCAGATCTGTTTGTGGGATTTGCTGACGATAGAGGTCGATAGACTGTGAAACTACACGCATGATCAAATCATGACCTGATGAGACTATATCCACGGGTAGATCGAGATACCGAACAGATGCAGTATGGCGTACCCAGAGGAAGTACAACGGGCACCAGAGAAAGCGCAAACCGCTCAGGTCCTTGTAAATGCTGAATTCGTGACCCGCCGTTATTGAGTTTTATGCAAAGCATCATGCCGGCACGATCTGCCATCTCGGAACAGCTGGCTTCTGTTGACGAAGGCAGACAAGAATTTCCGTTATGTAGATAATGGCAAAGAACAGCCTGAGACCGGAGGCTTTGTGGCGAGAACGTGGGGAGGAGTAGCCCAAGTTTGCAAATCGCGCAACGGGACAAACTCACAGAGGTTCCCACGGCTTCCCCGCATTTTACCTATTCCACAGAGCGCACTCTGATCATCATACAGACCACCACAAGGACAAGTATTGCATCATGAACGTGCCAAAAAGACACCGCTGGCTTCCGCAGGCGGGCAATGTCCAGAGACGCATGCGGCCGCCTGAGTCAAAACGAGTTGCCATCTCGCCCTTTCCCTACATTCCCGGTTTACCGATGTCGGCGTGACTTGCTGATCTCTGGCCGGCTCCCGAATGTCCGAGTCCATGGTAGTATTACGAAAAGTTGAGGCAGAGTTGGTCATGGTCAGAGTCATCCCGACGCCGCACCGGTAACTCACGGAGAGGGTATGAAATCCAGGGTCGGCGATTTCCAGGAATTGAGGAAATTCCTGCTCGCGTACTTGGAACACAGATTGGCGGAATTTTGAATGAGAAGGCGCGGACTCGGAGTCTGTATTGGGTTAGGTTCGAATTCATGCCAGCACAGCGCACCCCAGATGGTGACGCTCCAGGCGTAGATTCCGTGGCTGAATGGCTCTGGATGAGTATGACTCAAAGCACACGCAGACAGCTGCATAGCAGTTGACGTACCGTTAGGCATGGGAGTCTGGCCCCTGAAATGACGCCTGCTGATAGCCCATGGGCACTTCTAGAAAAATGCTGGGTGTGACATGGTATTTCTAAAAGCACTCCAACAGCAAGTCGTCAGTATAGCATAACAGATACCAAGTCGGAGATGAAAAGGGATTAAATCCAGAAGTCCGTCGGGTGCTTAACCTTGGAGCAAAGTATGCCAATGGATCAATTAATATTAAGAACGTACAGTACAATTCCAGAGGCGGCCATAAACAGCTTTGTCCCAAGACGAGACAAGACGAGAAGCTACATGTGCTGAGAGAAGTCGAGGCGTCGTGCGACGGGGCGGCTTCCTAGTTCATCCGAGGAGAGTTTCCGTTTGAGTTTGTTGGGCGGATTCGCCTTCACGCCCGGTCCTGGTCCGTCGAACTCCACATTTCCGTTAAGCTCCTCGAGCGGCATGGCAGAATCCTTCTGTATCGGTTTTGGAAGCTTGGAGGGATGTGTCGGATATGGCATGGCAGAGAAGTAAGGGTGGTACAACGCCTGAGAGAACGCAGATATCAGCGTGACGTATGGTAACGAGAAAGGAAGCTTACGTCTCTTGCACTTATGCGCTTGCGAGGATCGTAGATCAGACACTTGCTCAGAAGGTTCAAACAGTCCGCACTAGCAGCTGTGAAGAGATCTCGTAGTGGAGTCTTCGGGAACTGTCCCAGGGGCACATAATCCGGTAATTTCGTATGACCCTGTTCAATGCGACTCTAAGTTAGCTGGCAGCACAGCACGAAGAAGCCACTCACAGGCCAGTCCTCTTCCGTAGGAGTTCCTAGGGCGCGGAATGTCGTCTTCAGCTGATCCATGTCGGACTCGCCAGGCAGATAGGGCGTTCTCAACATCAGTTCTGCGAAAATGCAGCCAACAGACCATATGTCGACTGCCGTGCTGTAGTAACGGGCACCGAACAGCAATTCAGGCGGCCGGTACCAGCTTCGCACCGCACCCGATGTCAGTCACATGGAGCGCACGTCAAGGGGAAGGGTCGCACCGAGTGATGACTTGACAAGTCATTTTGTACCCTGGATCAGCGTAGTCGCGTGCAAGGCCGAAATCCGCAAGCTTGAGCTGTCCGTTGGCGGAGATAAGTAAGTTATTCGGTTTGAGATCCTGATAGGCTCGGGAGTTAGTCCACAGCGTTGGTGCACTGAATTCATGGGACACGGACCCTATGTAGGATCCAGTTTCTATGGCAGAATTCCAGCCCTCTGAAGGTCATTGCCGTCCATGCTTTGATATCTGCCGGTAGGAATACAAGGGAGCGATCTTTGATGACCAGTTCTAGGTCGGTGTCAAGGAATTCGAGTACAAGGTTCAAGTTCGTTTTGGAAGAGAATACATCGAGAAGCTGTTGTTCGCAGTCATGCAGCAGCAAGTTTCATGGTAGGGCTTAAGACATACCTCTATTACATTTTGGTGCTTTAGTTCGCGCAAGTACCTAACTTCACGAATCGCAGACATGTCAAGGCCATCCTTGAACTGCCCGACCTTAATCTTCTTGATAGCGACCTTTCGCCCAGTGGATACCTCCCGCCCTAAAGCTGTGTCAAACACAACCCACCTCTGAGCACCACGAAACTAACCTCGATACACCACGGCGTATGTACCTTCACCGACCTTCTGGTCCTTTGCCCTTGTGGTGAACGGGCATCAGGCAGTTCCAGCGTGTGTTATGGGGGCTTAATGCGTACCATCGTTTCTGTCTGTCGGCGTTGGCCTTTTCCACCGCGTCCATGCGAGGCTATGGGCAGACTCAGGGAGAGCCGAGGTGGTCGTACACAGAGGGTCGGACTCGGAAGGCGTGGGCGCCTCCCTTGCCCAGCCATGATGCTTCTCGAGCTCCTCGACAAAATAGGCAAGTGAAATCATTGGCAGGCCTGGGGATGTTCAACCATAAGAACGCTGCACCCCTCTAGGCAGCATTTGGCATACAATTGGTATGTATATGTATGTGCCTTACGGAATATTCCCATAAAACTGCGCGAACGCCTCGGATCAAGCCCTATGCTACAGAATGGAACAGGATTTCCGGTTCCGCACTCCACGCTCGGACGCCATTCAGGCCAAGCGAGAACTGGTATAAGATATAGCATACCGGCACTCCGAGTTCTGGATATCCAGTGAGCAGTGTCATTAGTCACATCGAGACTAGAAGGCTGCATTGATTATCCGACGCTGCACATCTCTTACAGACGACATGATGCATGCGAGCTATGGTAAGTATACTGAGCTACTTAGTGCGCTCAGAGCCATAGTGCTTGTTGGATATTTCAAGCATTACTACACGGCTTTGTTGACCTTGTGCATTGCCTATGTGCCGCTCCTCCTTTCACGGGTCGAGTATTCGAAATTCGCTCGAGAGGCATTCTTCTTATGCGGTGGCCAAATGCCATCAAGCCTCTCGTAGGGTAGACAATGTTGCGTTTTGAGCAAGAACTGTATGAGTGATTGAACATTTTCGGTACAAGAAAGAACCATGATCGAACTACGTGGTGGGTCATTTCACAGTGGTTAGTCTCAAACACAAGGGACGTACAAGATTATTGTTATCTTGCGCGCTCTCTACGCTATTAGTTTCTGGAGGAGCTGTCCGGCCTTTCTAACTCTGGTGCAATGTATCTTTCCATGAACACCACACCCAGAATCTGTACAGCATTGAGCTCTTTCGGATCCCTGCGCATGGTCCGGCGAGCCCAAGCCTTGAAGGGTATGAGGAGCACACCCAAGATGTCCGGCACAAACGCCATAAGCATCACGAGCCCAATGAGTAGCCCTCCAAGCCGCAGGATAACGCGGAGTAGTGTGGGCAGAAAGAAGATGACCAAGACGCAGTCGCTCCAAAGTAAGCGCAATTGGCGCAGGAGCATTCTTGGACCTGAGCGCACAACGGAGAAGGGCCAAACGATGCAGCGGAAGACGATTCGAACGGCTCCGATCGTGTCGTTAGCAACCGCCTTGCCTATGGCTAGGGGATTGACCCGTATGATAATCTTGTACGCCAGCGTCAACGCGAAGAGGAGAATGACCGCAAACTTGATGAAAGCCCACGTCTTCCTAGCTGTCCAAGGTTCAGAGAGGAAGTGGTCGACTACGCCTTCACCCCGCCGCTTTGCTTCACAGCCTTCGCAGGAGCACTGATTTTGGGACGTCGCAGGGGCCTCGTTATTGGTGAAATGGATATGGGGAAGTGGATTGGGCTATGGTCAGGAACGCGAACTCGAAAATGAGAACTTCACGGCCTCTATACGTGCATGCACCTACGTATGGAGGTGGGGGTCACCCATGCTGTTACGAAATGTCGACGGCCGGCTTGGCGTGTTCTACGATGTAAGGACGACTTGAGCGAGTTTTCTCCTTGAAGTTCGTAGCAAAGTGCTCACCACTCTATCCCTCTGCCGCTTTGGCATCTTCTGCAGCACTGAATGTGAGATAAGCATTTAAGCCAAATACATGGGATACGTCGCTCACATTTCGAAGTAGAATCGCGTCAACAATGATAACTCCTCGCGCGTAGCAGAACCTTCACGATCCCTGCTTTGCGAGTAGCAATGGTAGTGGCACAGATGAGCTTTCCAATGAGCGCAAGGAAAAGAGGACTAATTTAAGCAATAATCGGATTGGAGAGTAACAGCGAAAACAGCCAGCGGGTAGATGAGAGATAGTGTCAACAAGAATTAGTAGAACTCAACGCGTCATGACTTCCTCCGTCTAGCATGGGCGCTAAGCGGCTTCGCAGGACCGCGGTGGCTGCTGTGCAGTGCGAGCCGTGGTTACAGCAGACTCTCATGAGCTCCCACGGATAACCTCACTGCTGCATGGACGACCTCTACAATAATGCTTGGGGTGACTCGTCCGACTCCTATGGAGATTCCCAAAAGCCAGGCTCAGCATCGCACACAACTTGGGTGCCTCCATCCATCCCTCACCCGACGCACGACGAGGAGGCAGATTTAGCGACTCCTTCCTGGTCAACCGGCGTCGGTGTCAAGTGGGCTGAGCCATCGGAGCAGTCTCAAGCCTTTTCGTGGTCAAATACGGACTCAGACCTTGCCTGGGACACGAGTGCTTACGAGAACATCGCGCTGGGCAAGACGGAACGTGTGCTAGAGCCAGACACTGACGATACTGACAAGACAACAATCGTCGACACCACAGAAGGAAACGACGATCAACTCATATCACCAGAAGCTTCAACTGTAGATCCTGTTGGGACTGACGATTCTCTGCCTCCAGAACAACCCGCTAGTCCGCCTATTGCCTCACCCGCCTTAAGATCACCTACTCCTGAACAAGACGGATTTGGGACGTTTGAGGATGCTGAAGGCTTTGAAGGGACTCCGTTACCTTCGGTATTGTCCTCGGGGTTCGTCGATGATGAATGGGGGTCTCCGTGGATGGGCTCTGCCGTACAAGACGAGGAGAACACAGAATCTGTTGACGAATGGGAAGTTGCCAGAAAGCAGAAAGAGAGGTTGGATAGGAAAGTGGTACGTTCTGTACATGTGCTTATTGGCCCCAAACTGATGTACAGCTCTCTCAGCCTCCAGAAGTCCTCGCGAACATTACTGCTCAATGTGAAGAGTATTTCTGCGAGGCGGCTCGTAAGTCAAACGCGGATGAGCCATCCTCTGAGACGAATTCCTGGATGAATGACTGGCGAAGCGGAATAGATGGCATTGAGGGCCTGTGAGTTGGTCGTGATCACCATGGATCCACTTTGCTAAGTTCGGCTTTCCCTGTACGCACATCTGTATATATAGTGAAGCCCTTATGCAATCACTGGTACCAGACTTGACGCTACAGCCTCCCGCACAGTTCCGCAAGACCAGCATCGCGAAACACATGGCAACTTCAGTGCGTTTGACGAAGAACTTACCGCTTGCGAAAGCCAGCCCAATGTCGCATTACCTCGCGGCGGAAAGGTTCTACTGCCTGGGAAACCGCGGTCAAGCAGAGAAGAGAAGTCTCAGAGGATGATGTCATCCCAGTCGGATGGCGTGTTGTTGAAAAGCAGTCGCCAGGGAGCGCAGACACGGACTCTTCCAACGCTGCGAAGTCTGGCGGCGGGTTTTTCTCTTTCTGGTCCAAGAGGCAGTCAACGGCCTCCGTTACTTTACCTAGAGCAACATCTCCCTCACGGTCGTCACTGTCCGGGACACCGCCACCTATACCTGAAGCCAGCGACGAGCCACGTTCGGCTCGAGCAAGCATGGAGATTGCACGGCCCCAATCTGTCTCGCACAGCAGAAGTGTTTCCTCGAGCGTACGGCCAGATGCGCCCGAACGGAAACTGTCTATTGACATCATACCTATCTCATCCCCATCTCCGCCTCCGACATCTTCCTATGCGGAGGCTCCTGACTCCCATGTAGAAGGCGAGTCTCAGGTCCCCCAGCCTCCACCATCAGCTGTGTCGAGGTTCCTCGGACGCTTCTCTCGCAAGCGTAGCTCGCTCGGCGCATCCAGCCCGCGAAGTTCCCTCGCCCTATCCGGCGATGACTTAGAGTTTCTCTCTGACATCGTCCCCAGTGCCAGTGATAGCCATGAGGACATGGACGCACAGCTAGAGGGATTGGACGCAATGCTCAGGCCGGAACCTCTCCCACCAGCGCTGGCGCCTCCACCCCTCGCGCCCCCGCCACGTCCTTCTCCTGCACTAACTCATCCAACGAACAGAGGCATCCCCACGCCGAGTTCTATGCTATCCTTGGACCCTTCGTCTCTGCCAGGTCTGAAGTCGCAGCCTGGAGACGATTTGGATGATATGTTTGGCGACTTCGAGGGCAGTCCCTTGCCCACCGCGGCTACCCCATCCCTTGGCCAGACTCCTGCGGTCACCATGCCCATCATGGGAACAGGTTTTCTTGTACCGACAAGGCCTCAAACGCCCCAGTCCTCATCGGCGCGCTCGAATGAGCTCACCCAATCATCCAAGCCCGATCTGTTCTCGCTCCCGAGTATATTAGTACCGACGCGAACAGGACCCCAGCTTACAACCTCGCCGCCGCCTATACCGCAAACCCCTCCAAACACAATGAATGCCTCTACCATCCTACCTCCACCCGGTCAGCGCTCAGCCACTGCGCCAATTGGACCAGGTTTGGGCTCGATGGGCAGTCAGCCCTCCCTCAGTGCAAAGATACCGTTGTCCTTCACGATCCCCGACCCAGATGGCAAAGTGTCCCCGGGACCACCGTCTGCAAGTGAGGTCCCGCTTGCGCAACTGTACCCACAAGCCGCCGCGCGACTGAGTAAAGCAGCTCCAGCTTCAGCACCAAGACACGCTTCCTCATCTCCTTTGCCTCTGTCGCAAGCTCCTCGGTCCGCCACGCCTATAATGGTACAAGCGCCGTTAAACCCAACCCGCGTCGTCGCGCCTCTCCTAGCACCCCCGCCTCGCACTTCACTCCCCCCTCCCGTGACTACCGCCGCAAGCTTGTTCGGCGACGAGGACGAGGATGACTTTGCAGACTTCCAGTCTACTCCGAATCCCACCACAGCGCAGGCCTCCACATTTTCGTTGCCTCCGCCTCCACCAAGTGCGACTACGAGACCTGTGCCTACGCTGGCACCATTGATGCCTCCACCGAATTTCGCATCGCATGTGCCTGCATCTCCTTCCACCCCACAGCCCCTGTCTTCGGATTCACTCAGTGGCGATTTCGCGTCGATGCTCCTGCCGTCTTCGACGAGTCTGGATTCGAACCGAGGTCGTGGTGCAGGGCTTAGCGCCAGCTTTCAGTCAGACCATAACCTTCTCACACCTCAGAAGAAGAAAGCTGCGGGATTCGACGACCTGTTGGGCGGTACCAGCCCGATCTCACCCGCCCTTCGTACCCCGTCTCCACCGCGCCCTCTGACGAAGACTGCGAAGCCAGCGTTGTCACTCGAGCCTCCGAAGTCGATGGTGAAGCCGGCCATCCTGTCTCCTGATGAGAAAACGAATCAGCACCAGCGGACGCTGAGCCTTATGGAGCTCGCAGCTGCGAGACCAGGGCAATGGCCAGCGCCGCCGTCCCCTCTGCCACAGGCGATATCCTTCCCGATATTAGGCGGCGCATCGCAGCAGAAGGATCTTATGGGCGAGGACGATTCCTTTGGAGCGTTTGAGACTGAGACCGTGGAACCGTCGAAGTCGAGTTTTCTTCAGCCGGCGTCGAGTTTCCATCTGCAACCGCCGCCAATGGCATCGCCGGCGTGGCCTTCTGCCGCGCCCGTGACGTCGAGCTCACCGCCCGCGCCAAGTGGGGCAAAACAGCAGGGCAGCGGGGGTCTATCTGCGCAGGATTTGTCATTCTTTGAGGGCTTGTAGTAGTGTACAGCAATATCTTTTGCACAGGACGTTCTCAATCCTCAAGGCAATCTAGACTGATGCATGACTGTAATGTGCTCATAGCTCAGCGTAGCGTACTTACGTGGCTCCGATCTTCAACGTGACGTTTCTATTTCCTACCTTTACCTCGCCGTTTGGTGGATCGCGCGCATCCGATCCTCCAGCGTATGCTGGTTCGAATAACCTTTCTAATACGCTCCAGGTCCCGCGCGACAACATCTTCGCGGGCGGCGGTACGTGCGCCACCAAGTCTTGAAGCTTGAAGTTTTCTCCCACTCGAACGTTAAACCGGTCGTACTGTCAGGTTTTGTCCCATACTCGCGAGTAGTTTACCCAGTAAGATAGTAATTCTAGGGCTTTCATGTTTCTCCACTCAAACTATGATTATTAAACCGAAGCTAGGTCTAAAAATGCGACAACAAAATAGTTCTCGAGAACACCATCTGCGGCTTTCTAATACAGCTACAGAAGCAGAATGTCATATTCAGCATCTTGCGTCAAGTAATCAAGACATTGATACTCACTGCGCGTAGACGAGAATCTTCAAGCCAGCGTGGCTTTGATGTGCTCCCCGTTGACCCCAATCGGTGAGCCATCCTCCCCGGACTTGAGTAGATGAGGGTCAATCACGCCAGTGTAGTTGTTCTCGCGCATCCATTTCTCTAGGGTGTGTCCGTTCGGATGGATTTTCCGGATCCAGTCCAAGTCCCGCTTGATGATGTCGTCGTGATAGAGAGCCCAGAACGCGGAGAAGTTCTGCTTAAATGTGACCGCCCCGTCTTCAAGACGGGCGCCGTAAACGAAAGGGGTGTCGACATTCGTCAGGTTCTGGAACCATTCTTCAGTGGTCTGGTGCACCACGACGGCCTTCTGGCCGGTGACCTTCGTGAAGGTGGACGCTAGGTATTCCCAGTCGACCAAGTCGCTGGTGACCTCGAGATCCTTGCCTGACACGGCCTCTCGGTTGTCGAAGGTATAGCGAGCGAAGTAGCCAATATCGGCCAAGGAGATCATGGGGACATGGCCGTTCCCAACAGGAGTAGCAAACACAAAGGTACCGTCCGTTCGGCGGTGAAGAGGGGCAAAGAAGGGCTAAATATCATAAGAGTTAAAGCGACGAATATATGCGCCGAAAACAAAACGACGTACGAATTTCAGCATGTCCATGTAAGGCCCAGTGGTAACAACACTCCAGCTAAGCTCATCGTCGCTGACGATCGAGGGCTGCGACTTCAGCCACTCTGCAACTCGGCCCTTGCCATAGTAATGTGCAGCGCGATACTTGGTATCGTATCCCGCTCCTGCGAGCTGCAATCATGGGATGGGTGAGATCCAGGACGACCAATCCGAAGCTAATGCGTACCTTGGGGATATAATCGAGGCTACTCCATACGTACTGGCGCACGTTTTTTGCCTGCTTCGCCAGCTCAAAGAAACGTATTCCGTAGAACACTTCCTTCTGCTCTCCTGCCGTAGCGGAGTCGGAGTTGGCCCAGACGCCGTACACGCCCTGCAACGCGGCAAGGACTGCGTTGATATCCTCGAAGGAACCTGTTACAGCGCGTGTTAATTTATGAGGTTTAATTAGGTTTTGTATAGAACCGACCCTTTACGAGTTCAACCCCTTGGCCGTGAGTTCGCGAGCGCGATGACCCTCAGGGTTACGCGTCAGTGCGCGGACTGCGTAAGGAGAGGGGGAGCCGTTCTTGGACGGAGCGAGAAGCGCGTCAATGACCGCGATTCCCTGGGCACCGGTGGCACCAATGACGAGAATCAGTTTCTTGTTCTGGTTGGAGGAAGCCATGTCTATAGGTAGATAACGAAATGAGATGCAACTGAGTTCTTATTCGAGCAACATTGGGATGGCGGGCTTTTATACTGTAGGACCTTCAGCCGCCTTAGCGTACGTGTACTCCTACCTAGCTGCGGAGGAAGGGCTAGTAAGCTTCGGTCGCGGTGACATTGACATGCGCTGGCCCGAGTTAATCAGAAAGACTGTGAAATGGTGATTCTCCTTTTCTCCCGGAGAATGGGAGAATGCGGCAATGCCCGGGCGTGACCATCACGTCACAGCCACTTTGTCCCTCCCGATCACCCAAATACGGCTCCTGGCGGGATAGCGCTAGCCCCGTATCATTGCCTTTTTAAGTAGGTCTCCGGAAGCGCCTCACACCTCAGCTTCAAAGCGGGCCCTCTGACGAGAAAGAAGCATGTGTTTGAGGGTTTTAAATGTATCAGATAATCTAGCAGTATATTTGCGCTATTATACAGCAGGCAAACAATATTGGAGGCAAGCATTCCAGTCACAGCACAAGTTATACACAGCGCCGACAGTATTCAGACTGCAAGGGTGCTCAACTAGCACTATATTAGTGCCTGACTTGGCTTGAGAGAGCGCAAATTTAATTAGGCATAATATGGTAGCGGAATAGGAATGATTTAATCACTACGAGGTGGTATACTAACCCTGCACCGACGTCCAACGCCGAGCAGCGGTTGAGCGACAAACAGTAGTACCTAAACGGGGCAAGGCGGATCAAGCGCAAGTCCCAATTCAGCCGTTTGAACGCGATCGCCGTGACAGAGGCTAACAAGCGCCCCTCCCCAATTCTCCTGGGAGAATCACCATTTCCCAGACGTCCTCGAGTTAATACGTTTTGTCAGCTGTCGCGTTATTGAACAGCTGCCTAGTTAGGAGACATCTGCTGACATAATGCCGGTGCGGGGATACGGGAGTGCAGAGTCCGGCTCGGCCAGACACGAAATACCCATGTTCTGACACACCATGCTGACGCGCCTCCGAGCATGATGCAGCAGCAACGTCTGGGATAGGGACTTATAAGCAAAGGACATAATCAGCCACAAGTACGAGTGCTATGTATCATGAAAAAGTCCAGAGAGCACTCAACCGATCCACGTTCTCAATTCCCTCCCGAGTATCGTCTTGAGAGAACCACATCCTCTGGGGAAGTTCGAACGCGATAGCTGGCTCCTTCTTGATTCTACGCTTCGCCTCCGTTTCGTATAACTGCGAGCGATACCAGGAATCAGGGAACGCTCCTTAGCCTCACAGATATGTTAAGGGCGTACCGTGCTGTATGTGTGGTCTAAGAAATCCTCGAGGGAATAGCTTGGTTTTGTGAACGTCTCCTCAAAGATCCGCGCAAGGGTTGACACCGCGGCGTGATAATGCTGCTTGTGCGTGTACAATTCCCACAGCGATGAGTCGATAGCTTTTGTCAGAGTGGGGTTCAGTTCAGTGTCGTTGAAAGGGTCTAGAAGAGTCACATCCAGTAAGCTTAAATTGCATTATGCCACAGGTGGAATGTTGTACCTTCAGCGGCTTGGTAAGTGTCGTCCACACGATGAATCATGACCATGAGTGCGGGGTGCTTCTTGAGGAGGTTGTAAGTGAAAGGTATAATCATGACAATTGCTGCAGGTGGCGCCGATAAAGACAGCCGGGCAAGTCGCTTCACGAATGACGCCAGTAAATTCACAGGGAGGTGACTGCAAGACGAGCATTGTTAGACGGAATTGCTGAGAAGCTGTCAAGAACATGCATGGGACTCACGTTGAGCTCAAAAACAGCTCGGTCATCCTGAAGAAGCGGGCACGATGTTTCAGGTGGAGAGCATTACGGTCCAAGAAGGAGTATAGACGGGTATAGAACGCTGGATAGTCACTGGGTGACGCAGACGCTTAGCTTTGAATGAGAAAGTTCACATTTGTGGGGCAACTTACAGGTTGTATTCTTTCATGAGGATAAACAACGCATTTAGCGCGAGTAAGCCGACCGTGCCGCCGAAGTCGACAGACGACGCTACCCAGTCCATAACTAGGACTGGTCTCGTGAGATGTGGCAGGACGCCTCGATGCATGACGTTCAGAGCTTTCGTAACAAGAGACCTGCTCAGCTCTTCCGATCCGCCGGACAACTGAGGGAGTAGCGCCAGCCAAGCCCGAGAGAAGACGGTTCGATGAGACGACAAGGAATGAAGTGACTGGTGGATAGTCAACTTGTGCAGCCGCGCAGAGGCGACCTTTTCACTCGCAGCGTCCTTGGAGATATCGTTGTCGAAGAATTTGCGCCAGTCGTCCGCGGTCTCTTCGTCCTCTTCTGCATCTGAAATCTTCTCATCTTCTTCTTCGTCAGAGTCTTTGCCTTTGCCATTTTGTAACTTTGGCTTAGGAGGCTTGACACCGAGCTCTTCGACCCAAAATTTATTGAGTTCCGCAGCCTCGGTAGGGAATGTCGTAAGGCGTTCGAGCAGAGACAACAAGTTGTCCGCGGCATGAGGGTACTCTTTCCGAGAGTACGTCGCAAGTAGGCCTCTGTAAAATTATGAGAACCGTCGTGTACACGCTTTAATCCGATAGACACTTACGCAGCATCGCGGAGAAAGAACCATCGAATATCATCACATTCGCTCAGCCATGTCTCTATGAACGCGTCTCTGACTTCAGGGTCCAACTTGCCCTCGTCTTCAGTTGAAGCTTCGCTCTTTCTCTTCTTTGTCTGGTTCGAAGCCCGCGGAGAGGGTGGGCACATGATCAATCCGCGAACAATCTGTTTGAAATGCGACATATGAAATTGCGGGCGAGAGGTAGCACTGGAGCTGGGTGCTTTGCTGAATGAAGTCGAGAGATGTTTTTGTAGGGATAAAAGGATCTTCAGAGACGAGGTCTGGATGGAACGCAATTGCTCGGTCGTAGTAGTATAGGCAGAAAATCCAAAGCTTACCTTCAATACAGACTCCTCGTCCTTCAGCAGCCCAGTCAAAAGCTCGACGTATGCGTGCAACTTCTCTTGAATCCAAGTGCGGACCTCCTTGGTTTCATCGTTTCCCGCGACACTGAGCAGTAGACCATTCGTGATGATCACTACAAAAACTCTGTAGAGAGCATAGATAGCCTTCGACAGAAGCTGGGCATCGCGGGCGTTTCGAGCAATATCGAGCAAGTCGGCCAGAGGATTCAGCGAGGATTTCGTCGTAACAGCAGCTATCAGTTGGTCTTCCAGCTGTTTTATCGTCGAGGTAATGTCCTGGTTGGGATGGGAATCATTATCCAGCTTTCGCTTTTTAGGCTGGGGCAGGGAAGGACGAGGAGCCATGAACACAGGGGAACGAGCGTGTACTGCAGATTCGAATTCACGCGCACGGCCGAAGCGAAAACATGCGTTGGGCGCTAATTACACGGTTTTCCTGAAATGGCAGGTATCGTTATTTGTAACTTGCGACGTGGTGAGCCAATGGCAGTTGAGTGAGTGCATAATCTCCGCGTAGCAGCTGAGGATTAATGGTCGTAGAGAAGCGGAGAGATTTAAATACTTTTCAAGCACTTATAAACTCAATCAACACGAGTCTAGAATGCATCCAGCCTGACCCAAGTCTGTGCTTTTGTCTACACGGACCTCAGATCTTCAAGTCAAAACAAGGTGCCATGCTGTTAGGGAGATTTTACTACGTAACTATTGGTATCATAGCGCAGCATTACAGGAGACTTATTGGGAAGGATCCACTATGAAGGCGCACCGACGACAACCGACAGCATGCTTCTTCTGAATATGCACAAGTTGTCAAATGGGCAGAACTGTCTCATACAAGCGAAGCGAATCTTTGCCTCCCCAGGGTCATGTATAGCAATGTTATGAAATACTGATAAATGTCGGCCGTGCCCGTACCCGGCCTGTTAGGACAGCGAAGGGATGTGGTAACGGCCGGCTGTGTCGAAGATTCCGAACACTCTGCAGCAGCTTGCCTCAACAGTCCGGCTAGTATCATGGAAAGGTGGGCTATGAGCTATTTAGCAACATACTAGTACTGGTATACGGCTCCGATAGCGTTCTTACCATATTGGCAGATCGGCATTATTGCGCGTAGTTAACAGACCGGTGACGTTCTGGCAACTTTTGCTCTATGAAAAGGCATAGTCGAGCTACAACTACTTTAACATACTTTCATTAAGAAGCTAGAATGATAACTCGTACTTAGCTGAAGCGAATGTCAGAATTGCAGTGTTGCGAAGTTGGCGACCGGGCTGTGAACTATCAATCGTCACAGATATTGGATCTGCCTGTCACTGTCAGTATCGCCGGACGCACTTCCCACTCGGTAGAAGTCAGCACGACAGAGCCGAGACATATTTTCCAATGGAGGTACTTAATCGTAGTCATTAAAGCGTTTTTAAGTGCAGAGACAAAGGCAAGTCAAAGCAAATCCGTTGCAAAGATGGTGGCGGGCAGAGGCAACCAAGGCCCGCGGGGGACCAGAAAGCGGACAAAGGCCGGGACCCCGAACAGGCCGTATCGGGTGTGGAGACGCTTTCACTTCCCACTTTGGTTGTACACTCCGTTCACCTTCTCCCTTCACATACTCCCTCCTTGTCCGCATCGCTGTCGGCCAAGACTTACGCTCGATGGATGTGTCTTCCGTAGAGCTGCGAGGAAGCATTCAGGAGTGGGAGGAGGGCGACGTTAGCGCTTGGCTCACGACGTTAGGTCTGCCGCAGTACGAGAAACAGATTCGCGGTGCGTTGTGCTATGTCACTTGTGGTTGCCAACTGAGGCATGCTCACTACTATGCTGTAGCACATCGCGTCTCCGGCGATGTCCTCTGTCTTATGGATGCCGAAAGTCTCAAAGAGATTGGCGTGGAGACTATAGGGCAGCGACTCGCCATTCTCAAAGCGGTGTATCAGCTGAAGCTTGCACAACAAATACCTATTGACTCGGATCACTATGTCCCACCATGTAAGAGTCAGTCACAACACACTTCTATTGATACTCACGAAGCCACAGCTGAGGTGGAAGAGCGCCAGGAGCACTTGAATGTGGACAGATTGTATGATCTCATTAGGGACCAAGGTATGTGCTCCTGTATCGGAACAATTCTGGGTTCTCTTGAACTCCTGTAGGGGATAGGTTACGCAATCTCGAAGATGAAAACCGAAGGCTTGGTGATACCCTGCATGCGTGTCTGGAAGATGTGAATAGTATCCGGTCATCGCAGCCCTCACGAGCAGTACGTCTCCTCGGCATTCAGCCTCTGAACATAACTTGAATTCGGTATAGGGCGAAGCAGAAAGCCCGGTCAACAGAGCACCGTCATTCAAATGGGCCTCATTCGTCAAGTCAGGGCGATCGCCCACCAAAGCGTCAACCATAGAGACGATTGTTGAGACGCCACAGTCGTCCCCTTCTCGCGCCGAACATGACGTCGGTACGAACAGCTCAAGAGCCGGCATTGCTTCAGTTTCATCTGACAAGTCACGCGGGTCACAACTGTCAACAGCCAGCAGCTCAACGTTGGTCTCGAATGGCGCGAGTGGTAGCAACTCGGTGCACCTAAGCCAACAGGCTCCTAAGCCCATGAGGCAGGACAGCTCGGATAACTTGAAGAGTTTCAAAGTCAGTCTCGACGATCCAGCGTGGAAAGTTCTTCCTGCCGCGCTCAAGAAGTACAAGATTAACAATGACGATTGGCAAAACTATGCAATGTTCATATGTTATGGGTCACCAGGTACGTAGCGAACATTGCTTTGATGGACGTGTGTACCAATTGAACACCTCGCAGGAAACCGTATTGAACGGTGCTTGAGTTACGACGAGAAGCCGCTGCTACTGTTTCAGAAGCTGAAGGATGCCAAGAAGAACCCGGTGTTTATGTTGAAGCACATTAAGGACATTCGGTCACCTATTGCCGTTGCTCAGCAGAAACAGGCGGCACGCAAAGCGTCTTCGGAGACATCCTCGGTCAAGTCGCCACCTCTCACAGGAGCCTCGGCATCGTCTCATGGACACCATGGATCCTCACATGAACGCCATCCGCCGAAGCTGCAGGTCAACAGTCAAGTGCCAAGTGTCGCGCCGCCACTCACAGGAGGGCCGCTCGCACAGTCTGGCTGGCCAGAGATCATGTCGCCTGCCGTGGAAAGTAAAG
Organism: Terana coerulea; assembly: GCA_024811115.1. NCBI lineage: Eukaryota > Fungi > Basidiomycota > Agaricomycetes > Polyporales > Phanerochaetaceae > Terana > Terana coerulea. The sequence goes on along the minus strand of JAKOGH010000656.1, from coordinate 36,514 downwards.
ATCGCTCGGACGACTTTGCTGCCGGTTCGGAAAGCTCGAGATCGCAGCTGGTGTTCTCGAACGCCACAGGGACGACTGCAGCTGACGGCGCCGACCCTCCGGCGGCCACCAGTACACGAGAGATACCGCCCTCGACAGGTGTCTCTTATGCAGTGGCCATCTACCCATACATGGCAGAGCAAGAAGATGAGTTCGACGTGGTCGTGTGAGTGCCTTCTCGTTCTGTACCTCAGCCTATCTGAACCTGTGCCTATGTTAGCGGAGACACTTTCATCATCCTATCACGCGCCCGGGGCTGGTGGGTCGTACAACGAGATCCTGCAGGTGCCGGTCAGATCGAACCGGATACTGCCAAGCAGGGCTGGGTACCTGCGGGTTGTCTCCTCGAGACCAGCGTGCCAGTTGCCAGTGCTATTGCAGAGGCGACGACGCGTGGCGGCTCATCGACGGCGAGCTCGCCGACATCTCAGCCGGGCTCAACGCCCATCTTGCCACTAAGCATCCTCTCGACCAGCTTCCCTGGTATTGCGCTCATGGACTACGCCAAGAAAGGCGAGGAGGAGCTCAACCTTCAGAAGGACGACAGTCTGCGCGTGTTCAAGCGGTACAATCATTGGTCTTACGTGCGTACATTCCTCCACACTCGTGATTTGACATTAACGTTGCTTTCATTAGGCTGTCAAGGAGGAGAGCGGTGACCGTGGCTGGGTACCTTCATGGTTCATCGGCAAGGTACCTGCACCCGCCGGCGCTCCAGCAACACCAAGTACGAGTGGCGCACCACATCAATTCAATCCTACAGCTCTATCGCTCGAAGGGGACCCCCGTTTTGTAGGCGACCTACCGACGAGCAGCCAACAAGCACAGGTGTCGCCCATGTCTTCCGCATTCCCACCGCTTCAGAACGCACGCACGGGATACGTTGTCTGAGGCCTGTACATCAAATGACATCTCCCCGGTGGATCTCCATCTAACTTATGCCTTCATTGCTTCATTCCTTGTTTACCACCACTTCATTGGCCGTGCATCTTCATCCTCATCTCTCATCCCTTCGGTTTTACTTCTCGTTGATTACTCTCATCAAGTGAACCTACGACGATGACGACCACACTCCCTCCCATACCTCATTTTTGCTGCTGTCTGGAATCTGTTATCCCGCTGAGTTCTACCTGATTCTTCGTTCACGTTGGTCCACCGCTGTTCTGGTGGTGCATTGATGCACTGCCTATTTCTTCATGTAATAGGTACTATTTCTCGTATAAGGCAATCTGAGCTGTCTTACGAAACTGCGGCAACACTATGAGAGGCGTACATGGTCTAGGCACAAGTATGATCCTAGGGTAAGTGGTACGATGACAGAGCTAAAGTAAGTGGACTAAGCAAAAACAACAGCGACTATGTACAGCAAGACTGGACGAACATGCAACAAGAAAGACAGCAACTATGCACAGCAAGAGTAACATAAGTAGAGATAAGTTCGGACTTCTGGAAATACAAGAAGTTGTCACATCGTGCGGCGTCGCACAGATCGTCTTTCGGACTTCTCTTTGTCCGCTTCATCTTTCTGCGTCCAGTCGGCACGCACGCGCGGTGTGCTGCGCTTCTTGAGCCCGGCGAAGATGCGCGCCTTCGCCTTCTCCCACCGCTCGACGAGCGGCATCGAGCCGTCGAAGTTCTCGCGCGGCTCCCAGGTGTCCCACTCGGGGCCCCAGCCGAGCCAGCGCACGAGGAGGCGGTCGCCGTCGCGGTGCTCGCGGATGATGCGCTCAACCTCGTACGCGTTCTCGCCGTCGAGCGCGGCCGGGTACGTCAGCTCCGGCGCGTCCGTGCGCGGCGCGAGCCAGTGCGCGGGGACGGCGGCGGTCGGCGGGCGCGCGAGCTGCGGCGCGAAGACGTTCTTCGCGACGCGGGTGCGCGCGCGGCCGGTCTTGAGCTTGATGCTCGGGAAACGGCCGCGCGAGTACTTCTCGCACTCGCACAGCGCGTGCTCGATGTCGACCATGCTCAGCCCCGGGGTCTTGTCCGGGTGCAGGCGCGGGATCTGGGTGGGCTTGATGCCGATGTGCGAAAACCACGCAAACTGGTTGTCGCGCAGCCAGCGCACGGCGTCCTCGGCGCGGCGTGGGTCGTGCTCGTCCATGTCGCCCTCGTTGAACATCTTTTTGAGGCAGGCGAGCGAGCCCGGACCAAGGGCAACCCATTCGTCTTCGCTCCAGTTGAAGTGGGTGAGCATGTTCAGGTCGAGGAGTATTCTGTCCGAAGGTCAGCTAGGGGCATCTGGAGTACGAGAGGACAGCACGCACTGCATGGCCATAAAGTCTCCGATACTTGGGTATAGGACTAGATGCCCGTGCGCGTCCTTGAGGTGCTTGAATTCCATCAAGCGCAGCGGAAGCTCTCCCTCCGTCATCATAGTCTCCATGAGTCTGAGGTGATTTGAATAGTTCTTCTCGTACCCCAGCCGAGGTGCCCCTATAATGTACGCCGCCCTGTACAATTTTTCATCTGCGTTCGCTAGAACGTCTTCATATTCCTTGATCTTGAATTCCCTCCAGCTGAGCTCGCCGAGCTGCGATTCGAGGAGCTCCCAAGTTTCAATCTTGTTGAAGGTGCGGAACAAAAGGACCCTGAAGACGGCCTCTTCTAGGTCTTGGCTCCCATTCTGGATCACGTTGTTCAGAATATATTGCGTGTTCCGGTCGAACACGCGGAACACATTCGTGAACGGGTACTCCGCGAGAGTCTCGTCCTCGGTCCAGGGCAGCGGCAGACCCGCCTGGCGGCGCAGATGGATCTGGTGCCGCTCGACGCAGAATTTGAAAAATATGTCGAGAATGGGGGTGACTTTGTACGTCTTGTCGCCAACTTTGACAGACTTTGGGGCGGACGGAGAGGTGGTGTAGTCCGTGACTGGGGCCGAAAGAGACGGGGTGACGGTACGGCGCCGCTTGGTGGGCCTGTCTGGCTGCGGCTCGCCCGGTGCCGATCTCGTTTTGGCCATGTTCTTGCCCCGTGAATGAGTTCCCCGTGTGCTGGGCTGCCGTACGCGTCGCCCGCCGTCGATCGACTAATTACTGCTAGGTTTGATGCTCGCGTACGTGTGTGTGAAACGCGAGAGGCCGACGAAAATTCGAAAGAGAGTACCGGGTTGGGGGTGGGGGCTGTGGGGCACAGCGAGCAAGCCTCGGTCGACGGCGTTGCCAGCGGGCAGCACGACGGTCGCGGCCACTTCTCCCGCCGCTAGCATATCGCGGGCACGTGACACGGCGCGTACTGTCGTAGGCGTCAATGGGCATCAAGTCGGACTAGGTCGAAAACGAACTCGTTCGTTCTCACCTTCCGGTCTCTCGTCGCTGGGCTGGAGAAGAGCCCTAAACCTTCCTATCACCCCGCCCTGGACTCGTTCCCCTAGCATGGGCCTTCTGGCCAACAAGCCGTCCCTGTACGATGTGCTGGGTCTGACCCAGTCTGCTTCAGCCGAGGCGGGTACGTCGCCAAGTCTAGTGAATTGCTACATGTCAGCAGTGCGCTGAAGAGAAGGATAGTACGCAAGGCGTATAAGCGTCTGCTTTTGGAGACCCATCCCGGTGAGTAGTCACTTGGTAACTTGAGAAGCGTACCTGATTAGGGCCGCTTTAGACAAGCTTCCGCTGGATACTACTGAGGAAGAGAAGGAGGCTACTGAGGCACGCTTTAGAGAGGTTACCGCAATAGTCTCCGGTCCCTTCTACAACATTGCTGATGGCTGCCTTGCAGGTGTACCAAGCGTTTGAGATCCTCGGAGACGTGGCAAAGCGCCGAGTACGCTGCCTTCAGCTACCGCAATTGGCTCGCTAAGCTGACGCGTTTCGTTAGGTGTACGACAATGGACTGAACTTCCTGAGAGGACGTACGAGGAATGAAGAGATGCAGGCCAAGCTGGCGCGTGAGCGTGAAGAGTGGGATCGGCAGTCGAAGCTGAAGTATGAGGAAAGGATGGAGGCTATGAGACAGCGAATGAAAGAGAGACAGGAGTGGGAGCAGAAAAAGAAAGAAGAATATAAGAAGCAGTATGAGGTGCCGCAAGGAGAATACGCGGCCAAGCAGAAGGCATTCGAGGAAGAGATGAGGAAGCTGCGTGAGCGAGAGCAGGAAGCTCAACGGAAGACCGACCAGAGGTTGAAAGAACAAATGCAAGCACTCCGCACGGTAGTCGTTCAGGTGAAGAGAGAAGAATCAAGACGCAGCACACGCCTTATTCGCGGGACAACGGGCAGGACTACGCCGGTTCATGAGGTTGAGGGGTCGGATGAGATGCTGAACGCAGAGGAGCTTCTTCGTATGCTTCGGGGAATGAATCCGGATTGGCAAAGGCGAAGGGAAGCTGCAGTAAGGGTGAGCTGCCTCTAAATCCTGGCCCCCACACACCTGACAGGCTCGCTCTCGCAGCGCAAGGCCGAACGAATGAACAGCAGTGACGGACTATCAATCAGGAGTCTGTCCACCATTTCTACAACCTTGGACTAGGTGTTATGTAAAGTATGCTCTGGGCTGACTTCTGGTGTTCTACCTAGATTGTTATCCTTCATTTATTCGGATGTAAGGCTGAAGATACCCAATTTATTATTTGTACTTGCGCTCGCAAAAGTACGTGTCTGTATGTGCGACTTCCAGGGTGTAGAGTCATGCACCCTCTGCAGGAGAGGTTTCATGAGTGCGTGGGCTCAAGGGGGTCAATACTGACCTGCGTCAGGTTACTCTTCACTCGATCCTCAGTGCACGAAGTCTGCTCTTCGCTATCCGTCCCACATCCTGCACTGCCCTCTCCAATTCCCCCTTCCACTCCGTCCCCCAACCACGACTTGGGCCATCCCCTCAACTCCAGGTTCCGTGGGACTGAGTGACTGCGGGAAGCCCAGCTTGTCCTCCATTTCGTACATGATCTCGGTCCTCGTCCGTCCGTTTACGAAGGTAATGTATATGAGGCTGGGATAGCGGTGCTCATAGCACGCATTCAGGTGCTGCAAGCGTGCAAGTATCTCCGGGGGCGTCGTGACCCGCGCCTGCTCTTGCGCACTGAGCTGCGAGAGGTTCTTCACAGCGCCGATGCGCGGGTGCCCGGCGACGAACTGGGCCTTCAGGGTATCTTCCCACTGATCAATGACGTCGAGCGCGGTGTCGATGAGCGCGGCATAGCTGGGCACGTTCGCGGCGGGCAGGCGGGCTGCTACTTGGGGTACGAGGTGGGAAGAGAGCGTGGGCGACGCCTCGAAAAGGACCGCGAGCGCTCTGGCGAGGGGACCGCTTGGATCCGAGGTGGAAGCACGGACCTCTGCGAGGGATGGGTATGTGGACGACATGGACAGATGGAACCCTGTCTGTGCTTTGAATGAAGCCGGAGTGGTGATCAGTCCTCGGAGATGTGCTCGTGTTATCAGTGCGGCACGCTCACACATCCTAACTATTGACTCCGGCGCCGACAGTGATGCAACGCATTACGACAAACGCTAGCTGTGAGAACAGGAATCGCTCTTGTGCGATCTGCCCTTGAATCGCAATTCAGGGCACGATGAGCAGACGTGAGCGAAAGGGTGTATGTATATATTTGTCCCAAGAGGTAAATAGGGCTGCTGATGGGGTTCCTGCCTCGTGTAAGTAGCCTCATAGCTTGCCCTCTCACTGCAAAACTTCCGACCATGGCGATGCGGCGGTCTATCGACGCATCCTCCGTCTTCTCGAATGACGATTTGGCCGAATACGACTTCGTCTCGGAGGGGCAGCGGTCGCTCGAGTCGAGCATAGCCGACTTAGGCCTAGCCGATGGACCCACAACGGAAAACGTACGCGAGCCGCCGGCGTCACAGGCCGCCATAGACACATTCGGTACACCGTCCTTGGCCGCGAATAGCATACAAGAGTATGTGCAGAGAGCGCTGGGGTCTGAGGTGAAGGCGCACAGAACACAGAGGGTGTATGTCGACGGACCTTTTGACCCTCTGAATGCAGGGTGAGCGGCGAGCCGGATACCCGAAAATGTACTACTCACTGTTCATCCCGTCTTCCCAGCCATGCATTGCAGCTCAGACAAGCCAAACTGTCATTCCCTTCAGTACACCTTCTAGTTGGGGTGTTCGCGGACGATGTCTGCGAGCGCTATGGTAACAAGACCAGGCTACCACACATTGAGAGGTGTGAATTGCTTCGGCATTGTCGCTGGGTCGACGAGATAATAGAGGACGCGCCGTGGAGGATAGAAGAAGCATTCGTAAATGCGCATCGAATTGACTACGTGGCAGTCAACGAAGGAGCGTCGATAGACCCTGCTTACGACAGGGAAAGGGTCAGAGGCTACGACCTTGTCAAGAACTTACGTGCGTGCGCAATGTGTTATCCAGCCACATCATCCTCACCACCTTCATTGCAGGCAAAAGCATCCCAACCAAGCCGACAACAGGATTGACGACGTTGGTAGTGCCAAACGTGGACTCCCCGCAGTGCGACGCCTATCTTGACAAGAGGTACCATCAAAGGCAGGCCAGAAACTGTGTTCAAGGCTGTCGACATGGAGGAAGCTATTAACAATGATCCATTCAAGGCCGATGAGCCTCTAGTGAATTTCTTGGAATAACGGCGGGGCAGTGGGAGGCAGGCGCTTAGAGCGCAAGAGCTTTGTGTGATCGGCAGTTTCCGATCAGATCCTAGCACCGGGTCTCTGCTTTTGGTTGGTGTAGCGGTTTGCGCTTGCGCCCCCTCATCGATACCTCATTCATCCTTCTTGCACTCCGAGCTGGCCGAACGCTGTAAGCTCCGGAAGTTCAGCGCGACTGGTTAACCGTCATGGGCAGCGGATGCATAATGGCCATGTATACCCTACAATGTTGGGGCTAAGCTAATACGATCGGGATCCGCATTAGCTTCCGCGCATCCGACGCACTCATCCAAAACATTCTTAATGAGAGGCCTCGAACATCCTGGCTCAGTACAACTCTCCTTTTTCAACCATCACAAAATTATGTCCCAGAGTATTCTTGACACACTTATACCAGGACACACCCCCAATACCCTTTGCATCATGGACGGCCGAGGAACGTTTCCAGTCGAATTGGTCGAGAAGATAATCTACGACGCATGGAGCTCCGAGCTCCCCACGGACGAGAGAATTTCCCTCTCCGTTTCTCTCAGCCTCGTCAGCCACACTTGGCTTAGCGTCTTTCTCCGTATCTCGATGTGCGACGTGCACATTATGACACCCAAGTACGCGACCCACTACCTCACCATGCTTCGCCCCCGCGCCTCGTTCCAGAAGAGCGTAACATACCTCGTCCAGAACGCATGCCATATTGCGCACCGGCTCTGCCGCTCCATCACGTTCCACGTCGAGTGCCGTCCCAAGCACGCACACTCCCCAGGTATCCGGTTGTACGCGGACGGCGACCGCGCCGCGGAGGCCGTATCCACGACGCTCTACACACTCAGCCTGCTCCCCGTCTTCGTCCCGAACCTGCGCCGCGTCACGCTCGTGTACGTCGATTGGGGCTTCGACGACATCTTCGACCAGTGCCGCCTGCTGCCGATGCCGGTCCAAGTCACGCACCTCGAGCTCAAGTACGACTGGACGCCCAAGATGCGGCGCGTCATCGACCACATGCGCAAGTACTACCCGAGCACGAGCACTCAGCTCAACCTCCGCTGGACGATGGCGGACGTGCGCCGCCTGACCGTCCAAGGCGCACCGCCGAAGTTCGTCTCTCTGTGGCCTCCATGTGCCCAAATTTGCACACGTTGGAGGTAGACGATTGGGTCGAGATGAGCGATGGGAAGTGGGCTCTCCCGGAGGGCATTAGTGTCTTGGCTCTTGCGAAGCGTCTCGCAGTCGTGTGGCCTGTTAATTGGTGGAGCATGGCCCGAGCTATCGACGGCGACAGGGCGACGACTGAAACAAAGGACACAGAATCAATCCTAGGAAAAGAGTGGGATCGACAGTATGCTCGGGACAGGCTGAGGCGGAAGTGCGTACGCCATAAGGTGGACGTTGTTTACTCATGATCTTTGGACTATAGTGCGCGATCTGTACAACCAGCATGTCCGGTGTAACATTGTTCTTACATATACAGTAATATGCATCGTACTCAGCCAAAACATCGAGAGCATAGTGACGCACAATAAACAAGAATAAGTCAAACATGTTTCATGGACGGACCCTCCGCAGCTCCATGTCAAGCGGGCTCTGCAATCTCGACGCCAGCCTCCTGCTCAACTTTACCATCCTTCCTGCGGTGGACCGTCATATGTCTCGCCAGCTGGTCAGGACGAGCAAATAACTTCGTGCATCCCACCTCCGTGCATGGATACGGCCGTGCCCCAGTATGAGTGCGTAGGTGCTTTGATAGGTTGGACGACTCCGTAAAAGCCCTAGACAAATCTTAGTGACGAAAAAGCCGGCACGGTAAACTCAAGCATACCTATCACAGAATGAGCATTTGAATGGCTTGTCCCCGTTGTGAGTCCGTTTGTGAATCGTAAGGGCACCCGTAATAGCGAATGATTTCCCGCAACCTGGGTAGTCGCAAACATAAGGCTCTATACAAGGTGAGATCAGCCACTTCCAGAGCGATGAAGTCAACAAAATCACTAACTTTCTTGGGTATGACGCCGCATGTGCTGTGCTAGCGTTGCGGCTTCCGAGAAGTTCTGCTGACATATTTTGCATTGGAACGGACGGTGCCCAGTATGACTCTACAACTCCGGTCAGCGCTTCGGTCTCGGGCGGGCGGAGGCCGTGACAAACCTGTAGATGTCTGCAAATCTTCTGCTTGCTGGCGAAGCCGTGCTGTCCGTGTCTCGAGCATCCTTCCCAGTAGCAGTCATAGTGGGCTTTGCCACCACCGACGTGATTTGCCGTGATGTGGCCAGTGAGGGCATCACACGACACAAAGCTCTCTCCACAGTCTTTCCACCTGCAGACATGCGCATGGGGCGCGGAACAGTCGTGTTCGGGTGCCGGCGTTGGCGGGCACGATATCGGCGGGGTCGGTGATGAGTCTGACGACTTGCTTGACACCTCGGTGTTGCCAGCGGCGTCCCTGCCAACGGGTGACGGAGGAGTCTGCAGACCAAGGTGATCCTGCAGCAAGTGGCTCGCCAGCACACCGAGAGCGTTGTCCGTCTGGTTGCCCACCGACGGACCAGGAACCGAGTTGGGCGTGGGGTAGACTTGGCAGTCGGCCCATAAGCACGACAATGCAGCGGCGTCATCCCGCTGGGACTGATGCTGATGGGAGAATGTCTGGGGGAATATAGACGGCGCCGAGTTGGGGACAGGAAGGCGGAGGTGCTGCAGGTTCACGTGGCCGACAAGCTCGCTCATAGTGGCAAACGTTGCCCCGCAGTTCCCCCCACATGCACGACAACTGGTTGAGAGAATGGGAATTAACCATAGGCCGGCTCTGCCCCGGTAGCAGCGGTGAGTGGAAGGGAAGTGAGACTGGGCTGGTCGTTGAGCGAGGCGTGGGAACGAGGGACGAGGAAGCGGAAGAATAAAATGAGGCATCGTGAGCATGGGGAAAGTCTTGGGTAGAGAATCCTTGTCCCGTGTAAGCCTGCGTGAATTGGTCGTGAAATGTAGGCCAGCTGAAAAGACTCTGCGCTGAGGTCCCTTGTTGTCTGGGGTCGGTGAATAAATGTTGATACTCTGGACAACATTGCATCTGCGGCGGATGAGAATTCATTGGCGTACACAACCGGGGGGTAAGGTGATGCTCACCAAGGTCTCGAGGGGAACTGCGCAATCCGTGTCATCCGAACACATAATCTCGCATCCTCCAAGTGCATTTGCTGCTTCGCACGAGACTAATTGATGGTGCGCGTCGTTACAGGGCACAACGACGCATTGATCGGTGCATTCTTCAGTGAGCGGGACTTCGCAGGTGCCCTCCTCGCATACCTGCACGCACTCTTCGCATGATGATGCGACCGGGGAGGCTTCCATCTCGCAGCGACGGGCGTTTTCTGCAAGCGAGGCTAATGTCTCCAATTTCCCGCGTTCCAATTCGTGTTCTGCGTCGCCTGTCGTCCTCAGCGCAGAAAATTGCTGGTACGCGGTCTTGATCGCAAATTGCGGCGATCTTTTTGGGTAGCGGCGACGAATGAGTGTAGTGTCCTCGAAAACACTGTGTCCCTCCGTGGATGCAGGAGGCCGAGAGGTGTGAGGCAGGTGTGAGGGGCGATTGGCTGCCATATTGCAACTTGGGTGTGCTATAACTGCGAAGGTACCCTCGCGGTCAAACAGTTCAGTAAAAGCTGGACCTCGTGCACCCTGCGCGGCAGAAATTCGCAGAGGCCAATTTCTATGCGGACGTTGGTTAGCTCTCTTGCTTCGACGAGCTGAACACGTACATGGAATAGTGGCATGAGTTTTAGTGGAAAAGTCGAGCTGGTGGAAGAGTCCGTGCTGTTGCGTAGTTTGGTGGCCGGGGTCCCGGATCACTAGTCCGCCGTGACGGCTCGGAGCAGCCGGCCACTCTGTGGCACTCCTCTCTCTCACTCTGATTTCACGAGCTCTGACTGGCTCTCAGGACCACTCGGACCAGGCTCAAGCTGACCGTAAAACCTCCGCAGCTGGAGATTCCGTGTTTTCCAGCGGGTGCATTTGTTTTCGGCGCCCGCCAAATATCCTGGGTGAAGGTGAGTTGCTGAAGTGACAGTGTACCGACTTGCGAACTCTACGACTGATTGCCATGATATTTAAGTAGACATCTGACTCTCACCGATGATGTTTCGAACCTCAATGCTACACGTTGCGCTAACCTATACATTGTATGCATGTGTTACCGCCGCCGGTGCTAAAGTTCCATCTGCTGTTGAGTTCCCACAACAATCACTCCAAGTGTCAGGAGCCGGAAGCTCCACTGGCTCGCAAGAAGGTGGCTTGTGTCCCCAGGTCTCAGGGCTTTACCCTGAGAAGCATAGGCAACTTGATGAAGAACTGAGACAGAGGCAGAGCACAGATGAGTTTGCGCAGACAGTCGCAAATGTCCTCGGAGCAGCTGTTCGCGTTCCGTAAGCAGCGATCAAAATCCTGTAGACCACTGACCCATGTGCGAACAGCACCGAGTCGTATGATGACTTCGGACCTGTAGGAGAAGATCCAAGGTGGAGCACTTTCGCGCGGTTTCATGCAGAGCTCGAAAGGTTGTTCCCGCTAGTGTAAGCTCTACGACAGGTCAACTATACTTCCCCACTTGATAACACATATGCTAGGTACGACAGTCTGGAGGTCACCAAGATTAATACCTACAACCTCGTTTTTCGCTGGCCGGGACAGAATGCCAGTCTACTACCTGTCTTGCTAACGGCTCATATGGGTACGTCTGGTTATAAGTCACCAGGTCGTCATGTCTTATTAGTCGAGCTGCAGATGTTGTACCAGTGGATCCTTCGACCACAGACGAATGGATACATCCGCCATATTCAGGCTTCTATGACGGTACGCGGGCTTGCCATCACGATCACGGTTTAACCTGACGAACTCTAGGCAATTGGCTATGGGGCCGTGGGTCGTGTGATGACAAAGTTGACTTGATATCTTTACTGTAAGAACAAGCAATCTCGTAACTTGACAGCTGATATTGACTGCTATGGAGCGTGTCGGTTGACTCTCTGTTAAAAGCCGACTTTTCGCCCGAGCGGACGATCGTACTGGCGTTTGGTATCGACGAGGAGTCATGTGGCTGTGAGGCAAGTCCGTCTGTCCCTTCTTTCAACCCCTCTAACTCAGCCTGCCATCGCAGGGGCTGGTCATCTCGCCGTTTATCTTGAAGATACATACGGCACAAATGGGTTCGCTGTTCTCCTTGATGAAGGAGGTATGTCCAGCCTCGCTACGTTGAATACCCAATCTAATACTATCGAAAGAATCGTATGAGGAGTCATATGGAGGCAACGTCATTTTTGCGAATCCCGCTGTCACAGAAAAGGGCTATTCGGATATACGCATTGAAGTCTGCACCACTGGCGGCCATTCCAGCGTGCCCCCACCGCATACAGTGAGCATCGTCTGCTGGTATTTTCCAGGCTTCCATACCGACGTCCCATGATAGGCAATAGGCATCCTGGCGTCGGCGATTGTCGCGCTCGAAGCTTATCCGCACGAAGCTAGGATTAGGCAGAACGGCACGTTCTTTCAAGAGCTTCAGTGCGCCGCTGCCTACGGACCCGACTTCCCGGAAGACCTTAAGGAGCTAGTCGAGCGAGCGACGCATGACGGCGACACCTTGGCGAACCTCACCGACGCCATACTAAAGTGGAACCCCGCAAGCGGCGCTCAGATGGGGACTACTCAGGCTGTCGACCTGATTTCCGGCGGTGTCAAGGTGAATGCGCTGCCCGAAACGGCGTATGCAGTCGTCAATCATCGCATCGCCGAACACAGGTAGGTCTTAATCAGCGCTGGACCTGGGGCAAACTGACTGGGGCATAGCTCTGTCTCAGAGTTGGAAGTTCATCTCGTCGAGGCCCTGCTACCTGTGGCGGCGCAGCACAACCTCACTCTTGATGCCTTTGGGAAGAAATTGCCAGCGGGAAGAGAGTTTGACGCAGGAATGTTGAAGCTGAAGAACGCGTTCACCAATCCCGGGCTGGAACCAGCGCCCGTGACGCCTACTGGGTCCAGTCCTGCCTGGGCCATCCTTGCTGGGAGTATCGTCAGTGCCTTCGATAGTGCACATCCCAGTGGCAAACGCGCGATTGTTGTGCAGCCCGCTCTGGCCTTAGGTGTGTATTCTTGCGGATGTTTCGGTCACGCTTACTAACCGCTGCCGTAGGAAATACTGGTAAGGATACATAACAAATCTTACATAACGAATTACTTCCGATATCTTAATTTGATGATGTTTACCTCGCAGATACCAGCCGTTACTGGAATCTCACCCAACACATTTTCCGCTATGCGCATGTTCATGTGGATAGCCACTACAACGGGCTACACACGGTCAACGAGGGTTAGTATCTTTACCTGCAGCTTCATACACGAGGCTAACTACATATTCCTTCTCGTACGCAGCGATCAAGCTCCAGGCTGTTATAGAGAGGATAGGCTTTTACACCAAGTTCATTCTCAATTGGGACGAGGCCTCTGTTTGAGTATCTGGATTGAGATAAAAGTGTCTCAATCTTGTACGTGAGGTATCTTATCATATGTTTGGTACAATGTAACTTGAACCACGTCTAAAATGCTAAGCCATTCAGAGTATGCTTGCACTTCCGAGATTTCTTGAAGATCTCATGGGCTGTCGGACTCCTTCCTAGCCACCCTGAAGCTGTGCGTACCTGGGTGTCTGGGGTCCCATCAAGAGTTGGTCAGCATCACCGGCGCCGGTGGTTCCGTGACTCGGACCGTGGACGAGACGTTCTCTGTTCAACGCTTTCTCAAGCCTACAAGTAGGCACACAGATTTGCAGTTGTCTACGCACACGCGCTTTGCCTGTCGCTGCACAGCCGTAAGTCACGTATGCTCAGCTGGATTCTTCGTCTAGCGCGTCGTGCAGTCAGCTGGAATTCTGACATAATTGTCTTCAGGTTAACATGCCGCGCTTACTGCAAGCGGCTTTCGTCCTAACGAACGCCCTCGTTTTCTCGCTGCATGTCGCAGGAAGCAGTATACCCCAGCAGCTCCCTTTGACACTGGCGAGTGGACTCAGCGACGTTGTCAGGACCGCGCAGAACGACTTCTGCCCTCAATTCCCGGCACTGTATCCCGACAAACACCGCAAGTTGGACCTTGCGCTCGAGGACCACTACAACACCAAGAATTTTACCCTCGCGGTCGCCGACGCTCTCGGTGCCGCAATTCGTGTTCCGTGGGTCGTCCATTTCTCACCCGCCCAGTACTCTGGCTAATACGGGCATGCTTGACTAGATCGGAGTCGTATGATGAATTTGGCCCTGTAGGAGAAGACTCAAGGTGGGAAGTGTTTGCCAAGCTGCACTCGGAGCTCGAGAGACTTTTCCCTTTTGTGTAGGCGGTCTTTTCAACTTGCTATCATGGCTAAGCTGACGAAGAGCGTGACACCAGGTATGAGAGGCTGGAGGTCACTAAAGTGAACAGCTACGCTCTCTTGTTTCACTGGCAGGGCTCCGATGATACCCTCAAGCCTGTTCTACTGACTGCCCATCAAGGTAGGCTTGAACAAACATTATGTGCAAGTTGTTACTGATAATGGTTGGGATAGACGTTGTTCCGGTAGAGCCGTCGACCGTCGATTCTTGGATTCACCCTCCTTATTCCGGACATTTCGATGGTGTGTTATGACTCTTCGCGCGTAGTGGAGCTTTCTCATTTGAACGTTGTAGGTACCTGGATTTGGGGCCGAGGGTCCTGCGACGACAAATCTGACGTCATATCCCTACTGTGAGTGGATCCAGCATGAAACCAAAAATAATCAGCTCAGCGTGTTTTGGCCGCCAAAGATATACTGTGGACTCTCTTCTATCGCAAGGATTTGAACCGGAGAGGACGTTCGTGCTCGCTTTCGGTATAGATGAAGAGTCAGCAGGGAGGCAGGTAAGCCTTCTTCGATTTGCACATGAGTCCTCGGTGACCCAACTCGAAATCTTAGGGTGCCGGTAAACTTGCAGAGTATCTAGAGGAGAACTATGGTAGGAATGCGTTCGCAGCTCTCCTGGACGAAGGCCGTACGTGCATGACTGTAGCGCCACATGATGTTCACTAACCCTCATCTCAGCGCCATTCGGCAACCCTTACGGAGACAGCGTTATTTTCGCTTCACCAAGCACAGCTGAGAAAGGCTATCTTGACCTCCGTGTCGAGATTTCCACCTTGGGTGGACATTCCAGCGTCCCTCCCAAGCACACGGTGAGCACAAGCCGTCATTGAAGTACGACGCTTTGTCTCACATTCTCCATCAGGCTATTGGCATCCTCGCGGCTGCAATCACTGAAATTGAAGCACACCCTCAAGAAACCGCTTTGCGTCGTGAGGGCACGTTGTTCAAGGAGGTCCAGTGTGCAGCTACCTACGGCCCTGAATATCCCGACGACCTCAAGCTCTTGGCTAAACTTGCGATTTACGACGACGACGCGCTGGCAGAGCTCGCTGAAGCGATTCTGAAATGGAACCCTGTGTCTGCCGCTGCATTGGGCACCACTCAAGCCGTCGACCTGATCTCTGGTGGTGTCAAAGTAAACGCCTTGCCTGAGAAGGTTCACGCCGTTGTGAACCATCGTATCGCAGAGCATAGGTATGTTGTCCATAATTTACATATCCATGCGTGTTGTATGCTCACTGTGCACAAGCTCTGTTGCGGAACTACAAGAGCGCACCACAAGGATTCTCAGGCCAATCGCTGAACGCTTCGACCTCACGCTGGACGCTTTCGGTAAGAACGTGACAGCGGGCAGTGGTAAGGGAGGGCACCTGGCGCTGTCCGATGCGTTCGGGACGGCGCTGGAGCCAGCTCCGCTGACGCCGACGGAGCAGTCAAGTGCTCCGTACGCATTGCTGGCGGGCACAATAGTGAGCGCGATCGAAAGAACTGCACACTATGATGGCAGCAGTGTTATCGTACAGCCGACCTTGGCTTTAGGTGAGTGCCTTGTTCAGATGTCATTCTCAAGCGAACTAAGCCGGATGTATTGGTCTTCAGGAAACACGGGTAAGAGCACAAGCTTACAAGCTTATACTTCATGGCATACAACCTGCACTCATGCTTGGATAGATACAAAGTTCTACTGGAACCTCACGAGACATATCTTCAGATACGGCCATGCACACACAGATGGCTATTACAATGGGGCTCACACAGTCAATGAAGGTACTTTGCCTAGTTATCTGTGAATATGTTCCGAAAACTCACCTAGTGAATAGCAATCAAGGTCGATTCAGTTGTTGAGAAGATAGGCTTCCATACCAAGTTCATTTTGAACTGGGATGAGTCGTCGGCCTAGTGACGACGCCCTGAGATTAATCTCTATTTGTGCATGGTGGGATGTGTTTAAAACCGTCACGGCAGACGCTTCGCCAAAGTCGTGGAAGCGAATATATCCAGGACGTGTAACCGCACTGAATGTACTGAAGGATAACCATTACTCCAGGAGCACAGATGCAAGGTAATACCGGCCACCATGTCTGTGTCACTCAGCTTTAGGTTACCCGTTTCCTCCACCCGTAGCGGAATTTGCCGGGAAGACGCTTGCGCCACAAAGCCATCGCCATTAATATCACTCTCCCTCAGCTTCCCCAATTCATTCTCTTCAATGCGTCTGAAAACTGAACTTTGCCGCTCATCTAAGGCCATAACGCAGATCATGAAGCATGGAGCTGAAAGGGAGTCAGTGTTCTCCTCGCATACGTGCTGGCACCTCTCCGACTCAAATGCGGCCGGAGAAAGTGTCTGGCTATTAGTGCTAACATACATTTCACAAGTCCCCATGCTTCCGTCCGGCATGTATCCGAGCTGGCCTGTCTCTGGAAACCCATACAGCCGTGAAAATGGCCTGCGAATACTAGCCACGCAAACAAATAGGGCTACCTATCACGGAACGTAGCCCTAATGATCTCCGAGTCTGTCCAAATGCGGCGCAACCCATGTGTGGCGGATACATCCTTGCAATCACTGGTACTAGAGTCCCAGTCAAGTTTTGCAGCTTCGACTTCCGAGCGTGGGTTCCCTGAGAGGTTGGTGTAGAAGAGCTTACCCGACCAGTGACAGAAAGCCACGGGGAAACCAGGGGTGATCATGGAATAATCATCATGTTACTCTGTAGTGAACATAATGGAAGAGGTAATAATAGAGAAGTAGCAGTAACGGCGCCAGTACCTGTCGATAATGCCATTGCGTGCCAACAACAACGGTTGCCGAATTGGATACATAGTGTGTGGGAATCACCTTCTATATTAGTTTGCCTGATGAATATGCTGTAGCGCGCTACAAGCGCCCTCTGCGTTCTTAGCCTCGACCTCTTCACTGCTTCGCCGAGCTCTCTGAAATGAACGTCTGGGTGAGTGTATGTTTACGTGGTCGTCAAGCTTATTGCTAATGTGATAGTTAGACGGAGCATCGTAACCCGGAAGGTCGAACGTACTGGTTCAACACCGGAACGAGGGAGAGTGTCTGGGAGAAGCCAGATGGTGAGCGCAGACACTGCTATGCCCTCCTTGCAGCCAAAGCTGACTGCTGTATAGACTTGAAGACTCCTTTCGAGGTTTGCGCAACATATTCGTAACTTACATCGTGATGCTAATGGCCGATATCAGCGTGCATTGAATCAAACCAAATGGAAGGAATACTTCTCTGGAGGCAGGAAGTACTACTACAACGTGCGTTGGCTATATGCTCGTCTTTGACTCCGCTGACGCTTTCGCAGACTGATACGAAGGAATCAAAATGGGACATGCCGGATGAACTCTTGTTACTCCTCGAGAAGGTGGAGAAGACACAGCCGACAAATGCATTGGTGTAAGTACAAGTAGGGTATCGCTCACGTGCTTCGAAGCTCATATGTGTGTTGTAGCCCAACCGGGATCTCAGGGGGCAACCCTCTGAACCCTTTGCAAGGTGCAGCAAACCCTTTGGGTGGCAGTGACCCATCCTCACCAGCCGGTTCGCAGCAGCCCAACGGCCAGAATGGCAACGGCGTCGACTTGTCCGTTGGGGCGCATACAGGCGGCCTTCCATTCTCTTCGAACAGCGTTCTCCCCGTTAGACCCAACCTTCCTGATGACCCTGTAATCCCCCACAATGGGTTCGCGACCGTTGAAGAAGGAGAAAAGGCCTTCATGCATCTCCTGAGAAAAGCAGGTGTTGATGCGAACTGGACTTGGGATCAGACGATGAGGACTATCATTACAGATCCGCTCTACAAAGCCCTCAACACACTAGCTGAGAAGAAGGCTGCGTGGCAAAGGTGCGTCTACTACATTATTGCAAGCGTCATGTCCTTCATTGCATCTGCCACTCTGCAGTACACGGACAATCTTCGCGCAAAGGAGCAAGAAGAGCGCGACGCGCGATTGTCAAAGCTACGTCCCGCCATAAGAAACATGCTGAAAGGCAACCCGAGCGTTTTCCATTACACGACCTTTGCCACAGCAGATAAACTCTTCGCGCAACATCCTATATGGCAGCAGGCTAAGATCGAGGCTGAGAGAAGGCTAGTGTTCGAAGAGTACGTCGCTGAACTGAAGCAACGCGAAATGGTGTGTGGATTCACCTAGTCCCTACACATAAATGATTGACTTTCAAGTAGCAAGAGACTCGTGCAGCCCGCTCTCGCAGCATCGCAAAAGTCGTAAACCTCTTCAAGAAATTGGATGTTGACGTCCTGACTCGGTGGCGTCAAGCCCAGACGAAGGTTGTTGAATCTGAAGAATGGCAGACGGACGAGGAACTGCGCAAACTTCCTACTTTAGATATTCTCCTCGCTTTCGAAGACTACAGCCGTGTGCGCGAACGAGAGTTCGAAGAGCAAATGCGCAGGGCTCAGGTGGAGAAAACCAGGAAGGAGCGTAAGGCAAGGGAAGCGTTCAGGGTGAGCTCAGTTCTCTAACCCTTTATCTAACGGTACGGTCATCTGATCGTGCGTGACATCACAGGAACTACTCCGTGAACTCGTCGAAGACGGCAAGATCACGGCCCGTACCAAGTGGAAAGAAGTGTATCCCTCTTTCTCGAAGGACGAGCGTTACCTGAACATCCTTGGCAACCCCGGCTCCAATCCCCTTGAGCTCTTCTGGGATCTTGTCGACGGGTTGGACCAAAAGCTGGAGTCCAAGATCACCGTCGCTGAGACCGCCATCAAGCGTCACAATGAGAAGTTCCCTAAGCCTGCCGATGACGGCAATACTGAAGAGGCGAACGGTGACGCGAACGGTGACGGATCCAAATACTTCAGATTCTTACCGGAGACGACAAAAGAGGAGTTCTTGGCTGTAGTCCAGGGCGACGATGGTGTTCGAGGGCTGGCACCTGGGGATCTAGACGAGATTTACGAAACTGTACGTTTTCATCGGAACTTTCCGGAAGTGCGCACGATTGACTGTTTATAGATGCTTGAACATGCAACCAAGCGTCAAGCGGACGAAAAGCGTCGGGCGGAGAGAAGACAGCGTCATCTACAGGACGACCTTCGCTATGCTCTCAAGAAGATGTCTGAGCCTATCGATGTTAGCCTTTCGTATGAAGAGGTACGTTGGTCGCACACGGCGTATATGGCCCTTTAATTATTATATTTGCAGGTCGTTCCTCTCATGCAAGATTTACCCGAGTTCAAAGCACTGGAGGATGAAGGTAGACGATCCGCGTTTGCAAAGTTTGTCAAGCGTCAAAAGGTTCGTAGCTTATTCGTCCAGCCCTTGGGTTACTAATATTCAGCTGCTTGGTTAGGAACGGTTCCGCGAACGCGAGCGAGAGGCATCGGAAGATGGAGGCTCGACTACCAGCCGTAGGCGCAGAGAGCCGAAGGAGACCAATGACGATGATCGCGACAAAGACCGTGAACGCGAACGCGACAGGGACAGGGAACACCGAGGCCGAGGTAAAGATCGAGAGGAAAAGGACTCCCACCACGACAAAGAGTCGCGTAGTTCTCGCCATCGCAATAAGCGCGACGACCACGACAACCATGCTCGTCATTCGTCTAAAGATCGTACCCGCGACCGCGACTACGACAAGGACAAGAATTATCATTCCAAGGATCGCGATCGTGACCACGACCGTGACTACAAGTCCTCAAGGCGTGATCGGGATCATGACAGGGACGACAAGAGACGCAAGGGCTCGAGGGCCGACTACGACCGCTATTCTCGTGATTGGGACGAGCCACACCCACCAGCGGACACTCTCCCTTACCAGGATCGCCATGACCGCGAGAGGAGCACGTCTGTGTACAGGGAGGATCCGAGAGAGAAGAGGGAACGCCCTGCGTACGACGACAGATTGTATGAAGAACGAGCTGAAAAGGTATGTACATCAACACGCCGTATTAACTAGTCCTTAGCTAACTGCCAGCCCCCACCACAGCGTGCTCGATATGACGTGCCCGAAGCACCTCCCTCGGAGCTCGAGCAGCCTCAGGAGCCACCTGCAAGAGCAGAGACTCCCGAGGAAGGTGAGATTTAGACCGCGTTCGGCAGTAGTATGAGTGCCCGTCTATCATAGTCTTCGCATCCCATCGTATGTGTGCCACGAACTGAGAATGATTATTCCACCTATGTAATTATGCAACCAATTGTTATGAGAGCGGTGTCTCTGTGGGTGGCGGCGCGGTGAAGTCTATGGGACCGATTCTGAGACGAGTGTATGTCTGCTTGTGCTTGATGGTCTTTTGATAGCCTTTACGCCTCTTCTTCTTGAAGATGACCTCCATCTGGCCCTTTGTGTGCTCAACCACTGTTGCCTCGACCTTGACTTTCTCGGCGGGGACGACGGGGTTACCGCGAAGGGTGTACTCGCGCGAGCCGACTTCATGGATCTCGGAGAGTGCGAGGACGTCTCCAACTTGAACGTCCTTCAGGCGAGGAACGGTGAGGAGATCGCGAGGCGCGAGAAGATATTTGCGGCCTGCGACGGAGGCTACAACATATCGCTGGGGTTGACTTTGTATGAGCGACAGCGCGGATGAAGTGCTGGCAGCGGGAGCGGTCTGGGTGTGCACGGCACGACTGACGACCTGTCGGAAAGCTGAAACGAGAGAAAAAGTCAGAGCACTGATGTTGAGTAACGAGAACAGGATACACACGTCTTATAAGTGCCGACATCCTTTCCTACACCGTGTGCAGCGGCCTGTGCGACGTCAAAGGACGTGAGTTCGCTTATTGGCTGGTAGCGCCGGTGGGCGTGGACCGCTTCCAGCCGATAATTCAGGCGGAGACCCAAATAAAGGTTGAAGGCCCCCCGGGCCAAATTCCGCATACGCCCGTAACCTCCTTCGCAGTCCTCGCGACCACCTCACACTTTCTTTCCCATTCTTGCAGCCGTGATGCATCGCGTCGCCCTCAGAAATACCGTCCGCGCTGCCGCGCTGGCCGCCCCAAAGTGCGCTTTGTCTCGGTCAAATCAAAGCGTTTGGAGGCTCACAGCAAACTTGAACCGTTGTAGGCTGCCGCCCGCGCTACTCCCACTGCAACTCGCTCCTATGCGACTGCAAAGGCTGGTATGTGCATTAAACAGTCGTTAAAGTGCCCCACAATCGTTCTAACGAAAGTTACTTTGTTTCTTGCACTTTTTCCCGCCCTCTAACTGCAACTTTCGACGAATGCACAATTCTACGTCACGCGTAGCTGCCTCTGAGGTGTCGTCCATCCTCGAGTCGCGGATAGCTGGTACTGCCGTGGGTGCTAACGTCGAGGAGACCGGACGTGTCCTGAGTGCGTTTTTTGTCATCTTCCTATGACACGACATACTGAGACCGATTTTCTCAGGTGTCGGTGACGGTATCGCGCGTGTTTGGGGTCTCAAGAACGTCCAGGGTATGTGTCGGCACCCCTCTTGAACAAAGACAAAAGCGTTGACGATTCTGGTTTATAGCCGAAGAGATGGTGGAATTCTCTTCTGGTATTCGTGGCATGTGCTTGAACTTGGAAGCCGACAACGTCGGTGTCTCCATCTTCGGTAACGATCGTGCCATCAAGGAGGGCGATACCGTCAAGCGTACCGGCCAGATTGTCGATGTTCCTGTCGGCCCTGAGCTCCTCGGCCGTGTCGTCGACGCCCTCGGAAACCCCATTGACGGCAAGGGTCCCATTAAGACCTCCGAGCGTCGCCGTGCTGCCCTCAAGGCCCCCGGTATCCTGCCTCGTCGCTCCGTCAACCAGCCCATGATGACTGGCATCAAGCCTATCGACGCCATGGTGCCCATTGGTCGTGGTCAGCGTGAGCTGATCATTGGTGACCGTCAGACTGGAAAGACTGCCGTCGCCATTGACACCATCCTCAACCAGAAGCGGTGGAACGACGGCAACGACGAGTCCAAGAAGCTGTACTGTGTCTACGTCGCCGTTGGCCAAAAGCGTTCCACCGTCGCTCAGCTCGTCCAGACCCTTGAGGAGAACGATGCGATGAAGTACACCATCATTGTTGCTGCCACCGCTTCCGAGGCTGCCCCTCTGCAGTACCTCGCGCCCTTCTCTGGCTGTGCCATGGGAGAGTGGTTCCGTGACAATGCCAAGCACGGTAAGTTTGGCATTTCTTTGCTCTCCGGTTAGGCGCTAAAGTGCCGCTCTACAGCCCTCATCATCTACGATGACTTGTCCAAGCAGGCCGTCGCTTACCGTCAGATGTCCCTCCTGCTTCGTCGTCCCCCCGGTCGTGAGGCTTACCCCGGTGATGTCTTTCTACCTCCACTCTCGTCTCCTCGAGCGTGCTGCCAAGATGAACGACAAGTTCGGCGGTGGATCCCTCACCGCTCTCCCCATTATCGAGACTCAGGGTGGTGATGTGTCTGCCTACATTCCCACTAACGTAAGTCATTTCGTTGACCGCAGTCGGTGAAACCACAGCTTACCGTCATGAACTAGGTCATTTCTATCACCGATGGCCAAATCTTCTTGGAGGCTGAGCTCTTCTTCCGTGGTGTCCGTCCCGCCATCAATGTCGGTCTTTCCGTGTCCCGTGTCGGCTCCGCTGCCCAGACGTAAGTTCACTTATGGTCCGTAAGATATGAGATCTGATTTTTGCCACAGCAAGATCATGAAGAAGTTCGCTGGTTCCCTGAAGCTGTACCTCGCTCAGTACCGTGAAGTTGCTGCCTTCGCGCAGTTCGGTTCCGACTTGGATGCCTCGACCCGCTTCTTGCTCTCTCGTGGTGCCCGTCTCACCGAGCTTCTGAGTAAGTTATCTTCCTTGATCTTCATTCCATGCTCTGACATGTGCCGCAGAGCAAGGCCAGTACCAGCCCTTGTCCATGGAGGTCCAGGTCCCCATTATTTATGCTGGTGTCAACGGTCTCCTCGACTCCATTCCCGTCGACCAGATCACCAAGTGGGAGGCCGAGTTCCGTGAGCACCTCGGGAGCGCCCAACAGGGTCTCCTGACCGAGATCGCCAAGGGCAACATCACGCCCGAGCTCGAGGGGCAGATCAAGAAGGTTGTCGAGGAGCACGTCTCTTCTTTCACCTCGTAGATTCTTTCCGTTTGATATAGATTCTGCCCTGGCATGAACCAAAAACTGTCTTATTGCTAGTTTAGTATCCTCTATGCATTGTCATGGACAGTATGCTTTGAGTGACGTGAGGTGATTACAGGATATGTATACCCGAGAATGTATACGGTGACAAGTTGAAGTCATACAGACCGACGGAGGGACTTTCAAGTTTCGGATCAATGACGCCTACCGCGGCGTACAGACGCCCAAAATGTTGTGAGCGCCTTGTGCTGGCTTCGTCTGCATCCTCAACCATCTCTCTCTCCTTGGACAAAATGCTGCCCCGTCATCTTCGACGTGTAGTTCTGAACTCAGCAACACCGTCACATATCAGACTTGCCCTTAGGAGTCGAAGTGTCCCATTGCTCGCGACGCAGTCTATCCCTGCGTTTTCTGTACCTTCCCTACCCACTTGTTCATCTTTCCACTCGTCTGCTCGCCGACAGAATGACGGGCCCAAGTCGCCTTTCCAGACCTTTGTGGAAGTCCTCAGAGATGAACTCCGGAAGAACCGAGAGCTGCAGGACAATGTGAAGCAGCTACAGGGTGACGTGGACAAGTTCCAGGACTCGGAGGCCATGAAGCGGGCGAGGGCGGCGTACGAGCGGGCGAGAGTAAGTGCCAAGTTGCGGCGATAGGTTTCCGGTGTATTGATGTTGTTACGCTGTAGCTCACATCCAGCATTAAAGAAAACCCTCGGCTAAGGGCAGCAGCTGAGGAGCTTCATAAGGCTGGTGTAAAGGTTGGAGATGCTGTCTCAGAAGCTCTGCGGACCATGGAGGAGAGCGAACTTATGCGTGCGGTATGTAGCAGCATAAATCAAGCATATACTATCTGCTGACCACTTCAATGCATAGATATCCAGAGCCTCGGCAGCTGTCTCCTCGACCATCGAGAAGACCACGGAACCAATACGTAACACCGAAGCGTACAAAACCCTTGCGGAGACTGTCATTGATGCTCTCGACGACAGTGGCAGCGCCAAGCACGCAGGCTTCGAGGATAAAGAAGCTCGGAGAAAGCGGCGGCAGGTGCGGCTCGCAAAGGCGGGCAAGGACAGCATGACGAGCGGGCGAGCACGGGTTAAGACGGATCCTAACGCGGGCGAAGCTCTCGTTCTGCACAAGGACTCGCCGCGGCAGGAGCGATGGAACAAGATGAAGGAGACCAACCCCGTCTTCCGCCAGTTCACGGAGCTTCGCCAGCAATTCGACGAGTCCGAGAACCCGGTTGTGTCGTCAATACGCTCGGTCACGTCGACCATCGGCTCGTGGTTTGACGAGACCGAAAGCGCACAGGTGCAGCGGATGATGAAGTACATGGACCCAACATTCAACTTCGAGAGCTTCGAGCGGGAACTACGGGAGTACATAGTTCCCGAGGTCGTAGATGCCTACTTGACTGCTGACCAAGAAGCCCTGAAGGCATGGTGTGGGGAAGCGGTGGGTACGATGTTCTATATCCAGGACAATTGCTTACTGTGAATTGGTAGACTTACAACGTACTCTGGGCAACGATGGAGCAATACCTGAAACAGGGTCTTGTCAGCGACAGTAAAGTTCTTGATATCCGTCAAGTAGAGGTAATTCCATTTCACCCCTCGAAAGTGAATACAGAGCTAACTCTTCCTAGGTGTCACAAGGAAAGATTTTAGAGAACGATATACCTGTGTTCGTGATTACCTTTGCCACCCAGGAGATGCTACTCTTTCGAAATGCCAAGACCGGAGAGGTGATGGTGGGAGCAGAAAACAGGGTCGAGCAATGTCACTATGCGGCTGTGGTGACACGAGTAGAGGAGGAACTCGACAACGAGCTCACCGGCGGATGGAAGGTCGTCGAGGTGCGTCTTTGGCCCCTTTTCTTTTCTCTTCCGCTAATCACTGTGCTGCGCAGATGGCACGGAGGTCTGCACGCGCATATTTGTAGGCCGTCTCCGAAAAGTACTTTCAGTGCATGAGATATTCCGGACTCGTCTATATTGCTATCACCACTCAGCTGTCGCGCATATATCATCACACATCTAATAGTTCATGATTACGGTCGTAATGACATTAAAGCTGCACTAGCCGTGCTATACTTTTGCGATACATATACTACACGTCTAGTAGAAAGCGAGAAAACATAGCGACAGCGTCCAATTTGTAGAGTGGTGAGGTAAGAACATAAGCAGGACTAGGGTTGGAGGTAGGGCGGAGGATGCGGGGAATAGGAGGGTGGAGGATCTGAGGGTGTGGGTGATTACGAGTGAGCCTGTGCAGTTTCGCGCTCCCTGAGCGATGCCCAAACATTTTCAGTAGCAGCAATTATTCTCTGCTTGATGGACCCAGGACTATCCAATGCTGGGCGAACGTCCAGAGAGAAGACAGGCGAACCATCGGGCTCTGGTGGTGCGGAGTAGTAGTCAATCACGTAGCGGACCTCTTTTCCGGTGGAGCGTCGCTTCACTATCCAGTCGTGTCGGTCGAATGGCGGTTCGGAGCTGTCAATATGTCAGCAGCGAGTATAGAGCTAAACTCAGAGTCCGGACTTACTTGAACCTGTCAGGCAGAAGCCAACCAGCGAGAAGCCAGAAGCGCGCCTTGGGTGAAAGCTCACCTGGACGGCCCATGAAACGCGTCAGCTGGGGGTCGTCATTGCTACGGTTAACTATGAGTAACAAGTCATGAAATATCACAGCAGAAAAATACGCACGGATCCTCCTTCCTCTCCCACTTGAGTATCTCCAACCAAGCCTGCTCATTCAAGAAATTATGGATCTGGACCATAGTCTCGACATGCTCCTCAGGGGTCTCCCATCCCTTGCGCACCAGCGCATTGTAGAACTGTTGGGGTGAAGGGTACTCCCACCTCGATGCGTTGTCTCGGGGGATCGTGGACTCCTCACGACTAGTTGGCAGGTACGTGGACTGGTGCGCCGCAGGTGCCTGCGAGAGCGTAGGCATCTGATTTCGTGGATCAAGCTCGACCGTACCATCGTGCTCTATTGGGCACTGCGCTGGTCTATCGACTACAGCCGCGTTGGGGACATGCTCGATGGGGCACTTGGCGGGTGCTGGTGCGGAGGTGGACGCAGCGGACGTAGAGGCGTGCGGGACGGGACACCGCGCGGGTGCAGCGGCGGACGTGAGCGGCGGAGTGTTCAGCGCCGTTGAGGTCGTTTGGCCCATCGTTTGCGAGGTCGAGCTGTCGTCGCGCGGGGACAGTAGTCTGCGGAGACGAGGTGACTGGCAAGAAATAAATGCGGCACGAATTCCGAACGAGAAATGCTTTGGCGCTGACTAAACAGCGGTGACTGAGAGGCCTCGGAAATGTCCGGAGCATGGCACGGACGGCCCAAAGCGGCAAGCGTGAAGGATAGCCCAGCACGTGAAACGATGGCGTAAGGTGGGACAGGTTTGTCTTGATGACAGTACAGGCTGTTCCCAGACTTTATGTTGTCGGGAAGAGCTATAAAGTTAGCTTTGACACCTGTTCTCACTGCACACCACTTGCGCGCAACCCCCATTACCTCTACTCTCCCAAGGATCCTGCACAGAAAGATGAGCGACGGCAAGACCAAGAGCGAAGCTGAGTGGAGAGCAGTCCTTTCCCCAGAGCAGGTGCGTACACATTAACCACTGTAATGAACAAAGTACCTAACATCGTTTGGTAGTTCCGTATTCTGCGCCAGAAGGGTACGGAGCCTGGTGGTACAGGGAAATATGACAAGCATTATGATGAAGGTGTATACACCTGCGGCGCCTGCAATACCCCCCTTGTACAAGAGTACCACCAAGTTCAAGAGTGGTTGTGGGTGGCCTGCCTTCTTCGACGGTACGTGCCCATCACCTCGCTCTTTATCTCACACCTGATCGTCTCCCCGGTTCCTATCAGCAATACCCGGGGCAGTGAACCGCCATGACGATGTCTCGTATGGTATGACGCGCACGGAGATCACTTGCGCTGCATGTGGTGGACACCTGGGTCATGTCTTCAAGGGCGAAGGTTTCCCTACACCGAGTATGTAGCTCAACTTGACTCTCAGCATGCAGATGTGAATTGATCAACTCTGCTTCTGTACAGCCGATGAACGCCATTGCGTCAACTCCATATCCTTGAACTTCGTCGACGACGCGAAGAAGTGAACTATCCTTAACGACACCATACCCAGTGGATTGCGCGTGTATCAGTACTCGACGCGTGAAATTGTAGCGCTATCATTAATATTGATTTCTTCCCTAACTGCAACTTGGTTCCCGAACGAAGGAACCAAAGGCGAAATTCCAAGTTGTCCGTGAAGTCTTAATTGTTGGTGTATATACACAAGCGAGATCGAAACCCATGAGAAGAGTGGCAGCATTTCCTTGGTCGTAACGTATACTGCGAGCTGTCGCTTGATTATGAGGATTATAGTGGCGATGGGGTGCAAGAAGGAACTCAGAGGCCCTCCATGCTCTGGACAAGCTCATCCAACTCCTTCTGGGACGCGCGGTACTTCTCTTGCGCTTCCTGTTATAGGGATATCATATAGTGTGTTTGGGCGCGACCGCGAGACGTAGGAACTCACCTCGTACTTCTTCTCCCACTGATCGCGCTCCTGTTCTAGTCTCTGTACATGCCTCTCGAAGTGCTCCGCCTTGACGTCGACCTGTCTCAGCCTGCAGGTGGTGTTTGATGAGCTATCGAGTAAGATCACTATCACAAGAGACGTACTTCTCAACGACCTCCTTCGAGTGCTTCTCTGCCGCATCGAGCTCCTCCTCCAAGAGTTGAACCTTGCGCTGCAGAGCGTCGCTCGTGGACTTGTTCGACTCGGCATCCGTGGCAAGAGCCTTGTGCTCTGAGAGCTGGCCCTCGTACTTCTCGGATTGCGCCTCAGCAAGGGTGAGCTTGTGTGTCAGCGACTGGATTTCCTGTTCCTTCTCCAGCAGCTGCTGCTCGAGGGTCTTGCTCTTTGCCTCTGCGGTTTCTGCACGCTCCACGGAGGCGTCGGCCTCAGCACGAAGGGATGCAAGACGCTATGACGCGTAAAGACAGTCCCGTTAACGCTACGAACAATGATTTATGCACTTTGAGGATTCATACCTCCTTGATGCGATCCATGCCGTTGGGATGGTATTCAAAGTAGGTGCTGTAATGTGAGAGAGAGGGGGAAGGGTGCGTGGATGTCTTGGTTTCGTGGCTGTTCTGGGACAGATTATCGCGTCTGTTATACCGCTGCGTACCAAGGACCGTGGGAACTTTGATCTCCCACGTGCGGGGTAAGTAACATCATGCAAGACCCGGCTTGGATGACTCTCCCTCAGACTTTCACTTTAGGCGGTCGTACAGACCAGCCTGCAGATCCCCCACCCGCCCTACACGACCCATACACGCTACATTGACGCCTAATACTACCGTAGGATTGTCCCAACAAACCCAGATACAATATGACTGCCCCAGTAGCTCAGGAGGGTGAGTGAGAGACTTGTGCTGTTGGCCTCGCCCAAAGTTACTATCCCTTCGTGAATTGCCCAGAACTGCCTATATTGGAGGCCGTAATCAAGTCAGTACACCATGGCCTTGTCCCATATCACTATTAGAGACTCTGACACGGGCTGTGTGTCAGTATCCGCAATCGTCTGACTGCCCTTAAGAAGAATCGCGGCGAGTATATCAAGGCATCGGACGTCAATGCGCTGTACCAAGCTATCGTCAAACAGGGTAAGTCCCCACAGTCATAACGGAGAAATACTGCTCATTGCTCTACTCCGGCTCGACGCACGTCCATGCACCCTCCACGCTTTTGCCTTGTCCAGTAACGCGCCTCAACGAAGTCCGGGATGATCACACCGTCTACAACAACCGCCTGGACACCACGCTTGCCGATATCTTCAACCTCCTGTCCCTCTTCTATCTCACCATCGGCAAGACAAGAGAATGTCCGGCCACGTACAGCCAAATTGCCAGTATGCGGGTGCGTCCTAACTCCTCCAAGAAGTGACAGGGGCTTCGTTCTTGTTCGCGGTGCCGTCAGGCTTTTATCCTTCGCATACAACCCCGAATCTGAAGATAGGCCTGAAAGGTCTTGGAATTGTCTTCCTCGCCCACCAGGAAGGCGGCGGGCCTTCTGTTCCTGCGAAAATACCCCTGCGACCAATCACATACGGCGCGCGATTTAACCTTGCTGTCCAAAAGGGAGGATCGTCCATCTCACCCTGCTTCGCGCGCGCCGTAACGCTCTTGCGACATTGAAGTCGGCCCGCCCTCCTGCGACCTCGCGCGGTGCGCTGTGAAATCGCGAGGCACAGGAAGGTCGGCACGGGATTCTAGGCTTGATGCGTCGTTGTTCGCCGGCCACGACTATCTTCTTGATATTTTGCTGCCTGTTTCCGATGCATTTATAGCCTTCGCCGGTTCTTCCTCTTCCTTGTTCTCTCCCTCTCGCTCTTCCGACTTGCGATGGGTTATGCTAACCTCCCTTCCCCCAAACTCCAGCAAATCCTGGACCACATGAACGAGTCCGGAATCTACAACGAGTCAGACCTGAGGCCGTTTCACCGCCGGCTAGCAGAACTCAGGTGCGTGCTGTTATCCTGTCTCCTTTCTGTGCACGGCGTCGGAGTTGTGTCTCAGGGTGTAATTTGCGGGGGGCGAGGTAGCAGATAGCAACGGTTTGTTTGAATCTCTATGCGATGGTGTTACTGGATGTTTTTATCGACGAGAGTAGCTGAGCTAATGCTGTGTTCCCAGGCAAATTGTTCAGCACGACGCTGAGAGCGGAAAGCATCCAGTAGCAATGACGACGTTACTTGAACGGCAACTAAACGAATGCGGTACGTTCAGTCCTATGGAGATGCACCCGCTTTGCACTCACTCTGTGCGAAGACAGCCTCCTCAGCAATCTCCTTGATTCCCTGCAAGTCCTGTCGCCGGAGCTGATACCTATACACGAGCGTCTAGTCAACATCCGACGGCAGCTTGTCGCCCTCGCCGCAAAGGAAACCGCAGCACAAGCCGCAGCGGTCGCGATGGGTGTGGTGCAGTCCTCGTCCGACCGATTATCTCGTTCACCGCGCCCCGCAAGCACGCCAGAGCGAGAGATCCCCGAGCCGGACATGGAGTCGAAGACGCCGACGAGAGACATGCCGAACCCTGAGCTTGTGCCAGTTCCGAAGGTCAAGTCCGAGCTCAAGACTATACAAGAAGAGCTCCGGAAGATTGATTCGTTGAGTGTCTTTACTTCGCAACTGCCGGCCAAATGTTCACCTTGGTAGCGCTTCCCTCCTCGATATACCCCTTGTACCTTCACACTTTCCCTGAACCTGCAGAAAGCGAGTGGATGGCAAATTTATGGGAGGGGGCGGGAGCTTCCCACCGTCGCAAGCCATTTGTTCTTCGTTATTGGAGGATTGCTTCGATATCGTGCAAGAGATCCGGGCACTTGACGAGTCGAAGAACGTCGCGTCGTCTCTGAAGCCCATATATGACCGACTGACGGACATCCGTCGGGAGCTTGAAAGCTTGGTAAGCACACCCTAACTTCAACCCCGTTGCACGCATTGATCTTGGACAAATGCAGGTCATGACGCATCGATGGAGTCTTCGCGAGACCGATCTGTGGAACTACAGCCTCAGTTTGCAAGAAATTGACAAGATGAGGGTTGAGGGCAAGTTCGTGGATGCGGAGGGCAACAGACCGTCGGGTCAATACGTGAGACGTTGCCTACGTTGCGTGCGATACCATACTGATAAATGCGCAGGTCCTGCTATACCTGCTACGGCGATGCTATGGTCTTATCTACCGGCTGCTGTCGTCCAGCGAGCCCGTCTCCGAAGAGCTCATGCCGATCGCCAACAAGCTATCTACGGTCAAAAAGTGCTTGAACGAAGTGCTTAAATACGGCGGCGCGTTCAGCCCTCGGGATCTCTACCCAGTACGTACCATTTGCTTCGTGCGTTGGTGAACTGTTGCGCATTTCACCCCGGATATCTGGCCCCCAACTAACGACGTCGTGTAGTATCAACTTGCGCTGCATCAAATCGACTCTATGAGAAAAGACGGCAAGTTTGTTGGTGTCGACGGGTCGATACCCGAAGGCCAGGGTATCGTCATGGCCCATCTGAACGAATGCCACGAGCTGCTGGAAATGGTGAGTTGCGGTCTTCATGTGGTATCTCTAAATGAGATGCATGCTAACAATCATGCTTTCCAGCTGAAGCAACGCATGGATGAAGGACAGGACGATGACTTTGAAGATGACGAGGACAATTACACGTTTGACAGCGGTTCTGAGACTGAGGAAGACGAGTCATGATCAGTGTATTCACTTTTGCAATCTCCAAAGCAAATGTATAGATTGATTTGCTCCGGAATCCTCTGGCGTAGAAATCCCCTCTGGACCCAGGAACCTCATGGCGGTCCATAATAAATACCTATACACCCCGCGGAAAACATTTGTACTTGACACTGGAGACTATGTGATACAACTTTACAGCTTTGAGCCTGTGCGCTTCGCCAGCTCGCGCAAATCCTTTCTCAGAATCTTCCCGGCCGCACTGCGCGGAATCGCGTCAATGAGCACCACCCTGCGCAAGGAATCAGCATGCATGAGCTTGCGCGCATTCACGAGAGGTGGAACGTGTGGGGAAGGCCACGCACCGCCTCGGAGCTGCTTGTAGTGCGCCACGCGCGGCTTGAGGTACTCGTGCACGCTCTGCGTGAACGCGGCGGGGTCCGCGCCGGCCTGCAGCAGCGCGGCGTCCTTCGGGACGAGGTACGCGCGCGGGAGCTCCGTCGTCTCCGCCTCGGAGTACACGCCGATCACGCCCGCGTCCGCGACGGCGGGTGCGCGGCGAGCAGCGCCTCGAGCTCCGCGGGGGCACTGTGAACACGGCGCGCGCGCGTCAGCCTCGTCGTGTCGTGGGTGCGACAGGGCACGGAGGGGGCGTACCCTGGAAGCCCTTGTACTTGATCAGCTCCTTCGTGCGGTCGACGACGGCCAGGCTCCCGCTCGCGTCGCGCACGACGACGTCGCCCGTCTTCAGCCAGCCGTCCGGCCCGAACGTCGCCGCCGTCGCCGCCGGGTCGCCCACGTAGCCCCTGCCGCAGCACCACACCACACACACATACGTCAGCGGTTCAGCACAGTCGCGAGGGTGGATAGGCACGGCGGGACGCACTTCATGATGTTGGGCCCGCGGACCCAGAGCTCGCCCGGCGCGCCGGCGCCGACGTCCTCCCCGCGCTCATCGACTATGCGGCCCTCGACGTTGGGCAGCAGCGGCCCGACCGAGCCGGGCTTCGTCTGCGAGGTCCTCCGCGGGCAAGAAGCCCAGCGAGCCGCCTGGGGCGCGCACGTCAGCCAAGGCCTCCCGCGCGGACGGAGAAAGAAAACTAGAAGTGAGAGGGAAAGAAAGGGGCGTACTGGTCTCGGTCATGCCGTAGGCCTGGGACAGCAGCAGGCGGGTGCCCTTCTGCGCGAAGCGCTCGACGCAGAGCTCGAGTGTGGATGCGGGGACGGGCGCGGCGCCGACGACGATCAGGCGCAGGCTGGAGAGGTCGAACTGGTCCACGACTGGGTGCTTCGCGAGGAAGGTCAGCAGCGGCGGGACGAGCAGCGCGACCTGGCACACCCACGCCGTCAGCTACACACACAAAGCACCACCAGCCGGCACCAGCGGCCGCGGGGAGACAGAGACGCACCGTGACCTTGTACTTGGCGAAGCTGGACGAGGGAAGACGGCGGGGTCGAAGCGCGGGAGGGAGACGAAGGGCACGCCCTGGAGGTACGCGAAGAGGATGAGGATGATGCCGCCGAAGACGTGGTAGAAGGGGATGACGCCGAGGATGACGTCCCGCGCGGGGTCGTAGTAGCGGAAGCTCGCGGCGACCTGCGCCAGGATCGCGTTCACGTTCGTGTGCGAGAGCGCGACCGCCTTGCTGCGCCCGTCGTCCCTGCCGCGGTCGCGGCCGTTCAGCTGCGTGCGCACGCGTGGAAAACGGCAAGACGATGCGCACCAGAGCTGAAGAAGATTAGCGCGGTCTCCTGCGCGTCCGCGCCGTCGAATCGCTCAGGGAGCCCGGGCACGGCGTCCGCCGGGAGGTCGTCGAGCCCGACCCAGCCCGCGCCGGCGAGCTCATCGGGCACGTCTGCGCGGTGCGCGAGCAGGACGACGCGCTTGTGCACGTCCGCGTCCGAGAGGCCGAGCGCGTGCAGCGCGCCGACGGCGGTGGGCAGCAGCGCGGGGTGCACCAGGACGTGCGACGCGCCACTCACAGTGTACGCGTGCGCGAGCTCCTGCACGACGTAGCTCGAGCTCGCGAATGCGCCGCAGATCCCCGCCGCGCCCTACGCCCCACTGACCGTCAGAGCGTGCTCGCGAAGAAGAGGCCAGGCAGGGTGCTCACCAACGCGAAGATCGCGAGTGGGTACAGGAGGGAGTTCGGGCTGAAGACGAGGACGGTCGCGCCGCGTGCGAGCGGCGCCAGGCCCGCCCTTTCCGCGTTTCGCAGCGCGGACGCGAGCGCGAGGCTCTGCGCGAGGAAGTCCGCGCGCGAGAGGCGCTCGCCGGTGAGGCCGTCAATGACGACGGGCGACGCGGCGGGCAGGGCGCGGCTCGCGGCGACCGTCTGCGCGAAGAATGCGCCGACGGGGACGGCGACGGGCGGGTGCGGCGAGGCGAAGGGGGCCATGGCTGGGAAGAGGGTGTGTGCACCGTCAAGCGTGCGACGCGGGCCCTTTACGTCGTCGCTAGAGGCGTCGAGTGGGTAAGCAGGCTGAGCCCGCGGGGGCTAGGGCATCACGCAGTGCTGATTCTGAGGGCGGTTGCGTGCGGGCGCGCAGGACGGCGGGGCGTTCGAGTATCACGATGTGATGCTCGGACAGTCTGAGGACTGGGTGACCTGGGAGGTGACACACGGCGATAGTGGCACCGTGCTGTAGGGGTTCAAGGGGATCATCCGTGCATGATGAGTTCTGTTCTTTCTGATCACAGGCTACAGCGACGGACAATGGGGCATACCTTCAATCACAAGAAGCAGCGCGAGCAGCGCAGGTGCGGCCCACTGAACTTTGGCACCCACAGCGGGGACTGCTCCGGTCAGGGACGCCACACTGCATGTTGACCCAAAATAGTTAGCGTTGATATCCCCTGTATATGTCACATATCAAGTACATATTCATTGTATATTCGCGCAGAGAGATATTTTTGACATAGTCGCGGCCTGGGATATGTTGCGAGGATATGGGCCTTGCGCCGTCGCCCAATTTGGGTATGGAGCGTTGAGGTTATAAGCCGCGTCATCGGCGCGTTGTCCTTCATCGTCTCTTGTCTACGGACCACGACCCCCATCCCCTCGAGCATGACCCCGGTACTTAGCACCAAGACTTTTACTCTAAGTCGCCAGGGTCTACCTTGGTGAGCTCACTCTTGTCTCTCAATGGCACCCACTGGCTGACGACCAGGACTAGTCACTGGCCTTGTTGCCATCGTGCGACATTGGACATCGCAGCCCAGCGTCTGTGTAATGTATGCGTACGCCGTTTCCTCTCGCTCGTTTCAGTTAATGATTCGCTTAAAACGCCCTTCAGTGTCGAGACTCAGATGTTCTCGTGATCATATATATATGATTACTTTGGGGAACTGGGCGGCGCGCATTCCATGGGACTGGGTGCGTATCTGTGACTGCTGCATGCCCACTTGCTGACTAATGCATCACAAGCCTCTCAGATGCGACGCCACGGGTTAACTACATACTCCTGGATGAAGACCAAGCTGCGATGCATAGCTGCCATGTCACCAGGTTGTGTTGTGTGTGCGCCGAGTCTGGACTATGGTAGAGACCAGTACATGTTACCCTGCCAGTGTATTTTAGTATTACTAGTCATGTATGTAGTATTACATCACCAACTCAAATACACATTGCATCATGATAATGGGTGTAGAGTGCTGTCAGTGTCCCTATTGTGTGTCAATCGAAGCCGGCGCCGTGTTCTGCGATTATTGGACGATGGCGCTTACCAGGAAATATCGCGCCACAGACTATTTCCTGATTATCCGCACACTATGCCATGAATATTGACTTGATATAGGCCAATATGAGTAACATATTCCGGGGCTATTCTTCCTGGCGCTACTTGTCTATGTCATGAATATGCACGGAATATCCGGCATATTCCGCGCCTATTAACGCTTACTATTTCGCCTGATGTGCAGTGCCAGGAACGCCACGAAGCGCCTCGGGCCCACGGCATACAGTACGGCCCCTGTTACAGCAGATGCCGCCGGGAGAGCGAGGATGATGATCTGTGCGGTGTCCCACATGCTCAGTGCCCATTGTGCGGAACGCAAAGGGGATCGGCGGAGTCCGTGCGTACCTTAGGCTGCACCTCAGTTGGTGATCTGAGCCCGGGCCCGCCACGGTGGGCATCCCGATATGAAGGCTTTGCAGAAATCGAGCGGACAGCCTGACGTGAGACATCACTGCAGTTGCTGGGCAGCCCACGCGCCGCTTTCCGATAAGTCGCGTCGTCCCTGAGGCGGGCGAGTCACCCGATCATGAGCTGCACGTTGCTCAATGTACGATGAGGGCGGGAGGCAAGAGAGAATGCGCGTAGGCGCCCGCGTGGAGCTTGGTTTGGATCCAAGCTCCAAATCTTGCAAGTACCAGTGTTCGGCTCGGCTCGCAACACATCCCAGGATAAATAGATATTTATGCAATAAGTAGTCCGGAATACAACATGTATACAACAGTGGCTACAGAGGGCGCAAAGGAGTGCGACGTATAAAGACAGACAAACGCTCCGGTTTTATCGCCAGGAGCGGCAATACACGGTCTATGTACAAGGGCGGGGCAGCAGCTCAGTACGACGCGAACGTCTGCCGTCGTCTCGACGTGCACGCCGACGCGCGTCGGCGGCGGTCCAGGCGGTCCATCTGGTACGTGTTCTTGCTCAGGTCGGTAGCCGAGGACGCTGTGCGACGGCCGGGCGAGGACGGAGTTGCCGCTGTACGGCGCGAGCGACGTCTCGAACTGCGTCTGCGGCAGGACGGCCTCGCGGATGTTGAGCTACCGTGGGCAGTGCGTGGGTCAGCGGGACGAAGGAGGAGGAGGAGGAGGCGGAGGCGGCGCACCATCATGCGGCATCCGAGGATGGAGTGCGCGGCAAACGTCGTCACCAAGAACGTCGTGAACAGCGTCGGCTAGATAGAGGTCTCTTCAGCACCTCCAGCCGTCAGCGCGAAAGAACAGGACGGCGACGCACCAGCGCTCGCCCAGGTGACCAAGTTCGTGATGATCACGAGCATCACGCCGGCAGTACGCGACCGAGTCGCGGATGAGGACGATGAGGATGTTGGGCGTGTCGCCGTGGAAGCGCCGCTTGAGTGCACCTGCAGCGACTTGGCGACGGCGA
>JAKOGH010000655.1:0-16393 GCA_024811115.1 Terana coerulea | reverse complement strand
AAGACGCTATGACGCGTAAAGACAGTCCCGTTAACGCTACGAACAATGATTTATGCACTTTGAGGATTCATACCTCCTTGATGCGATCCATGCCGTTGGGATGGTATTCAAAGTAGGTGCTGTAATGAGAGAGAGGGGGAAGGGTGCGTGGATGTCTTGGTTTCGTGGCTGTTCTGGGACAGATTATCGCGTCTGTTATACCGCTGCGTACCAAGGACCGTGGGAACTTTGATCTCCCACGTGCGGGGTAAGTAACATCATGCAAGACCCGGCTTGGATGACTCTCCCTCAGACTTTCACTTTAGGCGGTCGTACAGACCAGCCTGCAGATCCCCACCCGCCCTACACGACTCATACACGCTACATTGACGCCTAATACTACCGTAGGATTGTCCCAACAAACCCAGATACAATATGACTGCCCCAGTAGCTCAGGAGGGTGAGTGAGAGACTTGTGCTGTTGGCCTCGCCCAAAGTTACTATCCCTTCGTGAATTGCCCAGAACTGCCTATATTGGAGGCCGTAATCAAGTCAGTACACCATGGCCTTGTCCCATATCACTATTAGAGACTCTGACACGGGCTGTGTGTCAGTATCCGCAATCGTCTGACTGCCCTTAAGAAGAATCGCGGCGAGTATATCAAGGCATCGGACGTCAATGCGCTGTACCAAGCTATCGTCAAACAGGGTAAGTCCCCACAGTCATAACGGAGAAATACTGCTCATTGCTCTACTCCGGCTCGACGCACGTCCATGCACCCTCCACGCTTTTGCCTTGTCCAGTAACGCGCCTCAACGAAGTCCGGGATGATCACACCGTCTACAACAACCGCCTGGACACCACGCTTGCCGATATCTTCAACCTCCTGTCCCTCTTCTATCTCACCATCGGCAAGACAAGAGAATGTCCGGCCACGTACAGCCAAATTGCCAGTATGCGGGTGCGTCCTAACTCCTCCAAGAAGTGACAGGGGCTTCGTTCTTGTTCGCGGTGCCGTCAGGCTTTATCCTTCGCATACAACCCCGAATCTGAAGATAGGCCTGAAAGGTCTTGGAATTGTCTTCCTCGCCCACCAGGAAGGCGGCGGGCCTTCTGTTCCTGCGAAAATACCCCTGCGACCAATCACATACGGCGCGCGATTTAACCTTGCTGTCCAAAAGGGAGGATCGTCCATCTCACCCTGCTTCGCGCGCGCCGTAACGCTCTTGCGACATTGAAGTCGGCCCGCCCTCCTGCGACCTCGCGCGGTGCGCTGTGAAATCGCGAGGCACAGGAAGGTCGGCACGGGATTCTAGGCTTGATGCGTCGTTGTTCGCCGGCCACGACTATCTTCTTGATATTTTGCTGCCCGTTTCCGATGCATTTATAGCCTTCGCCGGTTCTTCCTCTTCCTTGTTCTCTCGCTCTTCCGACTTGCGATGGGTTATGCTAACCTCTCTTCCCCCAAATTCCAGCAAATCCTGGACCACATGAACGAGTCCGGAATCTACAACGAGTCAGACCTGAGGCCGTTTCACCGCCGGCTAGCAGAACTGAGGTGCGTGCTGTTATCCTGTCTCCTTTCTGTGCACGGCGTCGGAGTTGTGTCTCAGGGTGTAATTTGCGGGAGGCGAGGTGGCAGATAGCAACGGTTTGTTTGAATCTCTATGCGATGGTGTTACTGGATGTTTTTATCGACAAGAGTAGCTGAGCTAATGCTGTGTTCCCAGGCAAATTGTCCAGCACGACGCTGAGAGCGGAAAGCATCCAGTAGCAATGACGACGTTGCTTGAACGGCAGCTGAACGAATGCGGTACGTTCAATCCTATGGAGATGCAACCCGCTTGCACTCACTCTGTGCGAAGACAGCCTCCTCAGCAATCTCCTTGATTCTCTGCAAGTCCTGTCGCCGGAGCTGATACCTATACACGAGCGTCTAGTCAACATCCGACGGCAGCTTGTCGCCCTCGCCGCAAAGGAAACCGCAGCACAAGCCGCAGCGGTCGCGATGGGTGTGGTGCAGCCCTCGTCCGACCGATTATCTCGTTCACCGCGCCCCGCAAGCACGCCAGAGCGAGAGATCCCCGAGCCGGACATGGAGTCGAAGACGCCGACGAGAGACATGCCGAACCCTGAGCTTGTGCCAGTTCCGAAGGTCAAGTCCGAGCTCAAGACTATACAAGAAGAGCTCCGGAAGATTGATTCGTTGAGTGTCTTTACTTCGCAACTGCCGGCCAAATGTTCACCTTGGTAGCGCTTCCCTCCTCGATATACCCCTTGTACCTTCACACTTTCCCTGAACCTGCAGAAAGCGAGTGGATGGCAAATTTATGGGAGGGGCGGGAGCTTCCCACCGTCGCAAGCCATTTGTTCTTCGTTATTGGAGGATTGCTTCGATATCGTGCAAGAGATCCGGGCACTTGACGAGTCGAAGAACGTCGCGTCGTCTCTGAAGCCCATATATGACCGACTGACGGACATCCGTCGGGAGCTTGAAAGCTTGGTAAGCACACTCTATCTTCAACCCCGTTGCACGCATTGATCTTGGACAAATGCAGGTCATGACGCATCGATGGAGTCTTCGCGAGACCGATCTGTGGAACTACAGCCTCAGTTTGCAAGAAATTGACAAGATGAGGGTTGAGGGCAAGTTCGTGGATGCGGAGGGCAACAGACCGTCGGGTCAATACGTGAGACGTTGCCTACGTTGCGTGCGATACCATACTGATAAATGCGCAGGTCCTGCTATACCTGCTACGGCGATGCTATGGTCTCATCTACCGGCTGCTGTCATCCAGCGAGCCCGTCTCCGAAGAGCTCATGCCGATCGCCAACAAGCTATCCACGGTCAAAAAGTGCTTGAACGAAGTGCTCAAATACGGCGGCGCGTTCAGCCCTCGGGATCTCTACCCAGTACGTACCATTTGCTTCGTGCGTTGGTGAACTGTTGCGCATTTCACCCCGGATATCTGGCCCCCAACTAACGACGTCGTGTAGTATCAACTTGCGCTGCATCAAATCGACTCTATGAGAAAAGACGGCAAGTTTGTTGGTGTCGACGGGTCGATACCCGAAGGCCAGGGTATCGTCATGGCCCATCTGAACGAATGCCACGAGCTGCTGGAAATGGTGAGTTGCGGTCTTCATGTGGTATCTCTAAATGAGATGCATGCTAACAATCATGCTTTCCAGCTGAAGCAACGCATGGATGAAGGACAGGACGATGACTTTGAAGATGACGAGGACAATTACACGTTTGACAGCGGTTCTGAGACTGAGGAAGACGAGTCATGATCAGTGTATTCACTGTTGCAATCTCCAAAGCAAATGTATAGATTGATTTGCTCCGGAATCCTCTGGCGTAGAAATCCCCTCTGGACCCAGGAACCTCATGGTGGTCCATAATAAATACCTATACACCCCGCGGAAAACATTTGTACTTGACACTGGAGACTATGTGATACCAACTTTACAGCTTTGAGCCTGTGCGCTTCGCCAGCTCGCGCAAATCCTTTCTCAGAATCTTCCCGGCCGCACTGCGCGGAATCGCGTCAATGAGCACCACCCTGCGCAAGGAATCAGCATGCATGAGCTTGCGCGCATTCACGAGAGGTGGAACGTGTGGGGAAGGCCACGCACCGCCTCGGAGCTGCTTGTAGTGCGCCACGCGCGGCTTGAGGTACTCGTGCACGCTCTGCGTGAACGCGGCGGGGTCCGCGCCGGCCTGCAGCAGCGCGGCGTCCTTCGGGACGAGGTACGCGCGCGGGAGCTCCGTCGTCTCCGCCTCGGAGTACACGCCGATCACGCCCGCGTCCGCGACGGCGGGTGCGCGGCGAGCAGCGCCTCGAGCTCCGCGGGGGCACTGTGAACACGGCGCGCGCGCGTCAGCCTCGTCGTGTCGTGGGTGCGACAGGGCACGGAGGGGGCGTACCCTGGAAGCCCTTGTACTTGATCAGCTCCTTCGTGCGGTCGACGACGGCCAGGCTCCCGCTCGCGTCGCGCACGACGACGTCGCCCGTCTTCAGCCAGCCGTCCGGCCCGAACGTCGCCGCCGTCGCCGCCGGGTCGCCCACGTAGCCCCTGCCGCACCACACCACACACAACACACATACGTCAGCGGTTCAGCACAGTCGCGAGGGTGGATAGGCACGGCGGGACGCACTTCATGATGTTGGGCCCGCGGACCCAGAGCTCGCCCGGCGCGCCGACGCCGACGTCCTCCCCGCGCTCATCGACTATGCGGCCCTCGACGTTGGGCAGCAGCGGCCCGACCGAGCCGGGCTTCGTCGCGAGGTCCTCCGCGGGCAAGAAGCCCAGCGAGCCGCCTAGGGGGCGCGCACGTCAGCCAAGGCCTCCCGCGCGGACGGAGAAAGAGAAACTAGGAAGGGAGAGGGAAAGAAAGGGGCGTACTGGTCTCGGTCATGCCGTAGGCCTGGGACAGCAGCAGGCGGGTGCCCTTCTGCGCGAAGCGCTCGACGCAGAGCTCGAGTGTAGATGCGGGGACGGGCGCGGCGCCGACGACGATCAGGCGCAGGCTGGAGAGGTCGAACTGGTCCACGACTGGGTGCTTCGCGAGGAAGGTCAGCAGCGGCGGGACGAGCAGCGCGACCTGGCACACCACGCCGTCAGCTACACACACAAAGCACCACCAGCCGGCACCAGCGGCCGCGGGGGAGACAGAGACGCACCGTGACCTTGTACTTGGCGAAGCTGGCGAGGAAGACGGCGGGGTCGAAGCGCGGGAGGGAGACGAAGGGCACGCCCTGGAGGTACGCGAAGAGGATGAGGATGATGCCGCCGAAGACGTGGTAGAAGGGGATGACGCCGAGGATGACGTCCCGCGCGGGGTCGTAGTAGTGGAAGCTCGCGGCGACCTGCGCCAGGATCGCGTTCACGTTCGTGTGCGAGAGCGCGACCGCCTTGCTGCGCCCGGTCGTGCCTGCCAGCGGTCGCGGCCGTTCAGCTGCGTGCGCACGCGTGGAAAACGGCAAGACGATGCGTACCGGAGCTGAAGAAGATGAGGGCGGTCTCCTGCGCGTCCGCGCCGTCGAACGGCTCAGGGAGCCCGGGCACGGCGTCCGCCGGGAGGTCGTCGAGGCCGACCCAGCCCGCGGCGGCGAGCTCATCGGGCACGTCTGCGCGGTGCGCGAGCAGGACGACGCGCTTGTGCACGTCCGCGTCCGAGAGGCCGAGCGCGTGCAGCGCGCCGACGGCCGTGGGCAGCAGCGCGGGGTGCACCAGGACGTGCGACGCGCCGCTCACGGTGTACGCGTGCGCGAGCTCCTGCGCGACGTAGCTCGAGCTCGCGAACGCGCCGCAGATCCCCGCCGCGCCCTACGCCCCACTGACCGTCAGCGCATGCTCGCGAAGAAGAAGCCAGGCAGGGTGCGCACCAATGCGAAGATCGCGAGCGGGTACAGGAGGGAGTTCGGGCTGAAGACGAGGACGGTCGCGCCGCGCGAGCGGCGCCAGGCCCGCCCGCTCCGCGTTGCGCAGCGCGGACGCGAGCGCGAGGCTCTGCGCGAGGAAGTCCGCGCGCGAGAGGCGCTCGCCGGTGAGGCCGTCGATGACGACGGGCGACGCGGCGGGCAGGGCGCGGCTCGCGGCGACCGTCTGCGCGAAGAACGCGCCGGCGGGGACGGCGACGGGCGGGTGCGGCGAGGCGAAGGGGGCCATGGCTGGGAGGGTGTGTGCACCGCAGAGCGTGCGACGCGGGCCCTTTACGTCGTCGCTAGAGGCGTCGAGTGGGTAAGCAGGCTGAGCCCGCGGGGGCTAGGGCATCACGCAGTGCTGATTCTGAGGGCGGTTGCGTGCGGGCGCGCAGGACGGCGGGGCGTTCGAGTATCACGATGTGATGCTCGGGCAGTCTGAGGACTGGGTGACCTGGGGGTATGACACACGGCGATAGTGGCACCGTGCTGTAGGGGTTCGAGGGGATCATCCGTGCATGATGACTTCTGTTCTTTCTGATCACAGGCTACAGCGACGGACAATGGGGCATACCTTCAATCACAAGAAGCAGCGCGAGGAGCGCAGGTGCAGCCCACTGAACTTTGGCACCCACAGCGGGGACTGCTCCGGTCAGGGACGCCACACTGCATGTTGACCCAAAATAGTTAGCGTTGATATCCCCTGTATATGTCACATATCAAGTACATATTCATTGTATATTCGCGCAGAGAGATATTTTTGACATAGTCGCGGCCTGGGATATGTTGCGAGGATATGGGCCTTGCGCCGTCGCCCAATTTGGGTATGGAGCGTTGAGGTTATAAGCCGCGTCATCGGCGCGTTGTCCTTCATCGTCTCTTGTCTACGGACCACGACCCCCATCCCCTCGAGCATGACCCCGGTACTTAGCACCAAGACTTTTACTCTAAGTCGCCAGGGTCTACCTTGGTGAGTCACCCTTGTCTCTCAATGGCACCCACTGGCTGACGACCAGGACTAGTCACTGGCCTTGTTGCCATCGTGCGACATTGGACATCGCAGCCCAGCGTCTGTGTAATGTATGCGTACGCCGTTTCCTCTCGCTCGTTTCAGTTAATGATTCGCTTAAAACGCCCTTCAGTGTCGAGACTCAGATGTTCTCGTGATCATATATATATGATTACTTTGGGGAACTGGGCGGCGCGCATTCCATGGGACTGGGTGCGTATCTGTGACTGCTGCATGCCCACTTGCTGACTAATGCATCACAAGCCTCTCAGATGCGACGCCACGGGTTAACTACATACTCCTGGATGAAGACCAAGCTGCGATGCATAGCTGCCATGTCACCAGGTTGTGTTGTGTGTGCGCCGGAGTCTGGACTATGGTAGAGACCAGTACATGTTACCCTGCCAGTGTATTTTAGTATTACTAGTCATGTATGTAGTATTACATCACCAATCAAATACACATTGCATCATGATAATGGGTGTAGAGTGCTGTCAAGTGTCCCTATTGTGTGTCAATCGAAGCCGGCGCCGTGTTCTGCGACATTGACGATGGGCGCTTACCAGGAAATATCGCGCCACAGACTATTTCCTGATTATCCGCACACTATGCCATGAATATTGACTTGATATAGGCCAATATGAGTAACATATTCCGGGGCTATTCTTCCTGGCGCTACTTGTCTATGTCATGAATATGCACGGAATATCCGGCATATTCCGCGCCTATTAACGCTTACTATTTCGCCTGATGTGCAGTGCCAGGAACGCCACGAAGCGCCTCGGGCCCACGGCATACAGTACGGCCCCTGTGTTGC
Source organism: Terana coerulea (assembly GCA_024811115.1). NCBI lineage: Eukaryota > Fungi > Basidiomycota > Agaricomycetes > Polyporales > Phanerochaetaceae > Terana > Terana coerulea. Next base: position 9,158 of record JAKOGH010000655.1, on the reverse strand, counting down.
AGCAGATGCGAGAAGATGCCGCCGGGAGCGCGAGGATGATGATCTGTGCGGTGTCCCACATGCTCAGTGCCCATTGTGCGGAACGCAAAGGGGATCGGCGGAGTCCGTGCGTACCTTAGGCTGCACCTCAGTTGGTGATCTGAGCCCGGGCCCGCCGCGGTGGGCATCCCAATATGAAGGCTTTGCAGAAATGAGTCGGACAGCCTGACGTGAGACATCACTGCAGTTGCTGGGCAGCCCACGCGCCGCTTTCCGATAAGTCGCGTCGTCCCTGAGGCGGGCGAGTCACCCGATCATGAGCTGCACGTTGCTCAATGTATGATGAGGGCGGGAGGCAAGGAGAGAATGCGCGTAGTAAGCGCCCGCATAGGAGCTTTGTTTGGATCCAAGCTCCAAATCTTGGCAGGACCAGTGTTCGGCTCGGCTCGCAACACATCCCAGGATAAATAGATATTTATGCAATAAGTAGTCCGGAATACAACATGTATACAACAGTGGCTACAGAGGGCGCAAAGGAGTGCGACGTATAAAGACAGACAAACGCTCCGGTTTTATCGCCAGGAGCGGCAATACACGGTCTATGTACAAGGGCGGGGCAGTGGCTCAGTACGACGCGAACGTCTGCGTCGTCGTCTCGACGTGCACGCCGACGCGCGTCGGCGGGCGGTCCAGGCGGTCCATCTGGTACGTGTTCTTGCTCAGGTCGCGGTAGCCGAGGACGCTGTGCGACGGCCGGGCGAGGACGGAGTTGCCGCTGTACGGCGCGAGCGACGTCTCGAACTGCGTCTGCGGCAGGACGGCCTCGCGGATGTTGAGCTGGCGCGGGCGGGGCGTGGGTCAGCGCAGGACGAAGGAGGAGGAGGAGGAGGCGGGAGGCGGCGCACCATCATGCGGCATCCGAGGATGGAGTGCGCGGCAAACGTCGTCACCAAGAACGTCGTGAACAGCGTCGGCTAGATAGAGGGTCTCTTCAGCACCTCCAGCCCGTCAGCGCGAAAAGAACAGGACGGCGACGCACCCGTGCGCTCGCCCAGGTGACCAAGTTCGTGATGATCACGAGCATCACGCCGGCAAAGTACGCGACCGAGTCGCGGATGAGCACGATGAGGATGTTGGGCGTGTCGCCGTGGAAGCGCCGCTTGGAGTGCACCTGCAGCGACTTGGCGACGGCGAGCGTGAAGAGCGTGAACTCGAAGACGAGGCTCGGGAGCCAGTACGCCCACGAGTAGTGCACCGTCGCGACCGGGGCGCAGCCCGTGAAGTTCGGCAGCGGCGGGAGCGGCGCGACTGGAGTGCGAAGGTGAGGCGTGAGCGGCGGGAGTGTGGTGCGACTCACTGATCATCTTCGCCGCGGCCGTGCCGATGACGACGGTCTCCGTGATCAGATCGCAGGCGAGGAAGGTGCAGAGGAAGGCGAGCAGCTTCTTGTTGCAGTTGTACATGACGTAGAGCCGCAGGATCAGGGATCACTGTGGGACGGGCGGAGTGAGTCGGGGGTGACATGCGGACAAGACGGCAGCGAGCTCACCGGCGATGGAGAAGTGTATCGGAAGCCCTGAGTACGCGAAGTAGTTGACCCATCCGAAGCAGCTGACGCGCTTGTCAGTTCCTGCCAGAACGCGACGCAATCATTCGACCTACAACTAAGCAAACAAGACATGTAAGCCTGGTGCGGACGGAAGATTAGAGCTGTGTGCTTACGTTGTACGAAAGGTTTGGCAGGGCCAGCACTAGTAAGAACGTCAGCTTCAGGATCGATGCACGTCGGCAATGCGATTCCACCACATACCAACGTTGTTAAAGCTATGATGCAAAACAGTCAGTTGCGGCCTGGCGCATGAGCTAGTGTCCTAATACTCACATCAAGTTTGCTAGTCTGTGTCAACCACCCACGAATAAAGTCCAGCCCAGTCAGCGGGGTCGATGAGACAGTTGTACTCGACACACTCACGGCCAGTACCGGTTCTTGGAAACGGAGGGTGTCAGAGATGTCAGAGTGGAGGGGGACGGGGAAAAGGACTCACAAGAAGGAAGAGACCTTTCGTCCATGTCAGGCGTCCACGGCCAAGATATAATAGCTACGACAAACGTCAGAAGGTGCGTAGAGGCTTGTGGTAGCTAGAGACCGTACTTCATCCCCGAATGTCAGGACTGCGAGAGGTGCGCAAGGTTAAGCAACAGAGCAGCGTCACGAATAATATGCGGCTCACAGTGGTCATACAGCAAAACCACCAAGGACACAACTATCCAACGCGTCAGCTGCGTGCACGGCGCACGGACAGAACAGGCAGACGCACTCCAGAAGGCCCGCGTGAGCCGGTAGTCGTTGTTCACGAGCTCCAGCTCTGCAATTTGCGCCTTGAAGGCTGCAGCGGCGGCCGCGGCCGCGGCGGGATCGGTGATGTTGGCGGCCATGGGTTGGGACTTGGGGACAACACGAGGATGCAGGGGCGGTGTCGGGTCCCCTTTGACATTATAGCGCTCCCCCGCGAGCGGCATGGGGACTGTGCACCGGGCAGGACTCGGTGTAATCAGCCTGATTGAGGGAGGGGTCTGGATCCGCGGCGAGGCACGGCGTTTGGCGCCAGATCCTGCGAGATCAGGGATGGTATCAGCGAAACCCGGGGGGCCCACATGAGCTGCCGTGCCAGTGGATCACCAGAGCTTCCGCGCAGGCAATCCAGGGCCCATCCCCGTGTGATAGGCATGCAGGCGATTGTTCAGTCGTTACGTCTCAATGCGCAATGAGAAGCGTGCAGTGGTGGGAAGCGGGGGCTGAGCATCTGATGATGATGGTCAATCACATATACGCTAAGCACCCGCCATGACTCGCCTCTGGGAGCCCGAGACGCAGCAGCGGCGGCGAGACAGCCCTCGCGAGGGCGTGCGCTGCGCATCCTGCACGGTGGTGGTGAAACGCTGCAAGCGCAAAACGCCCCGCGATCACCCGTAGCCTGCCTTTGATGGCTTTGATGGGATGTCCGAAAGGGGGCATGCGCCACAATGGCCTCGCCCGATTCTCGGTTCGCTCGCGGCTATCAGACGCCCGCGGATGACGCGCGCTCACTGCGTTTGAACTTTGGGCGGTGCTGCAGTCTTGCGACTGATTGATGCTCAGCCGGGTTCTACTCAGCACTCGCGCAGATTCAATGCACGTACGCTGATATCCCGGTGATGGAATTCGCCGACCGCCGCATGGGGATGCCTTGAGGGAGTCAAACAGGCGGTTGTCGGCCTGCTGGCACCTCTGCTTGACCTCTGCTCTCCCATCTCACAAAGTCCCATGGCGACAGTGCAGGCAGAGACACAGTCCACGGCGCGCAGCTCGAATACCGAGCTGAAGGAGGCAAATGCCGCGGCAGCACTGGAGGAACACCCGGGAGGCCAGCTCGCGGAGCCCAAGTTTCAGGTCCCAGACGGCGGGCTGCGTGCCTGGCTATCGGTCGTCGGCGGGTGAGTGCCAGCGCGGTATCCGCTGATGCGCATATAGTGCATGTCCTGAAGGCTGATGCGCCGCGATATTGCAGATGGATGGTGTGTTTCTGCACCTTTGGCTACGCGAGCTCGTTCGGCGTGTACCAGGACCTGTACACGCTCTCGGGCGCGTCGACGGCGTCGAACATCAGCTGGATCGGCTCGCTGCAGCTCTGCCTCATGTTCATGCTCGGGCTCGTGTCGGGCAAGCTGCTCGACGAAGGATACTTCCACCAAGTGCAAATTGGGGGCAGCGTTCTCTATGTGTTCTCGTACGTGACGGCGCCACATGACGGTCGGAATAGTCGAACTGAGGAGAGTTGCAGCATGTTTATGCTGTCGCTCGCGGACACGAGCAAATACTACCAGCTGATACTTTCGCAAGGGGTTGGGATGGGCATCGGCGGGGGCTTGATCCTTGTCCCCGCCGTGTCTGTCCAAGCACACCACTGGCTGAAGCGACGTGCGTTGGCCATGGGCATCATATTGACTGGTACGTCGCTGCCGCGCAACGCTCGAATGTTTCTCAGCAACCCCGCTAGGTTCGTCCTGTGGAGGCATCGTCTACCCCATCATGCTGAACCAGCTCTTCAACGGCTCTGCGGGGTTCGCGTGGGGTGTCCGGGCGTCCGCGTTCCTCACCCTGGGGCTGCTGGTGATCGCGAACTGCATCATGACCACCCGTCTCCCGCAACGCAAGGATAAGCCCAAAGTGGACTTCAAAGGCATTTTTACGGATGTGCCGTACATGATTGCAGTCGCGGGGTACGTGTTTTGCCTGCCTTTAGCTTGCCGCGAATATTCACTCGTAGATACAGGGCGTTTTTGGTGCTGTGGGGTCTGTTCTTACCCTGTGAGTCACTTTGCATGGCTTCTTGAGGCAGGTACTAACAGCATGCAAGACTTCTATCTGCAGTTGTATGCATCTCTACACGGGCTTTCGCCCAACTTATCGTTCTACATGGTGAGACCTCCCGTTTCCCTTTCCGGAGCGCAGCTTACTTACACTGTGCAGCTCGCGATCCTGAACGCCGGGTCCGTCTTCGGACGGACGATCCCGAACCTGCTGGCGGACATGTACGGCCAGTTCAACGTGCTCTGCCCCGTCGCCGCGCTCACCGGCGGCCTGCTCTTCGCCATGTTCGGCGCGTCCACCGCCGGCGGCGCCACCGTCTTCGCCCTCCTCTACGGCTTCTTCTCCGGCGGCTGTGCGTCGTCCCCCTCTCTGTGTCCGCCGCGTCTGCAAACTGAATGTTGCGTTGTCGCCTGCAGTTATCTCGCTGGTGCCGCCCACGATCGCAGTCCTGTCACGGGACATCAATGAAATAGGGTGCGTCCTCCACGCCGCACCGCGTGCGGCCGTCAGCTGACATCGCGTGCGCCGCGCGCCGTCCAGCGTCCGAGTGGGCCTCGGGTACTTCCTGACCTCCTTCGCCATCCTCACCGGGACGCCCATCGCGGGCGCGCTGTTCAAGGGCGGCAACTGGAACAGGCCGATCGCCTTCAGCGGCGTGCGTGGTTCTCTTTATTTGTGGTAGACGGGCGGTGCACTGACGCGGCGGCTGTGGTGCAGGCTGTCATCCTCGCTGGGTCTGTGTTCTTGGTCGTGTCGCGGCAGCTGTATGCGAAAAGGATAGGCTCGCAGCGGACGTGAGGGCGGGCGCCGGGACACTTTGGTGAATCGACGATGGGACTAGCATGGGACTTGCACTTGTTACGAACTCTGCATCTATCATTTCCGTGGTGGTTAAGGTATTGGATTATATGCGCGGTTGTGTATGGTGGCGGGCGAAGGACATCAAGCTTTAACTCTCCTGAACAAACCTTACGAATGCTCGTCTCGCGCTCCCAGTGTATCGCAGAGCGCCTTCTCCTTTTTCGCGCTAGCTGCCCTGCAAAGGCTGAGGATGGCTTATAAAGTATGATAAATATCAAGGTCGTGGCAGCCCAGACACCACATCGAGCAAAAACTTGTGCATTGGCAGTAGAAGCGCTCACAGGTGCGCGCGCGGGCGCACTCTGCTCGGTGGCGCGCACCAGGTCCGGGTGCTGCGGCGCCTGCCCCGCATGCACGCGCAGGCGGCCGAGCCACGCGTCCCACGCCGCGTCGCTCACGATCGGCGCGGTCACCCACGCGCGCACGCCGAGCGCGTCGACGTACGCGGGCAGGTCGGGCAGCGCCGCGCGCACCGCCGCGTCCTCCTTCGCCCGGAGCGCCGCGTCGGGCAGGCCCGCCTCCGCGGCGTACCAGCCCGCGTCGAGGCGCGCGGCGCAGCACTCGAACAGCTCCAGCAGCGGGGCGGGCACGCCCGCGTCGGCGGCCGCGGCGTACGCGTGCGCGTGCCCGAGCGCGGTCACGGCGAGCTCGGACTGCGGGAGGACGGCGTGGTTGAAGGCGTCGGCGCGGTGCCCGCCGGGGATGGCCCCGAGCGTGCGCGTGCAGCGCGCGAAGACGTCCGCGGCGTGCCGCGCGAGGAGCGTGTCCGCGCGCGTCGGCGGCGGGAGCGCGTAGCGGCCGAGGAGCAGCTCGGAGAAGAGGCGGATGCTGAGGACCATGATGTCGCCCTCGGCGATGGAGATCCCCGGTTGTCCATCTGCGCGGCGGGTCATGGTCAGCGACGACGGCGGTCAAGCGCAAAACGGGGGCGACTGACCTCCATTTGGCACACGAGGTTGTGCCCGAAGGTGCCTTGCGCGCCGAGGCGCTCGCCGACCTGTTGCGCGAGCCCCGTGAAGAGCCTGCAGACGGTGGTCTTGAAGACGACGGCGACCCCGTGGCGCGAGCGCGGGTCCAGCTCAGGCGACATGAACTGCTCGATCGCGCGCGGCAGCCACGCCTCCAGGACGTGCGACACCGCGGTCGCGTACAGGATGGGGATCTGCTGCGTTCTGAAGCTGATGATCGGCACCGGCGTGTCGCCTTTCCCCTGCACATGCCGGCGGTAGGAGTAGTCGGAGCCGACGGTGGTGAGGAGCTTCATGGCGATCGTCGTCGTGACCGGGAGGGCCATCGAGCCGATGCCAATCCGCCAGATGTACTGGTGCAGCAACGCCTGGCGGTCCTTCGGGCGCTCGAAGCTCTTGCCGAGAAACGAGCTCGGGGAAGGCGCACATGGTCGAAGGTGGTGATGGCAAAGTCGAGCGGCGAAGAGCCCGAGCGCGGGGGCAGCCGTCTGGAATGCACGCCCGCGCACATCCCATCCTTGTCGGATGTGGTGACAAGGAAGGGGTGCGCGCCGCGCTCCTCGTCATCGACTATGAGCTTCGCGAACACGACGGCCATCTTCGGATACCCGGCGATGGGCGTGGTCGGTGGCATGTACCTAACCACGGTGAGTGTCTGCGACGGGATTCACGTGTACCGTGACGCACTTGGCAGCACCCGAATGCGGAGTGTTCAGCACGAAGCCGTCCGCGACCTTCGTCGCAGTCGTCTCGAGGTTGAGGATGTCGAGACCGTGGCCGATCTCAGAGAGCAGCATGTTCCCGAAGATTTCGCATTTCAGGCCCTTGTCCACGATAGGCTTCAGGTCCGGACGCGACTTGAGCAGAGGGATGATCGTGCCGAGGAAGAGGTTAATATGGCATGCCAGAATGTTGTTGCAACCGATGTCCAGCGGGAGAATGGGGTCCCGTTGCATGTCCCAAAAACGAGTTGAGCAGGTGGCGATGTCGGCAGCGCTGAGGTCTGATTTTTGGTTAGCTGCAGCCAAGGTGTTTCAACCACTCTACTTACTCCATGTTGTCGCGACGGCCTTGGCTCTGTCATAGGCCAACCTGACGCGCTCCTCGGTGTCGAGGAATTCCGCCCGGGTCGTGTATGCCCAATGGTTATAGAGCTCTGGGACGATAGGCCGCGCAGGCATGGTGATGGTCGACTGCAGAGGGGACACGGACAGCCGAAGAGGGGCCTCTCAACCTCTGTCTCATGTTGCTGTACATAATCAGGGTATGGAGCGGGCTGGCCAGCAAAGCCCGGCGCGGTTAGCGGCATCCTCCGCACACGGCGCCACGAGCCTGAGTGCTGCAAATCAGTTGATGTGACAATGTGAGCATGCGGGCATTGACCTGGCGAGCGGTTCCAATGCGTACCACGGCTAGCGGCCTGGCCTTTGTGAGATCACAGCTCTGATCAATGCATGCATTGCTGTGCGTGATGGACAGCCACCGCCTGGCTCGACGCAGGGCATGTGCTCCTTCGAATAAACCCCGGATATCGATGTCGGCAATGGCGGGGGCGCTGCTGTTGGCTGGACGAGAATCTCAGATGCTGATCACGTTTATTCGTATGGTGACAGTTGAGAGGATGTGGACGCACAGATTGAGTTCAGGGACCTGCACACGTCCGGAGACTCTGTCACGCTTTGTTGATGTGTGCCCACTGAGTCTGAAGGCATAGCTGGCAGAGGGCGCTTATGTAAATCGGGTGTTGGTTACAACCCTGACCGTCTCAGCCACTGCACATCAGGCGAAATAGTAAGCGTTAATAGGCGCGGAATATGCCGGATATTCCGTGCATATTCATGACATAGACAAGTAGCGCCGGGAAGAATAGCCCCGGAATATGTTACTCATATTGGCCTATATCAAGTCAATATTCACGGCATAGTGTGCGGATAATCGGGAAATAGTCTGTGGCGCGATATTTCCTGGTAGCGCCCATCGTCAATGTCGCAGAACACGGCGCCGGCTTCGATTGATACACAATAGGGACACTGGACAGCACCCTACACCCATTATCATGATGCAATGTATATTTGATTGGTGATGTAATACTACATACATGGCTAGTAATACTAATATACACTAGCAGGGTAACATGTACTTGGTCTCTACCTTAGTCCAGACTCCAGCGCGCACACAACACAACCTGGTGACATGGCAGCTATGCATCGCAGCTTGGTCTTCATCCAGGAGTATGTTGTTAACCCGTGGCGTCGCACCTGAGAGGTTTGTGATGCATTAGTCAGCAGTGGGCATGCAACAGTCACAGATACGCACCCAGTCCCACGGAATGCGCGCCGCCCAGTTCCCCAATGTAATCATATATATATATGATCACGAGAACATCTGAGTCTCGGCACTGAAGGGCGTTTTAAGCGAATCATTAACTGAAACGAGCGAGAGGAAACGGCGTACGCATACATTACGCAGACGCTGGGCTGCGATGTCCAATGTTGCACGACGGTAACAAGGCCAGTGACTAGTCATGGTCGTCAACCAGTGAGTGCCATTGAGAGACAAGGGTGACTCACCAAGGTAGACCCTGGCGACTTAGAGTAAAAGTCTTGGTGCTAAGTACCGGGGTCATGCTCGAGGGGATGGGGGTCGTGGTCCGTAGACAAGAGACGATGAAGGACAAGACGCCGATGACGCAGCTTATAACCTCAACGCTCCATACCCAAATTGGGCGACGGCGCAGAGCCCATATCTCGCAACATATCCCAGGCCGCGGTTATGTCAAGAATATCTCTCTGCACGAATATACAATGAATATGTACTTGATATGTGACATATACAGGGGATATCAACGCTAACTATTTTGGGTCAACATGCAGTGGCCCAGGGTTCCTTAGGACACTGACTAACTTTATGATATTTATCACTGAGTTATTTGACATTCTGTAGAACGCTGGTCGCGACATATCAGTCCCCGCACTTCGGAATTCGTAAAACAGATCGGA
>JAKOGH010000654.1:0-144098 GCA_024811115.1 Terana coerulea | reverse complement strand
TCAGCCTGATTGAGGGAGGGGTCTGGATCCGCGGCGAGGCACGGCGTTTGGCGCCAGATCCTGCGAGATCAGGGATGGTATCAGCGAAACCCGGGGGCCCACATGAGCTGCCGTGCCAGTGGATCACCAGAGCTTCCGCGCAGGCAATCCAGGGCCCATCCCCGTGTGATAGGCATGCAGGCGATTGTTCAGTCGTTACGTCTCAATGCGCAATGAGAAGCGTGCAGTGGTGGGAAGCGGGGGCTGAGCATCTGATGATGATGGTCAATCACATATACGCTAAGCACCCGCCATGACTCGCCTCTGGGAGCCCGAGACGCAGCAGCGGCGGCGAGACAGCCCTCGCGAGGGCGTGCGCTGCGCATCCTGCACGGTGGTGGTGAAACGCTGCAAGCGCAAAGCCCCCGCGATCACCCGTAGCCTGCCTTTGATGGCTTTGATGGGATGTCCGAAAGGGGGCATGCGCCACAATGGCCTCGCCCGATTCTCGGTTCGCTCGCGGCTATCAGACGCCCGCGGATGACGCGCGCTCACTGCGTTTGAACTTTGGGCGGTGCTGCAGTCTTGCGACTGATTGATGCTCAGCCGGGTTCTACTCAGCACTCGCGCAGATTCAATGCACGTACGCTGATATCCCGGTGATGGAATTCGCCGACCGCCGCATGGGGATGCCTTGAGGGAGTCAAACAGGCGGTTGTCGGCCTGCTGGCACCTCTGCTTGACCTCTGCTCTCCCATCTCACAAAGTCCCATGGCGACAGTGCAGGCAGAGACACAGTCCACGGCGCGCAGCTCGAATACCGAGCTGAAGGAGGCAAATGCCGCGGCAGCACTGGAGGAACACCCGGGAGGCCAGCTCGCGGAGCCCAAGTTTCAGGTCCCAGACGGCGGGCTGCGTGCCTGGCTATCGGTCGTCGGCGGGTGAGTGCCAGCGCGGTATCCGCTGATGCGCATATAGTGCATGTCCTGAAGGCTGATGCGCCGCGATATTGCAGATGGATGGTGTGTTTCTGCACCTTTGGCTACGCGAGCTCGTTCGGCGTGTACCAGGACCTGTACACGCTCTCGGGCGCGTCGACGGCGTCGAACATCAGCTGGATCGGCTCGCTGCAGCTCTGCCTCATGTTCATGCTCGGGCTCGTGTCGGGGCTGCTCGACGAAGGATACTTCCACCAAGTGCAAATTGGGGGCAGCGTTCTCTATGTGTTCTCGTACGTGACGGCGCCACATGACGGTCGGAATAGTCGACTGAGGAGAGTTGCAGCATGTTTATGCTGTCGCTCGCGGACACGAGCAAATACTACCAGCTGATACTTTCTCGTTGGGATGGGCATCGGCGGGGCTTGATCCTTGTCCCCGCCGTGTCTGTCCAAGCACACCACTGGCTGAAGCGACGGCGCTGGCCATGGGCATCATATTGACCGGTACGTCGCTGCCGCGCAACACTCGAATGTTTCTCAGAAACCCCGCTAGGTTCGTCCTGTGGGGGCATCGTCTACCCCATCATGCTGAACCAGCTCTTCAACGGCTCTGCGGGGTTCGCGTGGTGTCCGGGCGTCCGCGTTCCTCACCCTGGGGCTGCTGGTGATCGCGAACTGCATCATGACCACCCGTCTCCCGCAACGCAAGGATAAGCCCAAAGTGGACTTCAAAGGCATTTTTACGGATGTTCCGTATATGATTGCAGTCGCGGGGTACGTGTTTTGCCTGCCTTTAGCTTGCCGCGAATATTCACTCGTGGATCCAGGGCGTTTTTGTGCTGTGGGGTCTATTCCTACCCTGTGAGTCACTTTGCATAGTTTCTTGAGGTACGTACTAACAGCATGCAAGACTTCTATCTGCAGCTGTATGCATCTCTACACGGGCTTTCGCCCAACTTATCGTTCTACATGGTGAGCCTCCCGTTTCCCTTTCCGGAGCGCAGCTTACTTACACTGTGCAGCTCGCGATCCTGAACGCCGGGTCCGTCTTCGGACGGACGATCCCGAACCTGCTGGCGGACATGTACGGCCAGTTCAACGTGCTCTGCCCCGTCGCCGCGCTCACCGGCGGCCTGCTCTTCGCCATGTTCGGCGCGTCCACCGCCGGCGGCGCCACCGTCTTCGCCCTCCTCTACGGCTTCTTCTCCGGCGGCTGTGCGTCGTCCCCCCCCTCTCTGGTGTCCGCCGCGTCTGCAAACTGAATGTTGCATTGTCGCCTGCAGTTATCTCGCTGGTGCCGCCCACGATCGCAGTCCTGTCACGGGACATCAATGAAATAGGGTGCGTCCTCCACGCCGCACCGCGTGCGGCCGTCAGCTGACATCGCGTGCGCCGCGCGCCGTCCAGCGTCCGAGTGGGCCTCGGGTACTTCCTGACCTCGTTCGCCATCCTCACCGGGACGCCCATCGCGGGCGCGCTGTTCAAGGGCGGCAACTGGAATAGGCCGATACGCCTTCAGCGGCGTGCGTGGTTCTCTTTATTTGTGGTAGACGGGCGGTGCACTGACGCGGCGGCTGTGGTGCAGGCTGTCATCCCTCGCTGGGTCCGTAGCTCTTGGTCGTGTCGCGGCAGCTGTATGCAAAAAGGATAGGCTCGCAGCGGACGTGACGGCGGGGCGCCGGGACACTTTGGTGAATCGACGATGGGACTAGCATGGGACTTGCGCTTGTTACGAGCTCTGCATCTATCATTTCCGTGGTGGTTAAGGTATTGCATTATATGCGCGATTGTGTATTATGGCGGGCGAAGGACATCAAGGTTTAACTCTCCTGAACAAACCTTACGAATGCTCGTCTCGTACTCCTAGTGTATCGCAGAGCGCCTCAGCACGTTGTTTATTTCGCGCTGGCTGCCCTGCCAAGGCTGAGGAAGGCTTATAAAGTATGATAAATATCAAGGTCGTGGCAGCCCAGACGCCACATCAAGCAACACCTTGTGCATTGGCAGTAGAAGCGCTCACAGGTGCGCGCGCGGGCGCACTCTGCTCGGCGGCGCGCACCAGGTCCGGGTGCTGCGGCGCCTGCCCCGCATGCACGCGCAGACGGCCGAGCCACGCGTCCCACGCCGCGTCGCTCACGATCGGCGCGTGCTCACCCACGCGCGCACGCCGAGCGCGTCGACGTACGCGGGCAGGTCGGGCAGCGCCGCGCGCACCGCCGCGTCCTCCTTCGCCCGGAGCGCCGCGTCGGGCAGGCCTGCCTCCGCGGCGTACCAGCCCGCGTCGAGGCGCGCGGCGCAGCACTCGAACAGCTCCAGCAGCGGGGCGGGCACGCCCGCGTCGGCGGCCGCGGCGTACGCGTGCGCGTGCCCGAGCGCGGTCACGGCGAGCTCGGACTGCGGGAGGACGGCGTGGTTGAAGGCGTCGGCGCGGTGCCCGCCGGGGATGGCCCCGAGCGTGCGCGTGCAGCGCGCGAAGACGTCCGCGGCGTGCCGCGCGAGGAGCGTGTCCGCGCGCGTCGGCGGCGGGAGCGCGTAGCGGCCGAGGAGCAGCTCGGAGAAGAGGCGGATGCTGAGGACCATGATGTCGCCCTCGGCGATGGAGATCCCCGGTTGTCCATCTGCGCGGCGGGTCATGGTCAGCGGCGGCGGCGGGCAAGCGCAAAACGGGGGCGACTGACCTCCATTTGGCACACGAGGTTGTGCCCGAATGTGCCTTGCGCGCCGAGGCGCTCGCCGACCTGCTGCGCGAGCCCCGTGAAGAGCCTGCAGACGGTGGTCTTGAAGACGACGGCGACGCCGTGGCGTGAGCGCGGGTCCAGCTCGGGCGACATGAACTGCTCGATCGCGCGCGGCAGCCACGCCTCCAGGACGTGCGACACCGCGGTCGCGTACAAGACGGGGATCTGCTGCGTTCTGAAGCTGATGATCGGCACCGGCGTGTCGCCTTTCCCCTGCACATGCCGGCGGTAGGAGTAGTCGGAGCCGACGGTAGTGAGGAGCTTCATGGCGATCGTCGTCGTGACCGGGAGGGCCATCGAGCCGATGCCAATCCGCCAGATGTACTGGTGCAGCAACGCCTGGCGGTCTTTCGGGCGTTCGAAGCTCTTGCCGAGAAACGAGCTCGGGGAAGGCGCACATGATCGAAGGTGGTGATGGCAAAGTCGAGCGGCGAAGAGCCCGAGCGCGGGGGCAGCCGTCTGGAGTGCACGCCCTTGCACATCCCATCCTTGTCTGATGTGGTGACAAGGAAGGGGTGCGCGCCGCGCTCCTCGCCATCGACTATGAGCTTCGCGAACACGACGGCCATCTTCGGATACCCGGCGATGGGCGTGGTCGGTGGCATGTACCTAACCACGGTGAGTATCTGCGACGAGATCAACGTGTACCGTGACGCACTTGGCAGCACCCGAATGCGGAGTGTTCAGCACGAAGCCGTCCGCGACCTTCGTCGCAGTCGTCTCGAGGTTGAGGATGTCGAGGCCGTGGCCGATCTCAGAGAGCAGCATGTTCCCGAAGATTTCGCATTTCAGGCCCTTGTCCACGATAGGCTTCAGGTCCGGACGCGACTTGAGCAGAGGGATGATCGTGCCGAGGAAGAGGTTAATATGGCATGCCAGAATGTTGTTGCAACCGATGTCCAGCGGGAGAATGGGGTCCCGTTGCATGTCCCAAAAACGAGTTGAGCAGGTGGCGATGTCGGCAGCACTGAGGTCTGATTTTTGGTTAGCTGCAGCCAAGGTGAATCAACCACTCTACTTACTCCATGTTGTCGCGACGGCCTTGGCTCTGTCATAGGCCAACCTGACGCGCTCCTCAGTGTCGAGGAATTCCGCCCGGGTCGTGTATGCCCAATGGTTATAGAGCTCTGGGACGATAGGCCGCGCAGGCATGGTGATGGTCGACGGCAGAGGGGACACGGACAGCCGAAGAGGGTCTCTCAACCTCTGTCTCATGTTGCTGTACATAATCAGGATATGGAACGGGCTGGCCAGCAAAGCCCGGCGCGGTTAGCGGCGTCCTCCGCACACGGCGCCACGAGCCTGAGTGCTGCAAATCAGTTGATGTGACAGTGTGAGCATGCGGGCATTGACAATGGCGAGCGGTTCCAATGCGTACCACGGCTGGCGGCCTGGCCTTTGTGAGATCACAGCTCTGATCACTGCATGCATTGCTGTGCGTGATGGACAGCCACCGCCTGGCTCGACGCAGGGCATGTGCTCCTTCGAATAAACCCCGGATATCGATGTCGGCAATGGCGGGGGCGCTGCTGTTGGCTGGACGAGAATCCCAGATGCTGATCACGCTTATTCGTATGGTGACAGTTGAGAGGATGTGGGCGCTCAGATTGAGTTCAGGGACCTGCGCACGTCCGGAGACTCTGTCACGCTTTGTTGATGTGTGACCACTGAGTCTGACGGCATAGCTGGCAGAGGGCGCTTATGTAAATCGGGTGTTGGTTACAACCCTGACCGTCTCAGCCACTGCACATCAGGCGAAATAGTAAGCGTTAATAGGCGCGGAATATGCCGGATATTCCGTGCATATTCATGACATAGACAAGTAGCGCCGGGAAGAATAGCCCCGGAATATGTTACTCATATTGGCCTATATCAAGTCAATATTCACGGCATAGTGTGCGGATAATCGGGAAATAGTCTGTGGCGCGATATTTCCTGGTAAGCGCCCATCGTCAATGTCGCAGAACACGGCGCCGGCTTCGATTGATACACAATAGGGACACTGGACAGCACCCTACACCCATTATCATGATGCAATGTATATTTGATTGGTGATGTAATACTACATACATGGCTAGTAATACTAATATACACTAGCAGGGTAACATGTACTTGGTCTCTACCTTAGTCCAGACTCCAGCGCGCACACAACACAACCTGGTGACATGGCAGCTATGCATCGCAGCTTGGTCTTCATCCAGGAGTATGTTGTTAACCCGTGGCGTCGCACCTGAGAGGTTTGTGATGCATTAGTCAGCAAGTGGGCATGCAACAGTCACAGATACGCACCCAGTCCCACGGAATGCGCGCCGCCCAGTTCCCCCAATGTAATCATATATATATATGATCACGAGAACATCTGAGTCTCGGCACTGAAGGGCGTTTTAAGCGAATCATTAACTGAAACGAGCGAGAGGAAACGGCGTACGCATACATTACGCAGACGCTGGGCTGCGATGTCCAATGTTGCACGACGGTAACAAGGCCAGTGACTAGTCATGGTCGTCAACCAGTGAGTGCCATTGAGAGACAAGGGTGACTCACCAAGGTAGACCCTGGCGACTTAGAGTAAAAGTCTTGGTGCTAAGTACCGGGGGTCATGCTCGAGGGGATGGGGGTCGTGGTCCGTAGACAAGAGACGATGAAGGACAAGACGCCGATGACGCAGCTTATAACCTCAACGCTCCATACCCAAATTGGGCGACGGCGCAAAGGCCCATATCCTCGCAACATATCCCAGGCCGCGGTTATGTCAAGAATATCTCTCTGCACGAATATACAATGAATATGTACTTGATATGTGACATATACAGGGGATATCAACGCTAACTATTTTGGGTCAACATGCAGTGGCCCAGGGTTCCTTAGGACACTGACTAACTTTATGATATTTATCACTGAGTTATTTGACATTCTGTAGAACGCTGGTCGCGACATATCAGTCCCCGCACTTCGGAATTCGTAAAACAGATCGGAAGTGCAAGCTGGGCTCACACACCGAGATGCCCACCATACGGTTCGCCGAAGATATACCATATTCTATAGGGCAGTCTTCAGACACTCCCACCGTTCCAAGCGAGTCTTTCAATTTTATACTGCCGGATCATTCTATACTGATCTGCTGGCGTACTTCGATTAGCGGACGATTATCAGGCGCCGCCCGACTTGGAAAACTTCGTCCAGTCTCCAGAATTTGACGGGCAGCGCAAAGTCGAGTCCCAGGCTCGCAAGGAACCCCCGACCTCCGACAATACTGAATCCGAGTCCTCCGATGCTCTCTGGTCGCAGGTCGCCCCGACCACCCCGAGTACTCCCTCTGCTGGGCCCTCTCCTCACGATTCCGATCCGCTCGAGGTCAAGTGCTACTATTTCGGCATCAGCTCCGACAGTCGCGGCAGGGCTTGCGGTCCCAAGCTGATCTACAGAACCTCCAAGGACGTATGGGCATTAACAACCGGGCCGTATACTTATGCCCGCTCAATGCGGCGCGTCATTAAACGCGGTATTGCCACTAATACGACCGTCGGTACCATGACCAAGTTCAAATCTCATGTTCGCCGGTACCTGCCTGCAGGCCCCCCAGGGGCTCAATCGAACTCACAATCCTTCCTCATGGTGATCCACCCGGACCGTTCTCTCGGGCTGGGGACTCTGGAGCTCTCATCATCGACGCCCGCTTCAAGTTCGTGGCACTGCTCACCGGAGGGACGGGCAGCACAGACTCGTCCGACATCACCTATGGTACGCTCTTCGAGTGCATCTGGGAGCTCATCAAGGAAAGGTTCCCGGGTGCCGGCCTGTACTTTGGGGACTTCAGGGACTTCTTCAACGACGAGGACTAGGTCTGACTTTACGCAGCGCACGTGTCACTTCGAATAAACCCCGGATATCGAGATATTTTGTCGGTGATGGGGGCGCTGCTGTTCAGTGTTGGCTGGGCGAGAGTCATTCTAGTATTGATCACGGTTATCCGTAAAGTGATTGAAAGGATGTGGACGTACAGATTGAGTTCAGGCACCTGCGCACATCACAGCCATCACTACACCGTCGTATGGAGACCCTGTCACATCCCATTGATCTGTGACGGCATAAGGCGCTTAGCTGACCCAGGCGTTGGTAACAACCCCTCACCTTCTCAGTCTTGACGTGCTTGACAAGCCGAGGGCACCTTCGGACAATATTGACCGATTCCATGGTAAACATCACTGAAATTCCTCGTATTCTGTAGAACACTTGTCGCGACATATCCATCTCCGTGCTCCGGAATTTGTAGCAGATCAGAGACGCAAGTTGGGCTCACACCCCGAGATGCCCACCATGCGGGCCCGGCGCAGATACACCGCACTGTATGGGACAGCAATGCATGCGCTCTCTGCGTGCATCAGTGCCTAGAGAACTCAGGTGAGTTTACTCTCCGTCAGAATAATCCATTGGTCGCTGAAACTCATGTCCAGGCCCATCTTACCTCACCACTGGCTCCGTACATGGGCGGTGAAGGATATGATCAGAATCATGATCCAAAAACACACGCAGCGTTCATGTCCGCCCCATTATCCGACCTCTGGCGAGGACAATGCGTCCTGTGCTTTGTGATACGGCGAGCCGCCGACCCCCTCTGCGGCACGCCGCACTTGATACGTGTTCCGGACGCTTTGTCGCGAGATCGTCTTGATCTGCCGCGCCATCGTCTCCCGCGCGTGCTGCCCTGGCTCAGAATCTAGAACGCGCGCGGCGCCGTCGTCCAGCATCAAGTACGCACCCGCACGCCCGTGCCTTGCACCTTTCTCCTCACTACTCCACTGGCAGAACCGCGTCCAGGATGGGTGCCCTGCTGAGTCTGTTCTTTGCGCCAGACACGCTTCCAGAGCTGCATTTCGCTCGCGCGTCCGCGGTGGTGGACTGCGTGCCGACGTCGAACGACGAGAAGACGCAGAGCCTCAGCCTCGAAGATATCGTCACACACCGGTGTCCAAGCCTCTCTAAGCCGTGGAGGCCTGCATGGTGGCTCCCGAAGTACGCGTCTGGTTCTCTCCCTCGGCGCTTCTTGCTGACCCTGCCCTATCCAGTGGCGACTTTCAGACAGCCTACTGTGCGGTGGGCAATTTCTCTACAGTGGACTGTGTTATTTACGAGAGGTCCGTCCACCTCCGTCAGCACTTACTTGTCGTACCCATTTAATTTAATTTGATATTTGCTGCGCGCAGAACCCTCTTACGTACGCTAGACGGCGGGACGCTGTGAGTCCATGCACGGTCTTCGTCCGAGAATCACGCTCACGCGCAGCAGAGGGCTTGACTTTACACCGCCCGCGGCGACGCGATCCCTGCCCGATGACACACCCGTCGTCGTCGTGTTGCACGGGCTCACCGGAGGTGCGCTCTCGACGGCGCGCAGCAGCAGGCGTGGCTGACCATCGACGCGCGCCACAGGGTCCTATGAGTCGTACGTCCGCGCGGTGCTCGCGCCGGCGTGTGCGCCGCGCGACGCGGGCGGGCTCGGCTACCGCGCCGTCGTCGTCAACTTCCGCGGCTGTACGTGACTCGTTCGTGCTGATGCGTGTGGGACCTGGGTCATGAACTTTGCTCTGCAGGTGCCGGCGTCCCACTGACGAGCCCGCAGCTGTATTCGGCGGGGGACACGGGGGACCTGCGCGCGGCGCTGCTGCACGTCACGACACTGTACCCAGATGCGCCGCTCTTGGGGCTCGGCTTCTCCCTGGGGGCGAATGTGCTGGTGCGCTACCTCGCAGAAGAGGGCAGCAGGAGCCGGTTCAAGGCGGCATGTGTGCTCGGTTGTGTCAGTCGTCTCGATGTTTCGCACAGTCTATGTTTGATCCTGACACACTATCGCTTGCAGCCTTGGGATCTGCTCGCGAACGGCGAACGGTGCGCTGTCTCACTCCTCGGACCGAGTCGCGTTCTGACATGCGTTGCCCAGATTACGCGCGAGCTGGTTCCGCCGCACGCTCTATTCGAAGAGCATGGGTAGCAATCTCCGTCGGATCGTCCAGAGCCACGCGACGCAGCTCGCCGCGAGCTCGAAAATCGCGCGCGCGCTCCCCGCGGTGCTCGCGCTCGCGCGGCCGACGATCGTCGAGTTCGACTCGCTCATCACCTGCCTCGCCGGCGGCTCGCACCCGTCCTTCCCCTTCGCGTCCGCATACGACTACTACGTCTGGGCGTCGAGCCACCACGTCCTCGCCGACGTCCGCATCCCGCTGCTCGCGCTGCACGCCGCGGACGACCCGATCGTCTCCGTGCTCCCGACGGACGGCCGGGACGCGCGCGCGACGCTGAGCCCGTGGGTCGTCTTCGGCGTCACCGCCGGCGGCGGGCACCTCGGCTGGTTCGCGGCGGGCTCGACGCGCGTTGCGCCGCGCCGCTGGTTCGCGGCGCCGGTGCTGGAGTGGCTCGGGACGATGGCGGAGGAGGTGCTGGCGGTGCCGGGTGCGGCGCGCCCGCGCGGGGTCGGCGTGCAGGACGGGTTTCTGACGGAGGAGGGCATCGCGTACCTGGGCTGCCGGGTGGTCGAGACGGGCGGCGTCGTTGTCGGTACCTCTGGGCAGAATGGCATCCTCCCAGGCCTGTGATTTCCGCGCGGTGTGACCGGACGCTCTGTGCGTTCATTGTCTTCTGCAGTGCGCAAGGGTGGCGTGCCGCGGGCTCAACTGCGACAAAGCGGTGACTGAGGCGGGCGAGGTGATCTGCTGGGATCTGCTGATCGTTCGCCCCAATCGCAATCTGCGGAGCGAGCTGCCAATCGCGTCGACCACGGACGACCCTGGCGAATGCCCTTGTGGCGGCGCGCTGGCCCTGCGTCTGCGCATCTGATACTCCTACCACTTTTTGCGCATGCGGTCGAGGCACCATGGCTGGGTTCTCTTGACTTTTAACAATGATGTTGTGCCACGCCGTTGCGATTCTTCTTCTGGCCAGAACGACAGTATTGCTAGTCACTGCGAATCTGATAAGTGTTGAGTGCTCGGTACACCCGAACCAGCCCGAACCATCCCGAGTCCAGAGCCAGACTCAGATATAGGCGCGCGCTCACTGTTTCCTTCAAACCATCTACTCGAGTCTCAGACTTTCCTTGCTCTTCTGCATTCCACGGAAAAAACATGGCACCCGACGATCGACTTCAGCCGCACGATGTGCCTATCGAACCGCACACGTTTCGATAAGCTCTGCAACGTTTCAAGGGCACAGTGAAGACGGCCCCTTGGTTCTCGTGGTGTTGGGATCAGGAAGCAGCAATCCGTGCTTGCCATACTTTCCGTAAGCTTCAGAGTGCACGGCATGCCGCAGATATTGGATCATGATGTGAATCACAGCGGGTTTGCACCTCCAGGATGGGGATATGCATATGCGACAGGCATGCACCCGAGGAAACGTTGGCGTACAGACGAGTCGGAGGGCCGTCCAAGCGCAGGGACTCACAGCGGCTTGGGCTGCATCTGATGCACGCACCCGGACAAAGCGTTCTGTGCTCACGCCCCGGACGCCAGCACCCACATGGGGAACGCCGTCGCGGGTCCGGAATGATCAGCCCTTTGCACGCCCTCGGAACAACGTCTGCGATCATGTTCTGTTCTGCACCAACGCCCTCTCCGTTATATAGCCCGTGCGCAATCGGCGACTGCCTCTCGCGCGCACCTCCCTGCCCAACATGGCCGCCCCGCATGCTTCTCCCATCGCCAGCGAAGCCCGCCCGACAATCCCAGAGGGTTCTGGCTCTCTGCCTGAGTTCACGCCGATGCCTTGGTGAGCATCGACCCACACTTGCATGCCATCGGTTGTCTCACCGTCCATGTCTCTGTTTCACAGGTCGATAGACGACGTCCGCCGTGCGATCCCGAAGCGGCTCTTCCAGCGCGACACCAAGCGCGGCCTGCTGTACTTGGCCAGGGACTGTGCCATGGCCGCCGTCGCTTGGCGCCTCGCGCTCTACATCGACCCCGCCTGCACCAGCAGTGCGGTCGTTGACCGCCTTGGCCCCATTGGTTCCGAGGTGCTGCGATGGGGTCTGTGGTGCCTATAGTGAGCGTCCATAGACTGCTCTGCGGCGCTTGTTTTGACTTTCTGTCCGCAGCTGGTGGTATCAGGGCCTCATATTCACGGGGGTCTGGGTCATTGGACACGAGGTACGTGCCCAGGCTCATTACGCCAAGTCTTTACAACGCCCAGTTTCAGACGCTTGAAAGTGGTCCGAAAAGCCTTTGAAATGTCTTCCTATTCACCGAGAACTTTCCATAAATGGGAACTTCGGGATCACGTGCCTAGAACAGGAACACATTTCGAAGACTTTTCGGCCACTTTCGTGTGGCGAAATTTTGGATTTGTCTACAATGTTGATTGACTATTCATGCAGTGTGGACATGGCGCTTTCTCCGCAAGCAAGGCCGTCTGTGACATTATCGGATTCGTGAGCCCAGCATACCATCCTCTCATACACTTTGTTTCAATTCCGGAGTTATGCAGATCACCCACACCGCGCTGTGGACCCCATATTTCAGCTGGAAGATCTCCCACCACCGGCACCACAGCAACCATGCGTCGATGGAGAGGGACGAGGTGTACGTGCCAAAGACGCGAAGCGAGCTCGGCATCCCCGATGCCCACGACGACAGCATCGACTGGGAAGAGTACTTGGGCGACACGCCGATTTACACGCTGTTCTGCCTGGTCCGCCAGCAGCTGCTTGCCTTCCCTGCGTATCTTCGTAAGTGGACTGCAATTCGGCGATAAATGTGATCATGAGACTGATCGGTGGGCAGTGTACAATGTCTCTGGCCAAAAAGACTACCCTTGGTGGACCAGTCATTACGATCGTAAGTTCTCTCGGCGTGCTTTCTGGTTGTCGACGCAGGCTTAGTGTCGCATCCCGGCAGCCACCTCCGTCCTCTTCACCAAAAGCCAGCGCAACTCTGTGATCCTCTCGAACATCGGCATCGCCGCCATGGTCTACGCCGTGCACGCCGCGAGCGACGCCTGGGGCTTCGCCGAGGTCGTCAAGTACTACGGCATCCCCTGGCTCTGCGTGAACCACTGGTTCATAATGATCACGTACCTGCACCACACCGACCCGCGGCTGCCGCACTACCGCGCCGGCGCGTGGTCGTTCGCGCGCGGCGCGGCCGCGACCGTCGACCGCGACTTCCTCGGCGCCACCGGCGACTTCTTCCTCCACGGCGTCGCGCACTTCCACGTCGTCCACCACTTCTTCCCCAAGATGCCCTTCTGTGAGTGCCCGCGCCCCGGTCCCCGTGCCTGTCGACCGTGCTGACCCGTGTTGTGATTGTGCGTAGACCACGGGCCCGAGGCGACCAAGTACCTGCAGGAGTTCATCGGCGACCAGTACCACTACTCGGACAAGCCCGTGTTCAAGGCGCTTTGGGACAACTACAACGACTGTCAGTTCGTGGAGGACACTGGTACGTCCGGCCTTGTACGTGCACGCCGAGCATCACGCTGATCCTTCACGGGGCCTGCCAGGGGACGTGCTGTTCTACAAGAACCAGAAGGGCCAGGCGGTCATGGCCGCGGCAGACGGAGAGAACCATCGGAACAAGAAGACTAACTGATGTACACTACACGGGTGTATTTATGCATGTAATATTTCGCGCGCCGTTGCTGTGAAGATGATAGAGACGCCATAGAGCTCCTTGCTACAATGTATTTTCTTACAACAGCGTCTACAACGCAAAGCCCCAATCACCCAAGCCGACAGATCGCGCGGTCCGTGACACTCATCTCCTTGTCCACCGCATCCAGGCGCAACAGACTGGTCCCGAAGACCCAGACGGGTTTGACAGATGGCTGTTGGGCACGCAACAACAGGGCGGACCTGCGCTCCATCAGGCTCTTCAGTGGATGCTCGACCCAGTGCGGGCCCGGGTGTGCGGCTGCACCCTGAGCGTCGTCCACGAACACGACGCCGTACCGCGCCCAGTCGCACGCGTGCCCGCCCGCCGCGTCCTGATCCCAGCCGCACGCGAGGAGAAGGCCGTCAAGGGAGTGCACTCGGTGCCCGCGGGGCACGACCGCCCGGCTCGGTGCCTGCCCGCGTGGGCGCACGCCGCCGGCGGGGCGGGCGAACCAGACCGCGGCGTGCGCGAGGAAGCGGCCGACGGCGGTGTCTGCGTGCGTGCGCGGCGGGCTTGGGTACGGCGGCGCGCGAGTGAGCGAGATCTCTCGGAGGGTGGTCGAGGCATGGTTAGGGCCTTCGTGCATGCTGACGGCCCCGCCTTCCTCAAGCGTTTCGAGAGCCGTCGCAGTCTGTTGGGGTAGGGGCGGGCATTCGGTCACGCTAAGACTTGAAGCAGCCGCCTTTCTCGGAGATTCGCTGCTTGACAACATCCCCGGCGGGCTCGCGCTGGGATTCGGCGTGGGCAGCAGTGCGGTATCTTGCCGAGACGCGAGCGAGCGCGTAGGCGTGGCCTGCAAATTTGTGCTTGAGCGGAATGCTCGCAGCCTCGGCGGGGTGTGCGGCGCGCCCTCCGTCGGTCGGTTCGGATTCTCGTTCTCGGCGTCCCTTGAGCTTCCGGCAAAGGAAAAATCGAGCCGTCGGGCGGTCGTTCTGATCCTGCGTTCAGGCTTCCTCGACGTCTTCGGTGAGAGCAAGTGGCCGTCGTCACAACCCATCTCAGTCGGGCCTGGTCGTAATCCAGACAAGTCCAGATGGCGAACACGCGTTTTGCCCTTCCCGTCTGGCGTCCTAGGAGCATCCTCAGTCGTCGTGCGGACCCCGTCGATCTCCACAGCCCGCACCCTCTCTGTGGTGGCAGACGCGCCCGAGTCGTCCACCTTCATCTTCTTGCGCTTGGCCTTGCCGTCCGCCGCCTCAAACTTCTGCTGCCACTCGTCCTCGCGCGCCTTCCGCTTGGGCGAGCTCCGAACGCCGGGCGACTGAGGCTTCCCAAACAGCCCCTTGCAGAAGTCGTCCTGCTCCTTGTACGGGCGGTCCCGGCCGACTTCCCGCCGCGCGATGCGCTGGAACTCTTCGAGGGTGGACCCGTCGCGCCACGAGCGTTCGCTCGCACGATGGAACTTGGTCATACGTGGCCAGCGCAGTTCGTAGTACTGCCGGGTGCGTCAGCTGTGTTCAGAGCGCGAAACCGATAACTAAGCAGAGAATAAGGACATACTTTACAGCCCGGAGCTTTCGTGAAGCCGCCGCCGAAGAGCTCAACGAGAATGGGGCGCTCTAACATTACAGAAGGTCGTGCGAGTCCATGATAAATATTGAATAAATAGGGTAAACCTGAAGGGGTCTGCCATCACACTGTCAGATGCGGCATTGTGGCTGAGAAGGGCTGACATACTGTGCGAGAACCAGAGTGCCAAGGGACAGTGTCAGAGTTCTTGATGAGGAAGTTGAGGTCTTCTAGCTGCTCTCTGCCCTTCTCGGCGTACGACACGGTGAAGATAATTTCAAAGGCGGGTTTGGTAGCAGGCTATGATCCAGTGAGCTATTGATTAAACCGGTGTACAGAATGTTGATGCTCACATCTTGCTCAAGTGCTTTCACATTGGAAAGTGCACCAATGTAGAACGTTGTGTATGTACAGGGGCCGACTGGAAAAGTGCTTTAGTTGAGTTAGATGCATTAGCAGTGTGTGACAAACTCACCTAACAAATCTCGAGCTCTGTTCTTGTCCCATCCGGCACCCAACAGTACCAGGTCAATGCAGTCGCCTATGCAGCTCTCAGTATCGGAGCAAGTTCAATTTCGAAAGCAGCTGGGCTGACCGTAGCCAGGAATGTAGTCTGTCTTGAGCTGTGGTGACAATGTTAGTAACGGCGCGTCTTCCAATATCTACGAACTGCTCACCTTGATCCATCTCATGCGATAGTCATTATACCTGCTCTCTTCGGCTTTCAGCACGACGCCTTCGTCATGGTTGCCTTTGATACGCCTCATGACTCGACTCAGCTCGTCCCAAGCTTCTTCTCCTGTGGTCATGGGTATCGGCTCGCGCTCAACAAGCATAGAGTACCCATGGTGCTGAACTATGAGGGACTCCAAGACGGAACGGCGGTAGGAGTAAGGCCGGTGCATGAGTGACTCCGAGTCAAGGATAAGGACGTCGAAGAAAACGAGAGCGAGATGCCGAGTGCCTTGGTCGGACGCATTGGATGTCATAGAGGACTGAGACCTTGTTGAAGTGAGCATGTGGGGACAAAGGTGTAGGAATGGGGATATACCAATCTTCTTGCGTTTCTGGCTTCTTGTATCCGCTTCCTCTCACTCCCACTGCTGTAGAGGCTATGAGGCTTCTTATTCTCCAGAATTCTGCGGTATAAACGTTAAGACTGCTATACGACCTGTGTGTGACCACGCTTGCTTACCATCGACCCGGTTCTGCACCGCCGAGAATGCAACCATTTCTGCCTCCAAGACAACGTTGACCCTAATTCGAGGAGGCGATTTCGTGCCACATTGAAGTACCTCTTTAGGATCCGGTAGATTCAGAGCCTCCCGTATGATCCTAAACCAGCGCATACAGTCAAGGGCCAGTCCTGGTTAGTGAGTAAGCCACTAACCCATGCACTGCAAAGCGGTCGAGAGTCGAGTCACGCTTGCTCTTGCTGAAGATGGTGATCTTGGACTTCCCGTACTCATCCACTTCCACGTGGATTTGCGCGCGTTCACCGTCGTATTTTGTCTCCGCCCAGACCCTACTGGGTTCCCGCAGAAGATTGAGACAATACTTCAGTCCTGACCCTTTGACGCATTTCGGTACCTGTAAAGTCCCGTTAATAAACGAAGGTGTTTGCAAGAGCACCCGGCGTACCGGGGATGGGGTAGACCAACAGTCGGGCGGACATACTCTTCGCCGTGCTCAAAGGCGTCTGCGGCTTCCACGAGCGAGGCCCGAGCTCGGAAGGCCTGTGAGAGCCTTCCAGTAGGATCCCAGACTTTCATGGCTTGTTCTTTTGTAAGCATAGCGACAGCTTTGGAGTTGTACCTCATTAACTGGTCATGGTAGTTGGTGGCCTTCAGGGGGTAAAGCAATGGGCGAATATCCTTCAGGATGATCTGTGTGATAAGGGCGGCAGAAGAAGGGGAGGCCTCTGAGTAGAGTTCCTGTAGGATATCCCGTGGTTTTCGGCGAGAGGGGAAGGATGTGCGAACGGATTTGGAGGAGAAAGCTGAAGTGGAGGCAAGCTCGCACAAAAGGAGATCTATCTCCAAAAGACTTCTGGTATCTTCGTTTGTCTGGGGGACATAAGAAAAAGCTCGAGTTGATTACGTCTAGTTTGCACACTTACTACGGACGTGTTTTCGAGCATTCGCCCCACTTCGCGACCTAGACAACCCGTCGCGTTTTCCTGATCCCAGTTCTGTAGCGACACGCCTCGCGAGGTACTTGCACACGAGCCGGAGAATATCCCTGAGAGATACCGCGCCAAACGCGTCTCTTGCAGCCCGTACTTGCGGGAGAAGTCCTCCTCAGGGAAGAATAGTTGGAAGAATGTGGCGCTGGTTCCAGAGGGTAATGGTGAGCACCGTTCGCGGGCACACTTCACCCAGTTCTCAAGCGTTTTGACATATCTGGACTCTTGATGTGCTCTGTGGTTCTTCGGTTGCCCTACCTGCTTGGGTTCGACCGCAGCAAACTGGTCAACGAGCGACACAAAACTGAGTAAAGCGTCAGAAAGCGCCGTATGACTGTCCCCCGCTGTAAAACATGCGTACAAGGTAAACGAAACGTCTGAGTGCTCGAATTCGCCGTCGTTCATGGTAGTCGCATGCTAGGCCGACGCGACGCGGTCGTGGGACTGGAAAAGCGGCAGGACCAAAGAAGCGCGGTTGTATGCACGGACCACGTGGCCAGACGCGCCAAAGCTTCTGCATGCCATTTTGGGCCAGTCAGGGTGTTCGCATGGGCCACATTGTGCGCAAGTACTTATACTTTTGTCGTTCTTTCGACTATGGCTAAAAGCAGCTCGCCATGGTCGCTTCTAATGCGAGATATATGCTACAACCCATGCCGACATGACCTCCGGGAATAATTGGGGAATATACGTGATGTACAAGATGCTCATTCTTCCTACACCATGCACCTGTCGTGAATTCATCGAAGTATGCAGTCCGCAACTGCTCGCGCGGCAACAGAAATAAAAAGAATTTACGGCCTGCAGCATAGTAGCAAATTTCATATATGAGAATCTCACCTCCTCCAGAGAGATTGAGACAGCCAATCAAAGCCGCGCTCAGGCTTTGCCGACTTTCTTCAGGTACAGCTGTCGAGCAGCAAGAAGGAACGCAGACCCAGCGATCGCAACAACCTGATCAGAAAATAATTAGTGCATATTTACATGCGAGGAAAGGTGTGAACGTTGCTTACTCCACTAAACACGACTGGACCTTGCCAGTTACCGCCTGCGAAAACCGCTCCAGATATCGGGGTGCCGGTGAGGATTGCAAATGAGATAATGAAGTACGCCAGACCAACTCGAAGCCTATGTGTCTCGTAAGTTTAGACCTCCGCTGAAAAAGAACCAATGAAATTCACCCAATCTCATCCATGTTAGGCGACAAGATGGCGATGGTTGAAGGAAGTAGCGCAATATCTGCACCAACTGCCATGTGAGCTCGTGGTCGCGGGAGCGGGAAAGGCACTCACAGCCACCAGAGAAAAATCCATACAGCAACCCAAACACGACCGCTCCTGCAACGCTAGTTGCTCCCAGCATGGCGAAGATCAGGCATCCAGTAACCAAGGCCATTGGACAGAACAGGTTGAGCTGCCCAAATTTGTCAGCCATGAGGTTTGGGACGGTGCGGCCTGGGATGGATCCAGCGTTGAGAATCGCGAGCTGAATACAACACGGTAAGTGCATAAAGTAGATGTACCAGATGGGTACGTACAGTGTAAAATGCAAACGTTGACGAGAGCCCGTGAAGGGAGACGAATAATTGCAAGTAAAAGTCTGCTTCCATGCTCAGACAAAATTTTGAGACGCTCCCAAGAAGTACTCACAAGGCATATACATTCCCATAATACAAGAAAAGTTCTGAAGCCGATTTAGTCACTTGTCATAAGAAGCAGACGCAGTGCAGACGTACCCGAGAATAAGCATCATGTAAGGGCCGTCTGTAAGTACCCGCTTTATATTCACTTTCGGTCTGCTACGTTGTTTGGATGCATTTGTGCCCTTTGTAGACATCAAGCAGTTCGCTACAACAAGTAGAACTAGACACAGAAAGGCGGTGGCGCGAACTCCCCATGCAAAACCAGCCTTGCCATGGAACAGTTGGTTTGTCATTATGGGAAATACAATCCCACCAATAGACGATCCTGTGAAGGGATTGAGGGTTCAGCGATGCAAGTTTTAGTTTGGGTGTAGCAACGGTGGAATGTACCCATGAAGCTAATCCCCATGGCGAAAGCTCGTCTCCGATGCCAGTGATGTGCCAGCATAGACACAGAGGGCACGAGCATCATACCACCGCCGATGCCTGCGCCAACGCCCTGCGTCAAGAGCAGCTGATAGTATTTGCTCATATCCGCGAGCGAGAGCATGAACAACCTGCGGCATATTTGGGTAAGATAGCCGCGTTATACTGACACGAGTTGTAGCAGATTACGTACGAAAATACGAAGAGCACAGCTCCGCCGATTTCGACATGATGAAAATAACCTTCGTCGAAGAGCTTCCCAGAGACGATGCCGAGCATGAACGTGAGGCTTAGCTGCAGGGAGCCGACCCAGCTGACAGCTGAAGCTGAAGCAGCTCCAGAGGTGGTGTACAGAGCTTGGTACACTCCGAAGGAGCTGGAGTAGCCTATAGTGACAAAGCAGATAATCCATCTGCACAAAAATGTAAGGCAAGAAGCACCACATTCGACTGTGTACTCACACCCCGAGCATGGCAAGCCAAGCCCTCTGACCACCGTCAGTGGGATGCACTTCTGCTTCTCCTGGCCCCGGTATCTCCAGCTCGGTAGTCGAGTCGGCAGGTTGCACCTTCGATCTCTTTGCCCGGGGAGGATGGTTCGTCTGTCATGACCTATCGCAAGAAGTAGGGTGACAACGAGACAGGCCCCGTCCATCGTGTTTCTGTTGCGATGACTCGGTATTATATAGGACTAGAGCTCCGCGTGTTTCCTGCCGTGTACGGCGCTGTATTGCTGGGTTCTTCGGAAGCCCGAAGAGTTGCCGACGTGAGTATTACGTTTGGCAACGAAGTTCCCGCTCGAGAATAGACCTTGTGCGAACCCATAAGCCGTCTTCATACTGCGAGGCTCGTGTGGTCGGGAAGAGGTATTCAAGTTCCTTCAACCGCTTTATGGAGGATGCGCGTATCATGCTCCTGAAATATCTTGACCCCGTGCTGGCAAGGGCAAGGTCAGATGCACGAAAAATCGACGTGTCGGAAGTCGGAAGGCAGAGTGCCTCCGGCAATAGCCGCAGGCGAACCATTAGGCGATCTTTGAAGTTTGTGGCGCCCATGGCCATCAGCAGTACAGCCCTTTGCATAAGTCCGTGAAATCACAGAATTCCGATGGATTTGTTTGGCCCTGCTTGGCTACTGCACGTGTCCCCACAAGAAGCACAGTCCTGCTCATGGTTGGGACCAGGATAATTGTGTAAATAATATGGCAAGCTCAAGTAGACAATCTGAGAGCAAATGTTTGTTTACTTGGGCAGTTTGTCAACAAAGATGATGCAGCAACGAGAAATAACGTCTGAGGATGAAGACGCTGACTTGAGAAGCGCTCATCAGATTCAGCATCTTCGGGGTTGGGCGTCAGCGCGACTTTGAAGCCCTACCCTCCCGGATAGATGCAAGACAGGGCACAAGATATGCGACAGCTTTCCAACCAAGTAACTAGACACGTATACGTACCTCTGTAACAGATTTTGGTCCAAAACGCGAACGGATCGCGTGCAAAACGCGTGTGTGTCTCAGGTCACGGGGTAAGCCAAACAGGACCAAGCAAACCCGTCAGAATTCCGCTCTTTCACGGACTTATGCAAACGGCTGTAACGAATTCCAACCTCGCAATAAGTAACGATCAATCGGTCCGCAGCTCAGACTGGTGCGCACGTCCCGAAAGGAGGCTCGAGACACATCCTTTGCGCATCAACCACCCCACATGTATATGCTGTTATGAACTTTCGAGTCAGGGATGTCGAGAGAATTGGTTACGAGCACAGCACACATGCCTGAGCGCGACGCAATATGACGCATTCTGACAAAACAGATGTGATGAAAGCACCATCCCAATAGCTCGTGATTCACGACATCGCTAGGCCGAGGATTCATCCCAATTCAAGATGAACTTGGTATGGAAGCCTATCTTCTCGATGACCGAGTCGACCTTGATCGCTGTCCGCAAGGTGAGCGTCCTGGAATGTGTTCACAGCAAAGAAGCCAAAGTACCTTCATTGATTGTATGAGCCCTGTTGTAAAAGCCATCTATATGCGTGTGGCCATATCTGAAGATATGTCTGGTGAGGTTCCAGTAGTGCTTCGTATCTATACGCCCATGGGTATTAGCATCACACGACGAAAACCAAGTCTGTACTCGTACCGGTATTTCCTAAATAAAATGTGCGTCAGCCTTGCTTTGCTCAGTAAGGATCTGTGACCAACACAAGACACTCGCCCAATGCCAAAGTTGGCTGTACAACAACACTGCTGCCGTTATAGCGTGCGGTCCTTTCAATCGCACTTACAATGGTACCGGCGAACAGTGCGTATGGAACACTCGACTGCTCTGTCGGCGTAACCGGGGCTGGCTCCAGCGCCGTTCCGAATGCATCAGATAACGCGAGGTGCCCTCCCTTACCGCTGCCCGCCGTAACGTTCTTCCCAAAAGCGTCCAGTGTCAGATCGAAGCGTTGAGCGATTGGCCTTAGAACCCTTGCAGTGCGCTCCTGTAGCTCCGTGACAGAGCTTTCCATAGTAAGCATACCACTTTAACGGATGACGAAAATGCATATGGCTTACCTGTAGTCTGCGATGCGATGATTGACAACGGCATGAACCTTCTCGGGCAGAGCATTCACTTTGACGTCACCTGAGATCAGGTCGACAGCTTGGGTGGTACACAGTGCAGCGGCAGACACAGGATTCCACTCCAAGCTCGCCTCGGTGAGCTCTGCCAGTGCGTCGTCGTCATGTATCGCAAGTTTAGCCAAGTGTTTTAAGTTGTCGGGGTATTCAGGGCCGTACGCAGCCGCACACTGGACTTCCTGGGACAGCGTGCCATCACGGCGCAAGGCGGTCTCTTGAGGGTGGGCTTCAATTTCAGCGATTGCAGCCGCGAGAATGCCGATAGCCTGATTCCCACTGTGAGACATTGCGCTGCGCTAACTTCCAGGTGGCACTCACCGTGTGCTTGGGAGGAGTACTCGAGTGCCCTCCCAGTGTGGATATCTGAATGCGGATGTCGAGGTAGCCCTTCTCAGCGGTGTTTGGAGGAGCGAAAATTACGTTGTCTCCGTAAGGGTTACTGAACGGTACTAAGGCGGGAGTTAGCGAGGGTCACCAGATGCAGGAATCATATACGCACGGCCTTCGTCTAAAAGAGCTGCAAACGCATACCTACCATATGTGTCCTCCAGATATTCTCCAACTTTACGCGCGCCCTGATATTCCAAGTCAAATTGCTGGCAATACACGCGTTAGTTGAAGAGGGCTCACCTGCCTTCCGCCTGACTCTTCATCTATACCGAACGCGAACACAAATGTTCTCTCCGGTTTAAATCCCTGTGACAGAATAGACTCCACAGTGTATCTTGAGAATCCCAACATTTTCAGAGGATTACCCTGAATTTTATATCGATTCCACTTACAATAGGGATATCACATCAGACTTGTCGTCAACGGACCCTCTGCCCCAAATCCATGTGCCTGTAACATTGCGTTTAGAATTCGCGGTTTATACACGTGATGCAGTATGGCATACCGTCGAAATGGCCAGAATAAGGAGGATGAATCCAGGAGTCGACAGTTGCTGGGTCCACCGGGACAACATCTATGTCAAACACCGTCAATGATGACTTGCATATACGAATACACTCAAGCTTACCTCGATGGGCGGTAAGCAAAACGGGCTTGAGGGAGTCGTTGGAGCCCTGCCAATGAAACACGAGAGCGTAAGTGTTCACTTTAGTGACCTCCAGCTTATCGTGCCTGCAATTTCCGTCAGCATGACCATATCGAGAATCTGAAGCATATCCTACACAAGAGGAAAGAGTTTTTCAAGCTCAGAGTGCAGCTTCGCAAACACCTCCCATCTCGGGTCCTCTCCCACGGGCCCAGGTTCGTCATATGACTCCGATCTCTTCGTTTACACCAAAGTTAGCTCCCATGCGATGTGTGTGAGAGAAGACAACATACGGGACACGAACGGCAGCGCCAAGAGTGGCAGCGACCGCAAGAGTGAAGTTCTTGGTCTTGTAATGGTCCTCGAGCGCAAGATCCAATTTGTGATGCTTATGGGGATGCAATGCCGGAAACTGAGGACAGAAGTCGGTCTGCGACGTTCTGACGACGCCGCTAGAATCCTTCGGTAACGTCAAAGGAAATTACTGCTCCCTACTGCCTCCGACGAGAAGAGCAGCGCGCCCGTAAAGACGATAACCGCTTGCAAGGAACGCAGCATGGTAATCTGAGCACACTCGGGTCGAATTTCATGACTTGGATGGCGCGAACGACGGCAAGCCTCACCTGGATGTGGGTAATCTACCGGCGTACAACGATGGGTAGAGCGCATGTGGGTAGACGGCCCACGTAGGCCTCTTTGTATGGTTGAGAAAGCGTTGAACGACGACAGAACGTGAAGCACTGGTGCCAGAGCTCGTCATAAGAATCACAAGAGCGTGTTGACCAAACTCTGATGGGGCTCCAGGCACTGTGGTGCGCGCAGCTTTCTGGAAGGTGAGTTCGACAGGCCAGGAGGTCTTCTCGGTCAATCACACTGAAGGAGCTAGGACTGCCTCTGCTAGCGAGCATGTGAGCAGACTGTAAGGAGGCTGGTTAAACATATGCACAGATAACGCCAACAGAATTGTGTACTCACACTCCTAGGACAGCAAACCGTACAGCTGTATGCCCTCAAAGCCGAGTCATAAGTGAAGCGTTGGTACTTCTTCCCATAAGATCTAGAATTCTAGTTTAGTAATCGAATTGATAAGTTAGACTTTTCCCTTTTCGCCTCTGTCAACGTATACTACTTAGTACTGTAATACCAGTTCTGTAGTGTTGTCGTGTCGAAAGTCGAAAGATAAAGTGTCTTCGGCAATAGCCGCGGACGAACTTTGTGGCGCCCATCGGCCACAACTCCTAACCTCACACCACTCACAACGACGGCTTGGTTTCACGACTCTTGTCTTACAGTAGTGAATCCGACGGCAATAGAAAGTATACTGACGGAAAATCTAATATATGTAGATATTGAGATATTATATGAAGCGTACGTTCAGTCGTACATACAATATAAACTCTACGACGAAAGCAGGAAAGCAATGCTGTTCGGATGAGTCAGTGTTCAGAGACAGCCAGCTCTCTCTATGTCCATGCTATGCAGCCATTCCATATTCTATTCCATCTTCCTACAGCCTACTGCGACCCCAGCCGCTCCAGGCCCTGCCTCCTCGCGTCCCTGCCCCCGAGAACTCATGGCCCATCGGCGGAATGTCAAGCGTATCCCGGCTACGGAACCGTGGCAGCCTGGGGCTCGCGATGCGTGGGCTCGGGCTGTACGGGCTGCGGGGCGCGCCACCGAGGCCCGGCGGCAGCGACGAGGGTAGCATGACCGGCTGCACGGGCATCGTGTACTTGAGGTCGAGCTCCTCGCACGTCGTTTTCAGGAAGCGCATAAATGCGGTGCGGCGTGCCCACCGGCCGCCCCAGTCTTGCCAGTTCGGGCGGTGCTCCATGCCGACAACGAGGTGGATCGCGTTCTGGAACTCCATCTTGTCGATATTGAGCGTCATGTTCGACCACTCGCGCCGGTTCTTGTCGTCGTTCATGTATTCTTCCATCTTGCGCTTCAGAGCTTCGAGGCTCTCGAGGGGTGTGTCATAAGCGACAACAAGCTCTGTTGTTTCCCACCTGCATAAGGATTGTCGCGTTTAGAACACAGCACCCAATGAAGGCAGGGGAGTAAGAGCTTACATGGAGTTCGAACGACGAATGTTGTGCACAAGCTTGGAGCCAGCCAGAAGAGAGTTGGGGGCAATGACCTCTTGGCCGTCTACTCGCCTAAATGTCGTCGAAAATAGGCCAAACTCCCTCACAAACAGCGGCTGCAGATTGGTACCTCAGCAAACGATCGCTTGTGTGAGCTGGATAAGCGACAAACCTGGTCGTCAATCATCACCAAATCGCCCACGTCAAACACATGTGTCGAGAAAATGAAGATCAGCTACAGAAATAGGCTGTTAGCCACATCGCCAGTATGCGTGGAAGCTCAGCCCCTTACCGACTCGAACAGTGTTTGTGCCGAGTGCCCGAAAATGAACGAAAACCCAAGGATGATAGTCGCCAGCGGGACAAGGGATGCAATAGTGTCGGTGCGGTTGAAGATCAACAAGCAGATGAAGGTGAAGACTATGAGGACGCATGCAACTAGCACTGCGTCAAGCTTTGCCACAGCCGATCCGACATCCTATGAATACGGATTATTATTGAGTGTATGCGCCTTGAAGAGAGGAGGGGACAAACGTACCTTCAAACTTGCTGTGATAGATTTTCTGTCGCGATAAAGCCTCCGCACGGCTTCGCGCATCTCCTTTTGGAAATGTCGCCGTTTCCATCTTTGTCGAAAACAGCAAAGGCTGCTTGCTATCGGGCAGTCAGGAACTTGAGACACTGTACACATGTTGTACACTCACCGCATCCGTAGTCGACTTGAAATAAGGGTAGAAATCTGCCGAGCAAAGTTAGTCTAATATAAACATCGACCAACTGAGCAGCGTACCTTCCACCAAAAGATGTTCCCTTGGCGGGTAAACATTGCTCAAGGTGCTGAATAGCTTCCTAGCAAGCTTGCTCGCGGAATACAACGTCTCGCCTTCCTTATTCTGGCTCTTCACAAGCCCGTCGACGATGACCGCCGCCATCGGCCTTTTCCGTCGCATGTGTGGATGGTGATGATGGTGCTTCTCGGCACCCTTGCTTTCCCGCTTCGTCTTCGCCAATTCCTTCACCAATACGTCCTGCTTCTCCACGACGGGCGAGTTCGTGCTCGAACTCTGTGCGCTCACGTTCGCGCTCAACGAGTGATTCGTGGAGGGGCTGCTGGGCTTGTGGCCTCGCTTCCAGTTCTGCCCATAGGGATGCTTGCGCGATGACTGGACGGGGCTGGCATTGGAGAGCCGGTCGAGCGCACGCAATCCGGTTTGGTTCTCGACTATCCGATCGGCGAGGGCCTTGCGGTGGAAGTTAATTGCGACGTAGCGGAGGAAGATCTTTTCCACCAGTAGTAAGAGGGTACCAGAGAACAGTGCTTGCATGACACGGTTGATGATCACCCAGTACGTGCCAGGGGGCTTGTAGACTGCGAGGATGACTGACAATGCGATCCATGCCCAGACAACGTCTAGCACCAATTTCAGCCAGCCAAGGACAGCAGAGGTGAGCTATAATTGAGCGTGATGTCAGCTTTCAACAAGCGAACATAGGCACACCGCGCACCTCGACTGTAATTTGCATGCGCTCAACCCTGTGGCTGAATAACCGAAAGATTCCCAGCGCGACCATAGGTGCAATATCCACGATTAAGTATGTCCCACAGCACGCCGCCCACGTAATAGACAACCACAGCGACCACACGTGCGCCTGCACCCGTCCAGGCGTGTTCGTGAAGCGCAGCTGGAAGACCAGCAGCGGCGTGATCAGAATGCCCGCTCCGAGGATGCCAATGATTAACGTCCTCAGGACTCTCGACAGCCGCATGAAAGCGCGCCATACGGCGCGGCCACGCCTGGCGTTGGAGGCGTCCTGCTGGACCTTGCGCATGCTCTTGTCATCATCGTCTGCATCCCAGTCGAACTCCTCGTCGGACTCCGTGCCATCCGAGTCCGTGTCTGAGTCATGTGAGGACGTGCGTGTCGCCTCGACGAGCCGTTCTCTGTCCGGGTCGGGGAGGTCTTCAAGGTGAGTCTTGTGCTCAGCGAAGTCAAAATGCTTCGGGCTGTTGCTTCTGTTCCGCAGAGGGATGTCTTCCGTGGGAGATTCCGAGTTCTTGCTCGAGCTGGGCATCTCAGCGAGCAGGTCGCGGGCCTGAAGAAGTAGAGTGTGCTGGCCGTCGCTGTCGTATGGGCGGCGAGTTCCCCGCGTGTGGGAAGGTGAGAGGTGGTCGAAGGGAGGTGTGGAGGTTCGGTTGTTGCGACAACGGCTGCATCCTTGTGTGATCGTCGGCAAATGGGAATAATGAATTTTTGCGGCGTGCCGAGCGTAAGAAGAAGACAGAAAACCAGCACCCTCTGACGTCACTTGACACCGGCTGCCGAAAACTCATTAACATAAGCGCCCAGGGTGGCTTTGTGGCACCGACATAAAACCTTCCCAAGCAGGACTGCGGACGCGTGCCGCGGCCGTCGCAGCGGAAAGAGATTGTAGTATGATATTCACCGTGAGTGTATCGTTTTGCTGTGCTTAGCCACATTATGTACAGATTCGCGTCACAAACCTCTTCAGCACGACTCAAAGAGTAAGTATCTCTGAATCGACAGTCAAGTCACGGAGATGCATGAAAAGGCACTTATCAATCATTGGCTTCTAGCGCAAGCTAGTACCTGAATCTGTTCTTCTGACCCCACAACCGTCACCTCCGCGGAGGCATATGAGTTCACGGAAGAATCGGAACGCTTGACGCCCAATGTTCAACGGTCAAGTTTACGAGAAATAGGTGCTTTGGGGAACAGTCCGATGTCCGCTGCGACACAGTACAGGCCAATGAAATTCAGGTGGCGCAGCTGTGAGGGCGATGAACGTGAGGCTTTGGACTTCCGCGACCACCGATGACCACACCTAGGCACTCTTCAACGCGGCATTGAAGCTTTATCCAGTAATCCTCCTCGAGCCCGGAGCTGTAGTTCAGGTCTGAAAATGTGCATGCCTGTCACTCGGACAATCTTAATAGTCGCAAGACGGCCTCAAGCGCCCCTAGGCCGACTATTCTTGAGCCTTACTAGACAAATGCAGCAACAATGACAAGTACAAAGCGTTGAAAACCACTCACATGAAGCAGGCTGGCACAGCCTAAGCGTTGTAAGAGTGGCCATCGCATGAGACTTATGTGGAGAGTAACACGCAACCTAGTGGCTTTTGACAAGCCAGCTATTTGTTCATGCCCCAGAGCCTACAGACCCTAATAAATTCAGAGTTTCACCGGTTTGACACTTCGAATTGCTTTCCACGGCCAGGCGACGATCGTAGATGTATATTCCCTGCTGACCTGCATCACAGGGGCATTCATGTTCCCAATAAAATACGATCGCGAGTCATTCATAAGCCGCATTACATCTTTCTCTCCTCAAAGAAACGCTACAGCAGGCGTCAGCGCGTCTCTCCCATCGACGTTAACAAGACGCACCTTCAGATGCCTCAGCTGCCATGCGCATGTAATCACTAGCACCACAATTTGCGCCAAAGAGTACCAAACGGCCTTTCCGTTCGTCGTCTCGCTCAGGTTCCTGAAGTCCGCCTCCCGCTCCCGCTGGTATTGCTGCTCCCTCCGGATATCCTCGAGCTTCAGGTTCAGATCCCGAAGTTTCGCGGACAGCTCGGTCACGTGTGACCTGTCGTGGTCGCGATCAGGTTTCGTAGAGCCGACGACGATGTCGAGGTACAGTCGAATGTGGGAGGTGGTGGACCAGGACGTGCCCGCTGTAGACGAGAGGCAAATGGCGTGATCCCCTGCTTCGTGAGAGGTGAATGTGAAGCGACTGTCGTGAGGGCCTCTTGTCCGGACGACATTGTGCCCTGTCGAGAGTTCCTATGTTACGAACCGCTGTAAGCTCCCAGTCCATGCAACATGGGTGTGAATGGAACGCACGTCAACTTCCACATATATCCCCAGTCCGGGATTCTCAACGTATTTTTGTTCTGGCTCTGACCACTCGAGGGCCTTGTAGTGGCCTGCAATGCGTGGAAGCGTCGGTCAATATACTCATTTGAGCGCGTGCAATGCTGGCACACCTTCCACCACTGTGTCGCTGGGAATCTCCTCTAGGAAGCACCGCTTGTCGCTTGCATCGAGGTAGAAGTGTAAGGCATTAGCGGCAGCGGCGAAAAGGAAGAAAACCAGGAAGGAAAGGTGATGCGGTCGTCGCGACATGCTGGGTGTCCGGAGGACAGTCTTGTGAAGCAGCGCCTCCAGTCGCGATCAAGGATTTGAGAAGCCACGTGGGCGAGGTCGTATTTCGTTAGCGCTCATTTGCTTTCCTTGCCTTGCACCCCTTCAGCATTCTCTATCCCGTAGCCTGGTATACATCATTCTTCCCCAGGCAGAGTCACCATGCCAAGCAGCCGTTTTGAGCCATCCTCTATCAAGAACAAGATCAAAAGGGAAGAAATAGCCCGCAAGCAGAAAAAGGCCAAGGGTCAGTCGAAATTGCAACGCAGGCTCGCTTTGGCGAAAGCGGAGTCAGACAACCCTGCTGCTAAAAAGGTCAGTGAAATAGACATGCTCCGGTGACTCGTTTTGACACCATTATTATGCGTAGAGACGTCAACACGAGAATGTTCCCCGCACGCTGGATAACACCCGTGAATTTGACCCTTCGTTCCTCACCGCCAACCCTTCAGCACCATCACCCGAAGAGTCCGAAGAACCCATTGCCTCGACTTCTTCAGCATCTCATAATGCGGGCAATGAGCAGCCTCAGGACGAATCTGCTGCCGACATTGCCTCGGACCCCTTTGCCGCATACTTCTCTGGCGCCGCCGACCCTACTGTCCCGCCAAAAGTTCTCATAACGACCTCGCAAAAGGCGACAAGAGTCACGTACGAGTTTTGCGAGGAGCTGATGACAATATTCCCTGGAGCCGAGCTAATTAGGAGGAAGAAGGGTAGGGGCTTTGAGATGGGTAGGGTTGCAGGGTGGGCGGCGGATAGGAATTACAGCCATATGTTGGTCATTAATGAGGACATGAAAAAGCCAAGTACATGCAGCTGTTTGGCACCGTGGTATTCTGTGCTGAAGCTTGGTTATGGCGCCCAGATGCTATGACATTGGTATATCTCCCCGATGGACCGACCGCGTACTTCAAGCTCACGTCGATCGAGTTGTCGAAAAAGATCTCTGTCAGTTAATCAGTCTTATCGAGCGAACGCACTATAGCTAACTATCCATATGCAGGGGCATGCTCGCCCAACGGAACACTTCCCTGAACTGGTGCTGAATGGGTTCGTAACACGATTAGGCCACACCGTGGGTCGGCTCTTCCAAACACTATTCCCGCCCATGCCAGAGTTCCAAGGTCGACAGGTTGTGACGCTTCATAACCAGCGAGACTTCCTCTTCTTTAGACGTCATCGGTGCGTATTCTGACCAAAGTTTAGGAGCCTCACTAATTAAACAACCAGATACGCGTTCCGGTCGGTCGAGAAAGTGCAGCTCCAAGAAATCGGGCCGAGGTTCACATTGAAGCTACGTTCGTTGAAGAAAGGTCTCCCAGCGGTCAAGAACCTCGGCGAAGTTGCGAAAGGCCTCGAGTTCGACTCTTTCGGCGACGAAGAGCAGCAAAATGCTCCTGAAGAGCCTAATGATAATGATACTGACATGCCGATGGAGGATGCTGACGAGCCGATAGAGGAGGAGGGTGCGGGACCATCTGAGCCTCAACCTCCAAAGACGGTTGCGCCGCCGAAGGACGACGAGTATCAGTGGATGTGGAAGGTATATAGTTTCCCGTATCTCCTGGTAGCAACTTGTGTCTTACTCATTTATGTTCGTAGCCGGAACTGGAGACGACGAGGCGCACATTCTTCTTGTAGTTTGTGTACTTGGGTTCATCGCGTCGCGTTCTCGTCCAGATGTCATGTTGTAGACTCTCTACTATGTCTACAAAAGCATACTCAAGTGTATGAGCACTCAATCCTCGGACTGCTCAATCTTCAGCAATATCTTCTTCCCGTATTGGCCTTGGCTGAGCTTTCTCATCACGTCTTGCACCCTTTCAGTCGCCTGAGCATCGCTATCTCCTGCTGGGATTCTGACAATCTCGTGCTCTGGCTCCCTCAGCTATCCATCCTTTGTGAGCAACAGCTCGTTCAGCTGGTGCCAGTCAGACGCACCTTCATGCCAACAAGCTTCTTCATCAGCTCCTCTCTCTCCTCTTTGCTGTGCTGTTTGTACCATCGGCTCTGCCAGAAAACCATGGCACCTCAAGTTCTTGAATATGAACAGGGATGTGGGTATGGACAGTGGTTTTCTTGGACATCGCACCGTACGAGACGAGGTGGCTCTCAGGGCCGAGGTAGCGGAGCATCTTGGTTGTTGCCGGGCCGCTGACGCAGTTTAAGAGGAGGCGAGGAGGCTGCGTTGCGTGTGAGATGACTTTTCGTGAGCTTGAGTTGACCGAGAACATACTTTGTTTCCTGTCAGCTCTTTCAGCCTGTCCTTCGTTGACTGTTCTTCCAAATCCTCATATGTCAGCACTTCAGTCGCGCCGAGCTCCATGAGCTGCCTCTTCAGTGTGTCAAGGTCATCTCTACATTGAATCCTATTAGGCCGTAGCGAGTCTCAATTGGTAAAGGCCTCCTACCTGCTTCGGATGAAGTTCAGTGTCTTGAACCCTTGGTGTGCAGCAATTTGGATGACAGCTTGGCCAACCTGTCGCTTTGGATGAGATTGAAAGGTGACTTAAGTGACAGGAGAACGGACCGCACTGTTCGCTCCTAAATGCAAACGATATATACGGTGAGCTTAAGCCGTGGTCCAGAGCAATACTCACCATTCTGTATAACCCAATCGCCATCCCTCAGGCTGACGAAGTCATGCAGCATGTTGTGTGCTGTCGGTGGGTTGACCTAAAGTATCGTGGCAGTTGTACCTGGAAGGCGCGTTCGGTATTAATATTGTTACTGCAGACGTACCATCAAAGTAGCCCCATTGACTTCGCTCACGTCGGTGCTTGGCAGCTTGATCACGTCCTCTTCCTTCAACGTCCGACTCGAGCTCCATGTACCGAGCTGTTGTCCAGCCATAATCACCCAGTCGCCCTTCTTTAAGCCAGAAACACCACTTCCGACCTCAGTCACCTCCGCTAGTCCCTCGTTCCCGCCCACGAACACGGCTTCATCGAGGTTATGTCCTGGCGCGAGCGAACGTGTACGTAGCGGCTTCGCAGGGTACACGCCTTCAATGACGTTCACGTCCGAAGGATTGATTGGGGAGAGCAAAAATCGGATGTTTAGAGAGCCGGATGGTGGTGGGGGCAGTGACGGGTAAGAAACCACAGAAAGGACCGACTTCGGGTCGCCCGTAGAGTTGTAGACCACCGCGCGGTTGGCGAGACAGCGCGATGATGTAGAGAATGTACGAGAAGCTATAGTAGAGAGTAGTCTGTGGCTTGTCGCCAAGGCGGGCCACATTGTATTCAATTAGGATGTTGTGTTGGTACGCATCAAGCAGACCTGCGGAAATG
Organism: Terana coerulea; assembly: GCA_024811115.1. Classification (NCBI taxonomy): domain Eukaryota; kingdom Fungi; phylum Basidiomycota; class Agaricomycetes; order Polyporales; family Phanerochaetaceae; genus Terana; species Terana coerulea. Next base: position 111,822 of record JAKOGH010000654.1, on the reverse strand, counting down.
ACGTCAATGTCCCCTCGGAGAGCTCCATTGATGCGCCACAAAGCGTCTGCATGCCGCATCCGGAGGCGATGCGCTCTCCGTCTGTCACGCTTTGACTACCCGGCCCGTCCCCTAATTTGACCTCGCATTGCACTATAATTACTTCCGGGCTCGTATCTGAGAGTGGCACAGTATTGGCTACTCTGCGTAGACCTCAATGACCTGGGCTCAGGCCGGATTATGTAAAGCAGGACCTTGCGCCCGCGCATACTCTGCGCGTTGAGTTCTTTTATATTACTGAAATATACAAGCTCCTATTTTTTCTGCGTACCTTCTTTCCTTTCACGTAAGCTCGCAGCAATTCACCGCCAGTGACGGACAAGTGACAGCCTTCCATAGTGTCGTAAGGTAAGTCGGGTAAGGCGCATCATTTGACGCGCTTGATCATCCTCTCGGCATTCGCCGCACTGACGACATTGCCTTCCCACCACGCTTTCTGCCACTTGCATAGCCGACATACCAGCATCTCAGTGTCACCCACTTTCACTGCCATACCAACCAAACTAGTATTCATTTTATATACGACACGATGGCTTCACGATGGATTCCCCTTGAAAGCAACCCCGATGTCTGTCATTTCATCGCACTACTGTAGATGGTGGCTGATCGTATTTTGGGCACGTCGGTGCATAGGTCATGAACGCTGTGAGTGGTTTCCACGCGTTTACCAAGCGGTATAACGGTCGTAAACGTGGTCTGTAGTGGTCCAGCAAAGCCGGTCTGATTACTTCGCAAGATGAATTTACCGACGTGTACGGTTTCGACAAAGAGGTCTGTTTCCAAGTTCATCTCTTATATGCGTATACACTTACTTACATCTTTACGCTTTCATACACGATCAGCTGCTTGCAATGGTTCCGCAGCCGGTGAAGGCTTTAGTGCTTCTATTCCCTATCTCGGACGCCTACGAGACGAAGCGCAAGGAAGAGGACAAGCGCATTCAGGAGCAGGGCCAGCATCCGATTGATCCTACAGTGCTATGGATCAAGCAGACTGTAAACACCAGCATACTTGTGTGCAGTGTGTGTGCTTATTGAGATCGGGGTAGATTGGAAATGCATGTGGGACGATGGGCTTGATTCACGCTTTGGCTAATGTGAGTACCGCGTCCGTGGGCCGTTGGGCGTAAGCAGTACTGAATCCAACGTGAACAGAGTAGCGTGACATTCGAACCAGAGAGCCCACTCGCCCTGTTCATTGACCAATGCAAAGGTGGGACATGAACGTCATTACGCATTTGCAGCTTTCTGACACATCGCTGGCAGACAAGAGCCCAGAAGAACGCTCAAAGTTGCTTGAGACCACGCCTCTTTTCGCCGACATCCACGCCGCGGTAGCGTCAACTGGCCAGACTGCAGCGCCGTCGGCGGACGCGCGTGTCGACCTGCACTTCACGGCGTTCGTCCAGGCCCCGAGTCCTCCGTCAAGGGAAGAGGGCATCGAGGCTCCCGAGGGTGCGATGAGACTGCTGGAGCTGGATGGGCGCAGGGTAGGACCTATTGACAGAGGCGAGTGCACGAATCTTCTGGACGATGCCGTACGGTACATCAGGGACAGCTATGTGAAGGACTCAACAAGCCTGGAGTTCAGCATGCTTGCGCTCGCGCCGCCGGCTTGATCGCGGAGTGGAAAGGATATTATTAGCTCATGTAAAACACAATTACTCAGTCGTCACGGAATACATGTCTACTTCGGAATCGTCAAAACGGTTCTGACTCGTTGTGGCTGTGTGCCGCTTCGGGATTTGTTACGCGTCGTCGCGTAGCGGGCGTGCGACGCGTCGGGAGACGCCTTACGATCTTACTCAGCGAGGTTGTGTGACATAAATGGGCGGCAAGCGGCACTTTGTCGCTCGTTTGCGCCATCCCCTTCCCCGTCGTCGTGCTCCGTCCCCACGTCGTCGATGGCAGGCAACCTCTCCTGCAGGGACCCTGAAGGCTGGGGGCCCCTATCACGCCTCCGTCAATTCGACCTCACGCCTTGTTTCGAAGAAGGCGTTCTACTCTCCTCTGTCCTCGTTCTCTTCAACGTCCTTGCGGTCTTCAGGTGCTATGCCGTCCGTCATTTTGGAAGCAACTCGCGGAGCAGGAAGAGCAGATGGGTGTTGTGGACGAAGGAGGTGCGCCCGCTTTTGAACTGAGGCAGATCTGCAGATCATAAATGACTTCATTTGGACTTCATTCCATTCAACTGATAGACGTTCCTCGGCCTTGCCCTCACAGCAAGTGTCGCGAACCTTGTGCTCGTGATTGCAACACACAGACCTGTTGCCTTGCTTCAAACACACATCCTCGAAATCTTGGCCCTCGCCCTCGCGCTATGTCTCACCTATCTGAACCACTACCGCACACGCACGTCCTCAAGTCTTTTATTGCTATTCTGGCCCGCATACATCGCCAGTCTGCTCGTCTGGGGTCGCACAGAATGGGTATCCAGCTGGTCTTCGCTGCGCCTTGTCGTAGTGCTCAAGGCCGTTATCGGCGGGTGCGGGCTTGTCGCTTGGGCTCTGGAATACTTGGGCACAGAGTTTACGGAGGAAGATCGCCCTGAACACACCGGCGAGAAGGGCCATGTCGAGAGCCCACTGTTGACCGCGAATATCTTCAGCATGTGGACATTCGCATGGATGTCCGAGCTCATGCAAAAAGGCGCAAAAAGTTCATCACAGAAGACGACTTGCCGTCTTTGGTCCCGAAAGACGAGTCTGGGGACCTCGGACGGAGACTACAGGAGTCAATGAAGAAACAGTACGTCGCTCGCAGCTGGCTGACTTTGTCCCTTATCTCATCCTTTTGAGCAGCAAGAATCTTGGTGTCGCACTGTTCACGGCATACGGCGGGCCTTACGTCTTCGCCGGATTCCTCAAGCTCTTGCAAGACTGTCTCGCCTTCCTGCAGCCCCAGCTCCTGCGTTGGCTACTTGCCTACATCGCGTCCTACCAGAGCGCCCGCCCCGACGGTGTCGCCCAACATGGCGCGCCGACACCATTTGAAGGCTTCGCCATTGCGGTCATCATGTTTGTCGCGTCGATCGCCCAAACGATCGTCCTGCACCAGTACTTTCAGCGCTGTTTCGAGACAGGCATGCGCGTACGTGCAGGGCTGGTCACCGTCATCTACCAGAAGGCGTTGGTGCTCTCCAACGACGGACGTAGCAGCGCATCAGGCGACATCGTGAATCTTATGTCCGTGGATGCTATGCGTCTGCAAGATTTCTGCACGTACGGCCTTATTGCCATCTCTGGACCGTTCCAGGTGAGCTTCATGCTCGCATAGTACCAATTGCCCCCAGTACTAACTGCTTCATTGATGTAGATCACGCTTGCATTCATTTCACTATACGAGATTCTGGGATGGCCCGCTTTCGTTGGTGTCGCCATCATGATTTTCTCCATCCCTTTGAACACTTTCATTGCTGCCAAGCTGAAGACGATGCAGGAGGCGCAGATGAAAAACCGTGATCAGAGGACAAGGCTTATGAGCGAGCTTCTCGCGAACATCAAGAGGTACGTACTCTTTATTGAGCCACTTGGAGTGTTTGTTTATGTGGAACGCAGTATCAAGTTGTACGCGTGGGAGAATGCTTTCATTCGCAAGATCTTATTCGTGCGCAACGAGCTGGAGCTGAAGATGCTAAAAAGATAGGCATTGCTACCGTACGTACACGATCTGTGGCATTCTCGCTCTTGTCTACTAACCCAGAAGGTGCATATAGTCACTTAACATGGGCCTATGGACTGGTATTCCACGTAAGCGCACCCTTTGAACATGCGCTTACTCTTAATAACCACATCATCACTACAGTACTCGTCGCGTTCAGCTCCTTCGCTACCGCCGCCCTCACCTCGGACACCCCGCTGACGTCCGATAAGATCTTCCCTTCAATCTCGCTCTTCATGCTTCTGCAGTTCCCTCTGGCCATGTTCAGCCAGGTTACGTCAAATATCATCGAAGCACTCGTCTCTATCAAGCGTCTCTCCGAGTTCTTCGCTGCAGACGAGCTTCAGCCCGACGCCCGCCAGGTTCTGCGCGTGAAGGAGAGACTCGATTTTGGCGACGAGGTACGTGCTGTCTACCCGCAAGTGACGTGTCGCTGACCTGATGGTGTAATTCTCTAGGTACTGAGTATCACGGACGGCGAATTCTCGTGGCACAAGGACTCCATGAGCCCGACCCTGGAGGGTATCAACATGAGTGTCAAGAAGGGCGAGCTCGTCGGCGTCATGGGACGCGTCGGCGCCGGCAAAACCAGTCTGCTCTCTGCGATCGTGGGCGAGATGGTCCGGACCGACGGTGAGGTTAAATTGGAAGGATGCGTGTCGTACGCACCGCAGAACCCGTGGATCATGAGCGCAAGCGTCCGCGACAACATCGTGTTCTCGTACGAGTACGACGAGGTCTTCTATAACATGGTGTTGGACGCGTGCGCCCTCCGTCCGGACCTTGCGCTCATGCCCGAGGGCGATATGACGGAAGTCGGCGAGAAGGGTATTACGGTGAGTAGTCGCATTGGTTGGAGAGGGACGATGGCTGATAGCGGGTATAGCTCAGCGGAGGCCAACGTGCTCGTATTTCTCTCGCTAGGGCTGTGTATGCACGCGCTGATCTGTATATCTCTTCACCTGTATCTGCGGAAGGTCGCTGACATGCGTGGTGTAGTGTTATTTTGGACGATGTCCTGGCGGCGGTGGATTCGCACGTTGCGAGGCATGTCTTTGGTATGTTCTCGTTAGAGTTACCTCGATTAGAATGCATCGCTCATGCGCGGGGACGCACGGAATAGACCAGGTTATTGGTCCTCGCGGGTTGCTTGCAACAAAGGCCCGCATCGTCGTGACGAACAGCATTGCATTCCTGAAGCAATTCGACAAGCTTCTATATCTTCGTCGCGGCGTCATCCTGGAGAGCGGGACGCATGACGAACTAACTGGCAACAGCGAGACTGAAGTCTACAAGCTCATGTAGGTTTTCGCTCCTCTTGACTCCATGAAGTTGCTCACAAGGTACATAGCAAAGGCCATAGCTCTGTCGGCTCCTCAGGCATGCAGACCCCCTTCCTCGTCGGCGACAGCTCGACGCCTTCATCGGGCACTGCCGTCGACTCAACAGAGCTCACTGAAGAACAACTTAAGGATCTTGACGCGAAGCTCGATGTCCCAGGCCAGCGTAAAAAGTCCTTCTCGCGCGCGGTGCTGTCGCCTGTCTCGCCCACGCGCGTGCCGTCCTCTTCCCCAGAAGCGGTCAGCGGCCCGTCCAAAGAACACTCCGAGCAGGGGCGCGTGAAGAAAGACGTGTACCTCTCGTACGTCGAGGCCGCGTCGAAGATCGGGTTCGCGCTGTTCGTGCTCGCGACGGTCCTCAGCCAGCTCGTGAGCGTCGCGGCGAACAACACGCTCCGCGCGTGGGGTGAGCACAACCGCGAGGTAGGGAACAACAAGAACGTCGTGAGGTACCTCGTGGCGTATGGTGTGTTCAGCTTGAGTTCGGTGATTCTGGGGGCGGCGTCGGCGATTATTATGTGGGTATTTTGCTCAATACGAAGTGCGCGGAGGTTGCATGATTCGGTGAGTTTTTTTTTGACCATGGTTCTCAGTTGGAGGCTGACCCTGAATGTGATAGATGCTGTACGCTGTCATGCGTGCACCAATGTCGTTCTTCGAGCAAACTCCTACTGGACGGTAAGCCGTGGCGTGTTTGCTCTTGCTTGCATGGCTGATGCAAAGTGCACAGGATCCTTAACTTGTTCTCAAGAGATACCTACGTGGTCGATCAAATTCTCGCTCGAGTGATACAGAATGTAGTGCGGACGCTCTTCACCACCGTGATGATCGTACTGGTCATTGGGTACAGCTTCCCACTCTTTGTGAGTATTCTACTACATCTCCTAGACAGTTCACTGCTGACGTTCTACAGCTCGTCGCTGTCCCTCCGCTTGCGTGGTTCTACGTACGGGTCATGATGTAAGTTATTCCGCACGCTCGATATGCCTCTGACTGATCTCATTATAGCTATTACCTCTCGACCTCCCGTGAGCTCAAACGCCTCGACGCCGTCTCACGGTCACCTATCTTCGCCTGGTTCTCCGAATCGCTCAACGGCCTCTCTACTATTCGCGCGTTCTCGCAGCAGGCTGTCTTTATCTCCACTAACGAACGCCGCGTTGACCGGAACCAGATCTGCTATCTGCCAAGCATCTCGGTGAACCGGTGGCTGGCTGTCAGGTTAGAGTTCGTCGGCGCGACGATCATCTTCTTAGCCGCGGCGCTGGCCATCGGTGCGCTGGTGACGACGGGCGTGGATGCGGGCCTGGTTGGATTCGTGCTGAGCTATGCATTGAACACCACGAGCTCATTGGTTAGTCCATTTTTGCCTAGAGAGTAGCTTTACGAGGCTTACGCAAATGCAGAACTGGGTGGTCCGCTCGATGAGTGAAGTTGAACAAAACATCGTCAGTGTAGAACGTATTCTACACTACGTGAAGCTTGAGCCAGAGGCTCCTGCCGAACTGCCTGGCGTCGACCCAGAGGACTGGCCGTCGAAGGGCGAAATTGAGTTTAAGGACTACTCGACTAGGTATCGCGAGGGCCTGGACTTGGTCCTCAAGGACCTGAACATAAAAATAGTACGTATTTATTATCATATGGGCTTGTCCATCAGCTGATTGTGTGCTCCTTGTAGAATGCGAAGGAAAAAGTCGGCGTTGTCGGAAGGACTGGGTCAGGCAAATCTTCTGCAAGTAATTTCACATAGTTTTGTCTTTCTCCACGAAGCTGACAGCCAGGCTAAGCTTTTGCTTTCCCTCTTCCGCATCATTGAGCCCGTCGAGGGGACAATCTCTGTAGACGGCGTAGACATCACCAAGGTCGGGTTGCACGTCCGTGAGTAACATGTCCATCTACTTCCACGCTTTCCGCTCAACGCGCACCATGACTCGTCACAGTCCGTTCAGGCATCTCCATTGTCCCACAAAGCCCAGACCTATTCGAGGGCACCATCCGCGAGAACATCGACCCAACAGGCGTATCGACCGACGCGGATATCTGGGTCGCCCTGGAGCAGACGCATCTGAAAGCATTTGTCAAGTCGTTATCTGGCGAATTGGACGCCGCCGTGAGGGAAGGGGGCTCCTCGATGTCTGCGGGCCAGCGGCAGCTTTTGTGTTTCGCGCGAGCGCTGTTGAGGAAATCGAGGATTTTGGTGCTTGACGAAGGTCAGTCTTTCTGCAGGAAGATTGAAGGCCGCTGTGTACTGATAAACCGTGGCCGAGCAGCAACGTCTGCGGTGGATCTCGATACCGACCGGGCTATCCAGGAGATCATTCGAGGCCCGCAGTTCAAAGACGTGACAATGTTGACGATTGCGTACGTCCTCCCACTTCACACTGATCATCTTGGCAGTGCATTGACGGTGGGTTACAGGCACCGCCTCAAACACAATTCTCGAATCCGACCGGGTCCTTGTCCTGGACGCGGGAAGAGTCATAGAGTACGACTCACCAAAGAAGCTCCTGGCCAGCAACAACTCCTCATTCTATGGCTTGGCAGCCGAAGCTGGCTTGGTTTGAGGAAATAACCTCCCTGTCGGTTCACCATGAACCAGGGAAATGACCTCGTGCGACAGAGCGCGAGTACGACCATAGACAAGACATCACGACGAGATAAGAAGTGATTGCTGAGGAGCACTGCTGGTGTCATTGGCAGATGTGTATGCACAGGCATCAAAGGAGGACAGTATCTACAATGCATGCGCAGAGGATGCAGGGAATATAGGAGTGTAATGTAGCGTACGCCATGTTAAGATACAATTCTTGATTTAATGTCGGTTTCCGCACGAAGGCCCAGTGTTGAACTGCTATGCAAAGAAGGTAGTACGCTATAGACATGACATGGAGATAGGAGGAAGTGTGATATATGAATAGGGGTCCAGTGTTGAATGGATAGATACAATGTGTGATGTTGCTGAGTCGGAACATTGAGTGAGGCAAGAGTAGAAACCGATGAGTTGAATCGATACAACGCCTGACGACGTGATGCAAGATGGGGTAACAGAAAATGCGTGCAGTCCACGGATATGGCCTGAAGGATGTAATTTGTATGCTGAAGCAGGTTAAGCCCTGTTGGAGGGCAATGGCGGTCTCGATGCCGTAAGAATGCGTGCCTCATAGTCAAGAGCAGCGATGAGAGCGGGGTCGGATAGAACTTCACCGCTTGATGAGGGTAAGGAACTCTTCTCTCGTCTTTTGTTGCGTTCGGAAGCATCCGAGCATGCATGACGTGACGGTTGAGGAACCGGGCTTCTGCACGCCGCGCATCGTCATGCACAGGTGTCTACATTGCATGCAAGGATCACCTCAGCATACGCTAGAAGTTGTTGAATCAAAAAGGACGCACGTAGCTTCCATAACCACCGCGACACCCCTGGGCTTAATCGCCTCTTGCACCGCGATCGCAATCTGCTTCGTCAGCCGCTCTTGCACCTGCAGACGACGGCTGAACGTCTCGGCAATGCGCGCGAGCTTGCTTATTCCAAGAACGAGCTTGTTCGGTATGTATGCAATGGCGACCTTGCCAGTGAATGGTACGAGGTGATGTTCGCAGAGGCTGGCGATGTCGATATCGCGGACAATAACCATCTCGTCGTGGTCTTCAGCAAACACAGCGTCGTTGATGATGTCTACGCTCAAAGTATCAAATCAAAGTTGTGGGGAAGCTTGTAAAAAGTGTACAAACCAGTCAACCGCTCCTCGTACCCCTTCGTCAAGAACATGAGGGCCTTCGCGTAGCGCGTCGGTGTCCGCAGCAGGCCTTCTCTGTCGGGGTCCTCACCAATGCATTCAAGCAGCGTGCGAACCGCGCCAGCGAGCTTCTCCTCCCGTGCAGCGTTCTCCTCTGGCGTTGCGTTGAGCCGTGAGAGGGTCGATTTTGCTGTGAGCCCCTCGAAGTGTGAGAAAGACTGGCTATGGAGTGACGAGGCACGACAGCTCACCTGGCCAGCCAAGACCATTAGGGTCCGGTAGAGGCGTACTTGGGCCCGCAGGAGCAGGTGTCACAGAACCTGACGCAGGCCTGAAGCCATACCCCTCGTATACGTGCCTAGGCAATCCATTCGGCGAAGGTGGCATGCTACTCGACCTCGCCCCCGTCTCACCGCCCTCCTGCCCCTCGCTCTGCTTCAGCTCATCTTGATCGGCGTCATGCAAGCCATTTCCTCTATGATTTGGCTCGACGAGCGACGACGGCACAGACTCCTTGAGCTGCAGACGCTTCAGGCTGTCTGACAAAACCAGGCCGTGGGTAGTGTCGTCGGCGGGAGTGGGAGGCATTTTGGGTGGGTGTGGTGGTGACCCGGGTAAGAAAGTTCAAGCTTTTGAGCGTCGCTGGATGTGAGAAGGCCTTCGGAAAGCGCCTCGCCGGAGAGCAGGGAGGGAAGTCGAGGGAAGAGATGGCAAAACTCTGATCGGGCCCTTTCTCCGCCACCTGCGGATCAAACCAACCCTCCACTAGGACGCGACGGACGCGCACGCAGTTTAAATCCTCATGAAAGGATTCAAGCCTGGGTGTCTGCGTAATCTAGCTCACAACGCAGTTTCGATATTTAAAGAATAGTCAATGAAGTAGACCGCAGCCTTTCATAAGCGTTAACCAGCGCAGATTACTTGGCTGCTTGTAAATTGTATGTACATATTATATGGTTACTTGGATGTCTCTTACTATCGGCTCAATGGTCTAGTAGTATGATTCCTGCTTCGGGTTGTACCCCCGGCGTTCAGCTGGATAGCATGCAGGAGGTCCCGGGTTCAATTCCCGGTTGAGCCCTTTGCTCTAGCCATAGTGTTTTTGCCTCCAAAATGTGCATTCAACTGCATTGTGCCGCGTGCGCCATGATATTTATTAATCTCAAATTTACAACAGCTCATATGCAGTTGGCAGAGTCAATACCAGCATGCTTGAATTTGAAAGTGAATGAAATTCGGCATGTACGTTGTCCGCGTAGAGTAAGCAGTGAGTATTGGCAAGGTAATCTCGATTCTACACGAAACACTACAGTCGTTTGACAGATGTATAGTTCCTACTCCCAGTAATGCCTGTCCAACTTTTACATATATTATCAATGTCAAATGGGCCATGCCGCGACTTCAAAGAGGGCTCCGAGGAAGAGTTTAAATAGTAGAGATCCTCGACTATCCACTTTTCCAGCTCCTGTGCTTCCGCAGACTCACTGTGCACAATTTCCAAGGAGCCATGAAGCTCAAATGATAATAGGAGCCCCTTCGCTGCTACCCATTGTGATACAGTCAGCGAAAGCAGGGCATTGCGAGTTATAGCTAGACGGGAGACCGGCCAGTGGTGGTCTGCAGAGGGATATCTGTGATTTGGCAGCATTGGTAACCAGGTCTGCAACACAAGTCCAAGATCTTTTCGGCGACGAGCGCTGAATATAAATGAATCTAGAGACATACGTAAATTTGGAGGTTTCCAGGATGGAGATTATGAAAATTTTGGGAGACATACCTGCTTCAAGAGAATGTTTCTCCAGTATTAAGGGCTGTGCGAAATCCGACGAGCGAAGGAGTGCTTGAATTAACTGTCCAATATAAAGAGTATCCCTGGGTATGGGGTCGTCCGCAGTGTAACAGCGCTGGTACCGATGATGCGTGCTTGCTGCCGCAAAAATCCATACGAAAGGCAAGTTGTCTGTACATGCGACGGCGCGCACATAGCGAATGCTTCGAAACGCAGCGGTGCAGCTTGGCGGATGTTCGGTGTCACTTGGTTCCTCCCAAAGGACACCCGTCAGAGTCAGTATTTCTAAAACATCCAGCTCTCCAAGCGCGCGCATGATCGCAGAGAATGACGGGAATCGGCATGATTGCAGGGCGAGAGTGGTCAAGCGTCGGAGGCCTGCAGAATGGCGCTGCAACAGCATCCTCAATGGGTGCCAGCCAGGTTTGATGTACGAGCCATGCGTAAATCTCAGCACATGCAAAGCTGGGAGGAGTGAGAGTAGTCGACGAAGTTTCGCAGATGACGTGCCGGTGTTGAAGTTCCGTTGCTCGATGTCAAGCCAGAGAATACGATCACAAAGGGATGTAGAAATCGGAGTGCTGAGGATGTTCGTTAGCGATGTGGTATCATATGGCCGCTCGAGCCATATTTTTTGGAAGAGAAAGGGGCGGGTTCGATGGGACCAATACCGGCAGACGAGCGATAGGCGAGTTATGGTGTGCTTCAGGTCGGAAACATCGCTCGGAGAAAGCGTATCCCATTCCTCGATGTCCGGAAACCCCTCCAGAAACGCATCCAGGATGTTTTCCAGTAGTTCGAAAGGCATAGCGCGCCATAGATCCGCGGTCATGAAACATGATGGACATTCCGCTCGTGGGCTCTCGAGCTCAGATGCCTCTGCGAAAGTCAGCTAAGATCAGCACGCCAAGTCGCGAATAAGCCGAACTTGCGTCTACCTAGATACGGTTGTGATTGGGAATGCCGACCATGGTACGCCGAGCCTTTCACTAGCCTGAGAGAAGCCAGGCTACCGCCGCTAAGGTAAGACTTCAAGTGATCAATGTGGGAATCACTAGGTGCAGTGATTACTGCGTCAAGCTCCGATGAGACATTGACGGAGCGCATAGCGGAAGATGGGGTCAAAGCAAGATAATAGAGCGGGCTCCCAAACGTGGTGGATGTGAAGGAAGAAGGACCGCCGCCTCCTGATGCGGCAGGTAGACACTTTGTGGCGCATCAACGGAGCTCCCCGAGACAACGTGCACGTTATTGCCGTAGTGCTCGGTATCCAACACATATGTACAGTAGTATGGACATAACCGGGAACAGACCGTCTACAATTAAACATCAGTATCCGCCGTAGTGAATTTTGATCAATAAGTTTCCACGGCGTGACGCGAGTAGTTCCATGTTGCGGAAATCTTCATGGCGCGTGTATTGACGTAACAAGCAAACGTACATGTCTCAGCAAGAACAGCCCCGCAAAAGACGAGCGAGGCAGATCCCGAACGTGAATAATTCAGAGCAGCCGGTAGCATAACCACATTGTCAGCTACCACCCGAAAATCAAATCGGACACCTGCCCGAGGACACCTTTGCCTGGGCTCGGGTTGACGACTCCATTGGGCGATGCACCTGGAGCGGCCGCGCCGGCGTGTTGGATGGGGAACGCAGGGCCCGAGCCAGGGCGCTTGAATGCCGAGCTCGAAGGAGCAAGTCTGATAGGTGTGCCCACGGTTGGGTTCAAACTGCGCACGTTGGTCGTGAGGGCCAAGTCATTGACAGAGGAGGAAGACGCGGGAAGCGTGGATGCGAATGAAGCGGAGGGGTGAAATTGCGGGGAGGTGAAGATGGTCCTGACATGTTGACGTCGCCAGTGGGAGAAGAAGGCAAGGCCGGCAGAGACTCGTAGAAGGAGTTATGAGTAGCGGGACCGATCAGGGCTTCTGCTGCCGCTGGATCCTGTAAAGTTGGGGTTCGTCAGATGCAAGCCTAGGCAGTACAAATTATCACGTACAGCCCACTTCACGCCAACCATATAGCTTCCACATAGAATCTCTCCGTTCTTCCTCACAGCCCTCATTGCTTCGCCAGGGTCGGCATATCCAATCCTAAAGCAGTTCGTCACCTCCAGGTTCGGATCAGGCTCTGTCGTATCTGTGCCCATGCCCTTGAAGTACTCTGCCGTCGTGCTGTACCTGTCGGGAGGGTACCCGAACACAATAATGTACAGGCCCTTAAACTGGGCCGCGGGTATCGGCTTCGGGGAGGAGGGACGTCTGGATGAGTGAGGTTGGTAGAGGGAGGCACGGAGGGGAGTGTCCAAGGATGCTGGAGGCGCGCGGCGTGGTGTCTCCCAGGTTTCGTGTGGAATGTCTACGACCGAGGACATTGGCGGCGCGTCTTCATCCGTGAGGGGTTGATTGCGGCGTTGTCTGCGACAATATATCAGTCCCGCTTCGAGATGGAAGAGTAGGTACGAACCTCCTGCTCGCAAACATAGAGTCCATTCCAAAGTCAGCAGCCGTGGCACCCATTGTGTGGCTCATTTTTGCTTTCGTTTGCACGATGGGTGCGTCGTCGAATCGTGGACTTTGAGACGAGACCTGGACCCAACATCGGTCAGGATATAAGTAACATCAATCACAAAGCAGACCTACATCATTTTGACTGACGGACTACAGACAACCGAGGATTTAGCATGCATTCCAAGGACAATGGAAGGTCAACAAACCATGATGTATCCCGGCTGGTAGTGGCTCCTGCTTTCACTCAGAGATCCGCCGACGTTTAGACCACTTCCACCGCCTAGTGTGCTTTGTCGAAGGCTCTGGTTGTGTGATGAACTCTGGCCCAACATTCCCTGCATGCCTGCCACGGCGAAAGGCTGGGAGTGTGAGTGAGGGAAGGTTTGGCGATGCTCCTGGTGTGAACCAGAATTCGAGTAAGACGTGCTTGAGTACATCTTTCGAATGCCAATAGAATCTACTAAGCTCGCAGTGTTGGTGAGTAGCAGGAATTCCTACGAAGGAAGACTGGATGAGAGGTGGAAGCAGACAGGCCAGAACACGAGCAGCCGTCACGCAGCCGGAGAACAAAACCGTGACACATGAACCGCGCACACGCGTGACATGATGCGCCTTTCACCAGATTAGATCAAGAGATTGTTTGGGCGCTTGGTTAATGAGCAGATAACCTTCCAGTGACTCTGAGTCAGTGACCTTCTCGCATCTTCGAACTTGTACTCCGCCAAAAATCTGCAAGGCTTACAAAAGCAGAGGTTGTTTTACAATCTTTCGCAAAACCATCGACCTATCCCTCGCTCCCGTCGTAGTTAGTCTCAAAATGACCGACACCACCACCGACAAGCTTCAGCTCTTCCCCGAGATCGGCAAAGTCGTAGATGACACTTCAAAGCAAGCAGAAGGTGCCGCTGATGAGCAAGCTGGGGCGGAAGACGACGAGAGGACCGTCCAGGAGATCGATTCTCTGTGCATGAAATGCTACGAACAGGTGCGCCAGCTTTCAGATCCTGTCTCGTTGCGAAACTCATCTGATCGAAGGGTGTAACCAGACTGTTGCTCACTAGCATACCCTTCTTCCGGGAGGTCATAGTAATGTCCTTCCGATGTGAGCACTGTGGCTTCCAAAACAACGAGATTCAAAGTGCTGGCCAGATTAGACGTGCGTACCCATGCAACTAGTCCGATAGTTGAGACTGACGGGATTTGCGCCTTGCAGCCGAGGGCGCCGTATACACCTCCAAAATTCTTTCACGCGAAGACCTCGATCGCCAACTTGTCAAATCGGAGACGTCAACTGTCATCATCCCCGAATGCGAGCTCACTATCCCACCGCATCGCGGTCAGTTGACCACCAGTGGAGGGTCTCCTACGGGACGTCGTCACCGACCTCTCCACGGACCAACCTCTTCGCCGTATCGAGAACGAAGCCGCGTACACCAAGATTCAAGGTATTATTGACAGGCTGAAAGACATTCTCGCGGATGATGAAGACGAAGAGGAGGACGAGAACGCTGCCGGGCGGGTAGCAGTGAAGAAAGCGAGCCAGAAAGACGTGCCGATGAAGCCGTTCACCCTGACGCTTGATGATCCCGCGGGCAACTCCTTCCTCGAGTTCGTGGGCTCAATGGCTGACCCCAAGTGGAATATGCGCACGTACCGCCGGACGAGGCAGCAGAACATCGACTTGGGGTTGATCAACCCTGACTCCGAGGAGACACCTGAGGAAAAGAAGGAGCAGGAGCAGATTGGTGGCGGGTTGGAAGGCCAGAATGAGGAGATTTTCATCTTCCCGGGTACTTGCTCTAGCTGTGGACACAGCAGCGATACCCTTGTTAAGAAGGTTAACATCCCTTACTTCAAGGTGCGTGTGACGAGTATACGCCCATTTGGCCAGCACTCATATGCGAGCGATGTAGGACATTCTGATCATGTCCGTTAACTGTGACCTCTGCGGGTATCGTGATAACGAGGTCAAGTCTGGCTCAGCCATTTCGCCAAGGGGCCGCAAGATCACTCTCAAAGTCGAGGACAAAGAAGACCTCAGCCGCGACGTTCTCAAAAGCGAGAACTGTGGTCTTGAGATACCCGAGATTGAGCTGGTCCTCCACGCCGGCACACTTGGCGGTCGCTTTACTACGCTAGAAGGCATCCTCGACCAGGTCTACGAAGAGCTCTCGACGAAGGTGTTCAACGACGCCAAGTCCAGCGACAATACCTTCGAGACTTTCTTGGGCAAGCTCAAGGCCGTCAAAGCCGCGGAGCACCCCTTCACACTTATCCTTGACGACCCGCTGGCGAACTCGTACCTGCAGAACCTGTACGCACCGGACCCGGATCCAAACATGACAATTGAAGAGTACGATAGGACGTGGGAGCAGAACGAGGACCTTGGGTTGAACGACATGGTCGTCGAGGGGTACGAAGGCGACCCCAATTTAAAGAAGCAGGAAGAGGGCGAGAAGGAGTCGAGTTCATGATGGGGTTGGATGGCTTGTCCGCGGGTAACTTACCAGCTAGAGGAACAAGGTGAAAATATAATGTATCACTAGACATGTATCCATACTCTCAAGGCTGGTTGATACACGGACTGTTCAATTTACCTTTCTGTCAATTCGTGATACCGCAACAAAATCCCCACGCTCGAGAAAGTGCCGTAGAAGTGCGTTCAATTTCTCCATACTCATCTTAGTTCTACATACGACATCCAGTAAGTGAATACATGGTGCATACGTGTATATTTATATCGAGGGAGGCCTGACCGGACCGACCATCATTTCCTCCTTCACTTGCAGGCAGTTCTCTCCAACGGAGTCCAACGGACGACCTCTAACATAGACATGGAAGTACGGTTTCGGTGACTTGTACAGCGTGCTTGACGATGTGGGCAATCAGGGAACAATGGGCTCAGAATCGGCGACTGATTGAACAGCTGCAGGTGCCGAGACCTTCCCAAGGACTGGACTCCACAACTCCGAGAAAGTGCTCATGGTATTTTCGGCGTTCCCAGAACGCTGCAACTCCTGCGAGGTCCCGACTGGAGGAGACACGGTGTGGGACAGACTTCTTGGCATATCCTCCACGCCCGACCACCAGATACCAGACTCTTCGAGAGGTGTCCACTCGGTATGGTCAACAGGTGACGGAGGGTTGCTCCTGCGTCGTGCCGCAATAATCCCGTTTTCTACCGAGCGGAGAGCGACATGGCGTGCCGTGGCAGGTTCAACGATGAATGGTGCGTTCTCGATCTTGAGACTAGCTGCCACAGGCGTGGTTTCTGTCGACGAGGCGGGAATGTCAGCAACCATGTCGATGTTTTCGAGATTGTCGAAGAGTTCGCCGGTACCCGCGGTCTCCGCAAGGACGAACGAATCTGCGCCATCATCCAAAGACGCCATGCTAGCGTCCAATGCCGATGAACCCATGAGACTGCCAACCGCGGTGTCCTTCGCCAAGGCGCTGAGGTCATGGGCTGTATCTGAGACAACGACTGGGCCTTCTAGCCCTGCAAGGGTCGCAGCGCCGCAATCCCGTTCAACGGATCTCGTGCGTCTCCCAGCGTACCGGGATCCGCAACGGAGGCGACACTAGCTTGGAGCGTCTTCAGAGCGGGACCCGCAGCGCCGAGCTCCGATTCGTCCGGAATGACAATGAAATCTCCTAAGTCGGCCTCGGAAAAAGGGATTCTGCGAACTCCTCGGGAACCTGAATGCTGAACTCGTTGACGGGATGAACAGTTGCTTGAGATCCAGGTGGTTCCATGAACGGAGTAGCTGGAGCAGAAGTTGCGCCTGAGCAGTCATCCACAACGATGAAAGAGCTAGACATGTTCGCGTTCATATCGGCCGGAGACACAGACGCGGTGATCATCTTCACAGCGGGGCTACGGCCTCGGTGCATTGGAGGGTGGTCATGGTCAAAGCCCAAGCAACTCGCTTACCATCAGAAAGCGCAGAGCCAGAGCGAATGAAAACGAATTCATCTTGAATGCGGTCGAGATCCACACGCAATGCGGCACTCCTGCGATGGAGTGGCACGTTGACCAGAGACTTGCGTCGGCTGGACGCCGCCTTCACGGAAAAGAAGATCGAAGAGGTCGACCGGTGGCGCGGTATGTTGGTTGTCGGCCGCATCGGCAACGTCGACAGCGTCGTCGTGCATGTAATATTTCGCTGGAGCGGTGAGCTTCGTCCTGAGGTTGTCTGACCCAGGAGTAGCACCCCAACCGCGGCCGGCGGATTCTTCAGCATCAACGTCGACGGTAGACATCTCGAATGATTCAATCTCGACGGCTCTATACCACCCTTCTCCCAGATCCCAAAGGAAGAAGTCGGGCCCCTCCGCTGGGACCTCTGAAGGTAGCACAAACCGCATGATTGTCTTCGAGAATATCTCCCTTGGTCTGACTTCTCGCAATGAACCGGAAGTCCACGATAGAAATGTTAGGATCTGTTTCGTCCATCGGTGTGATATCGTCCGCCTGAAGTCGGAGGTCGAAATAGCCCAGGTGGAAAAGAGACTCAGCGAACGCGTCAATGCGTGTAGCGCTCAGCAATCCTGCGTACCGAGGTCCGTATCTGAGCGCGGATGTCAAGAAGGGAGCTCCTTCGTCTGCAGAATACGAAGACGGCTCATGCCATCCGAAAATGTCGGAGACAGCGTCAGGCGTATCGGGGAAGCGCCAGGAGCCCAGGTTGGAGGAACGCAGGATACGTTCCCAGTGCGACGTAACGTACGGCTGGCCAGTGAGGTATTCGTATAGCTCCGCGACGGGACTTATGCTTGCGAAACGTTGTGTTGACATCCGGTGAAACGCATATATGGTGGTGACGGCTAGGAAGGCCAGGTAGGCAAGAACCACCGCCACGGACTGTAAGACCGATTCGTTTTCTGTGATAGGCTTCTGGTGACCTTGTGCGGCCTGTGCAAATATCGAAACCAAGAGAAGAGCGGTGGTGTTGTTGGATGCCGTTGTATTCTGCCATGACGAGACGGAATTATAGTAGGCAGTGACCAACGGAGGAGGATCCAAGAGTAGGGGAGTTGACACCGGAGGCAGGGTGCGGTACTGTGGAGCAGATGATCCAGGCAGCGACAGCGTTTGGAAGAATCGTTCGGAGACAACGGGCCAGAGGATTAGGGTGACGAGCGTGCGGAACACGCCCCGCGGATTGAAGGCCGCGAGTAAGGCCGTAAGAGACATGGAGCCCGAAGTATGGAGGTGGTTGCTGGCAGGAAAGTTGGATTCTTATATGGAAAACATGTTGGAAGTGCTGATCGTTGGGTGGCCACGGCCGGCCACCATGTTGTGCAGTGTTGTCGTGTATAGGCGGCGCAACGGCCAGCAACCATTGTTCTCCCTCCATCCTTCACCCTCCATCATCACCTATCAAAGCCAGTATGGGATGGCTGTGCAACCTCAGGGAGTTCATACATATAGGTTCGGAAAACAGGCGGCGTTGCGTATGCCAGGGCTTCAGGCCTTCAGGTCGCGAAATGATGGGGATTCGTTTCGGAGATCAAAGGATAGGTTCGGTCTATAAATATTTACTCAAAGCAGGCTCACAGGATACTTGAGGAAAACACTTACAGGCGGTGCATTCGCGACATGTCCACTAAGTCAGCCTACTGGCTTTCTAAGCCAGGGCTTCCAACGACCTTGTCTTCTTCGATTGCTTCAGGCTCGGGATTCGGATTCAACTCGGCGGCGACAGTCATGAACCTATCCAAGATCAGCCGGTATCTATCTCACAACGAACTCGTCCCTCACTGTGCTGCGTGCGTCGCCGACAACACCTTCATCGCGTCCAGATTGACCCTCACCAGCTCACACAAGTCCGCCGTCTGCCCAACCGCCCTCGAGAGCCTGCCGAGGCTGTTTCCGAGCTGCATGTAGTTTCGGTCCTTGGCCTGGGTGGCGTTGGTAGGCTGGGACTGCATGGTGGCGTCGCGGGCGTCGTGGTGGTGAGATAAAAGAGAGAAGCATCGCGCAACCGCCGCCCATGGTGCCGCACGCCACCAAGGCGATCGAGGATCATGATCTGGCAGCTCGCACGCTCCCGTCCATTTTCTGTCGGTTTGTGCCCCGTAGGCAGGCGTGCAGCAGGTGTAGGGGAAATTACAGAGAAATTAGATTAAAAGTAGGGTACTCTAGGGGGTACTACCAATGAGCCAAACGAAGAATACCCGGGCTGTAATTGGGCAGCGCAGAGCATCGTGACGGAAGACTAAAGGGTCCGAAAAGATACGAGAAGATTAGGATTACCCAGGCATTACATCTAGAAGGGATATAGTTTGTTCATCATCATAAAATCTGAATCGTCGTCGCAGTTGCCGTCAAGAGGATCTCTGGTGTACACTCACGTCCCTGAGAACCGACGCGGTATATCAGTACAATGTTGACCCAGAATAGATAGAGTATGCCCACCTGTCGAATGGCCTCACAACTTTGCCTTCGTCTTCGTGCTGGCATCTCTCCACAGAACCCTGATAGCTGTCCAGTACCTCTCAGGCTCCTGCTTCGCGTGTGAAACGTGGGTCGTGTTTTCGAATACCTCCGCGCGGACGTCGAACCCCCGCTGTTTGGCTTCCTCCATGTGCGCCTGAACCTGGCTGAACCTCGTCATGGTGTCCGCTTTGGAGGCGACGTACAGACGAGGGATGCGGCCCTCGCGCCTTGCGTCCGCGCTGGGGAGCGTAGCAGCTGTACCCATGGATTCATCTCCGTCGGTGACCGCAGCGCGTGGTGACAGCGGAACAAGGTCAGGAGAGTTGAGCCTCCGCCTTAAGTCCACAAGCACGCCCGGGCTGCCGTATGCAATGGCGAAGAGCGAATAGAAGAAGGCGAGGATGGGCATGGCGAGTAGCCTTTTGATCGGGTTCCTGACTGTCTGAGTGAATACGACCACCATGCAGCGCAGCCCGTTGCTGTCTGGAACGGAGTCCAAAACGAGAGCGACGGGGTCCAACCCGCTTGCTGCCGCAGAGGTGCTAGGTCGCTTTGCGAGAAGTTTCGACAGCACGAGGAGTTGCATGCCGCCGCCTAAGCGCGAAGCGAGACGTGGGTGGGAAGATATCAAGGTGGAGGTCAGGGGGCGCTCACCATTTGACATGGCGTGCAGCAGGACTCCGCGCCAGTTGCGCCCCTCTTCGCTCTTGACTTTGTCGAGAATGTCCGCGACGGGAGCAAGCAATGCCTCCTAGCGTAACAACCCGAGACTCCGATCAGCACGGAATTACGGCAGAACTTGAGAAGACTGAGACACACCCTTCCCGCTTGAGAAGTCCAGAGCCAAGAGGTGTCGGCTTTTACGAGCACCAGAGTGGAGGTTGGGTAAATACTTTTGAAGACGTCGATGTACTTCCTCTCGTGCGATAGCCGTGCGTTGACTACGTGGCGGTCAGCAAGCGAGAGAATGGAAGACGAAGCGACGACGTACACCACCCAAATACTACAATGACACTGGTGGAAAGTCAGCCGCCGTGTGTGGAAATGAACAAGGAGTCGTGACTCACGAAGGAGAGGACGGGTCGGGTCCGGTTGCGGAGTCGTGTACAGGAGACAAGAAGACATGAGAGTTGATTTGTATCAACTGCGAGCTATTAGTTGTGGCCGACTGCATCTTCGGTCCATGCAGTGGTAGTAGAGGGAAATGAAGGAGAAGCAGAGGCTCGGAGGCGGAGGAGTAATATGTATGGCAACAAGCAACCTATGCCGATCTCTTCATGCTTCGATGTCCGGTTCGGCAGAAAAATCTGACAAGCTAGCGTGATACACTGCTGATCCATAGCCCACTTGTGTGATTGACGAGCGAGGGAATTCTCGGGAGGTTGGGGCAAAATGTACGTGAGATTCTGCCACGCGGCGTCGTTGAGCCAAGGACGCAGTGGACGAGGCACAAAGACTATCAAACAAGCTTGCTAGACCAGATTTGTATAGGCCTTTCTCGCTCTTAGACTGCCGTGGGTACCGACAAGCGAGGTGCAGGGTCGGACCTACTATGTATAAACTCAACCAGGTGACGGGTATTCAGGCGAGCTGACTGCCGTACACGCGTTTTCGCAGCGCGTTCGGAATACACGTGTCCGCTTTTGAGTATTTACCTTGACGGCCGAGCAGGGTCCAGCAGATCTTCCGAGAAAACAACCGCTGTGTGAAACCGTGCGTGCAACAGATTGAGCGGAGGATAAGAAGTTGTTGGAGGGATGGACAGGTGGTGACTTGAGTGGTGACGTCGAAGACCAAGTTCGAGACAACCCGAACATAACCGCTGTGCCTAAGTTCAAACTGGGTCATCAGAAAACTCCCCAGATCTTCTCCGGCTGTAATTGCTGCTTACACCGGCTAACCGGACACCGCAAGTGCGCGGAGATTGCGAGCCTTGGTCGAACATTGTACCTGCGTGAAGGCAGTCTCTTGTATTTCCTTTGTCCCATGCGCAGGATTCACTCGGTGGCTTCAGCTGCGAATGTTGTATCGGTCCAGGTCTCTGATAGCTGACATGGGCCGAGGTTCGGGCAAAGGTAGTGTCGGAAAAACGTTACGTACCGTCCATGATAGAGTATTCTGACACAACTACTTTCGCGCGCAGTGCTCTCGCCACATGCCCGAGATCACACGGCGGTCGAGTTGCGAAAATAGCGGAATTCTGGATGCCCTCACGTTTTTGCGGAACATATCACGAGATACGCCCCCTGAACGAGATGGATACTTTCTCAAGAATGGCACAGTCCCAACCAACGTATGCAAACGCCTTCGCCGACAGTCATGGTGGTGACCAGGAGCTGCAGGGCGTCGCCGAACCATTTGATCCGTGCCACGTGCCTGCCCAATAACTCTAGGAGCGCTGCACGATCAAAAATATTTCTAAAGTATCTCCTGATCCCTGTGGCAGCCGGTGCCCGCCAACATCTTGCAACATTTGATTGGCACTTGACCGCAGCTTGCTCGTTGTCGACGACCACGACGACGGCGACCCAAGGCGACCCCAAAGCGACTCACCATGGCTATAAACTCCACCCACGCGTCGATGGCCATGCTCTCCAAGTCGCAACTGCAGTACATCAGCGACACCCGGCCCATTTACTACGTTGGCCGGCCCGAGCTTCTTTCTTGGTGTCCTGACAACATCTTCTCCCTCGCTGCGCCCGTAATAGCGTACTGGACGGCGTCACTTGTCTTTCACCTTCTGGACATCTCAGGGGCGCGATGGCTCGACAAGCACAGGATCCACGAGTCTGCCGAGGTCAAGTCCCGTAACCTGGCGTCGCGATGGGACGTGTTGAAGGCTGTCGTGCTACAGCATATCATCCAGACGATTGTGGGGTACTGGTGGATGGAAGACAAGCCGGCTGGAGATGCGGTCGACCACCTCGCTGCTATAGGACAGAAGGCTCCGCTGCTGTTGCAGGTGTTGAAGATCGCGCTTGGAGAGACAAGAGGCTGGAGTTTGTGGTTGAAGAACGGGCACGAGATACTATATGCCGTATACTGGTGGGGGATACCGCTCGCCAAGCTTATATTTGGAATGTGTGTCTGGCAGACTCTTGCGATTGCCTCGTACTGATGCGATCCACAGGTTTGTCATTGACACTTGGGAGTACTTCTTGCACCGCGCAATGCATTTGAACACCTACCTATACAAGACGTTCCATTCCGTACACCACCGCCTATACGTTCCTTACGCATATGGCGCCCTCTACAACCACCCCTTGGAGGGCTTCGTCTTGGATAGTGTCGGCGCAGCCCTTGCGGAGGCTCTAGCCTTCATGAGTACACGAGAAGCGACCATGCTTTTCGTCATCTCAACCTTGAAGACGGTGGACGACCACTGCGGCTATCGCTTCCCCTGGGATCCCCTGCAACTAATGAGCTCAAATCACGCGGACTACCACGATATACATCACCAGGTATGTTAAGTTTACACATGATTTTCCTCGTAATGTAAACTAATTTTAAATGTCAAGATCATTGGCATCAAGAGCAACTTCGCTCAACCATTCTTCGTGCACTGGGACACCATCCTCGGCACTCGGATGACTCGAGCAGATATTGAAGCTCGACGGAAAAGGATTCCTCAGAAGCTCGAGAAAGCGGACTAAGGCGAACCCGTCGTCTCTCGCGGATATGCTTCACCCATTTTTATTCGTACCCTACGCTACCTTACCTTGACCTCATCGCTCGTCTTCGGAGTATGTATTTCTTGGGTCTATTTTGTTCTATACTGTATACCAGCCGTAATAGGGTGTTGTTGGATGATTGAATTTCACAATCGTAGACTTGCTCTCTCAGGCGGGCAGATGGATGAGACTTGGATGAAACATCAGAATAGGCTCTGACAGACGGAAATACTGTATAGATTCGAAGCAGTGCCAACCAGAAAAATGGATGCAAGGATGCGAGCACGAGACACTGTTATCACCAGTTCGCCAACGTCTCTTTCGTAAGGGGCGTTGTTTCCATCTCGTGTTCGTACTCCACCTCCACCCGCGGTCCGCCTGTGTCGGAAAGTTAGTGGACAGGCTTTTAACACTATTATGGGATTATTATACACACGTCTCGCTTTCTTCTCTGGCTTCTTTGGCGGCTTCGCAGGTCGTGGAGGTGCCTTGCGCTTGCCGAGGGCAGTCTTGCTTTTGGGACCTTCCTCCTCGTCTGACGGCTCCTCGTCCGAGGCGGCTTCATCCTCATCGCTTTCTTCACCTGACGACTGAGACACCGGGTTATCAGCCCGAGCGCAGATCGTTGCATGAGAGGGGGCTTACGAAGGCGTCCTCCAAGTCACTCAGCCCGTCCTCATCACCACTCACATCACTGACAAACTCCCTGTCTCCCCATCCTTCGTCCTCTTCCTCCAGCTCCTCCTCTTCCTCCTCGCTTTCCTCATCCTCAATCTCTACGCCTCCCTTCCCGGCCTTCTCTCGGTCCAATACCTGCTGCCAGACCTCCTCGTTCACGTTCAGCGGCGCGTCACCGTAGGCTTTCGATTTCAGACGCTCGAGCAGCTCCGCGGCAATGGACCGCTCGAGCTTCGCGGCTGAGAGGGCCTTGCGCTCGCGTGTGGCTTCGCGACGGTCGAGTTTTTTCTTCACGCCGACGAGTTTCGGTCTTGCGAAGCAGGATTAGTAGACATGGTGCGGGAACGAAAGTGGGCAGTACGCACTCCTGCCGTAGCTTTAGACGGCGCATTTTTATGAGGTATTGTGTGATCTTGGTAACACGCTGCTTGCATTTGTGTATCGTAAATGAAGGCCAGTGGATAAGTTCCTTGTCAATCTACATAACCACTGTCAATAGTACTATTCGAAAGCACAATATATGATACGTACCTGTTCAAGGGCCTTACTGTAGTTATTCGATAGTCGAATCTTTTCCCACATGTTCTTCGGTGTATGTGCACGCTCGACGGTTTTGACGTACAAGTAGAGCACACCTGCACAAGGTACACTCTGCAGTTGAGTATTCGTCAACGATAGAGAACCCGTATTACGGACCTTCTTGTTCTCGGACAGTGGCATATTTTGAATTGGCCAGCGGACAGCTCTGCCGTGAGCAGAAACCCGTTACATTGTACTCATTTCTGCAGAAGTTCTGCGTGGTGGTCCTACATTCAGAAGGCAGTGAGTTTCGTTCCTGAGCCCTGGTACGCGAAACAGCGCATTGACGCACTTGACTTTGTAAGAGCAGAACTGTGTGTTTATAACACTCCATATTACGTCGTCGCTTTGCATGGCGAGAAGGCGGGAAGAAAGTAGATAGCCTCACGGAGGCGAGAGAGAACGATGTAGAGTGCTCGATCTCAAGCGCTCAAGGAAAATCTGAGGCGTGCTCGCCAATTGGCTGCTCAATTCACGTGGCTTGTGGGCGTGCTTCGTCTCGCCCGTCCGTCGTCCGACGTCGCGCCTCCGACTCATATCTCACCCCAAACCACCGTACCAAACCTCCCGCTCGCTCGCCTCACCAACTTCGCTAACCCTAACACACAAGTAATTCAACACCATATATTCATCCCACGTAATGTTCAAGCACGCATCACCCTTGTCTGTTGCTGGAGCCGCTCGCTCCTTCTCCGTCTCGAGGACATACGCCGGTCGTATTACCTTATGCGCACAACAGAGGGGTTTCCACACAAGCGAGCGGTGGTCAAACTTCCACTTCGATACCCATCATTTTGTACAGCGGCTAGAACGGGAGGGCCTAAATCGCGCGCAGGCAGAAGGGATTATGACCGCTATGGCGGAAGTCATCGACGAGAGCATACGGAATATGACCAGCAATATGGTCACGAAAGCAGACCAGGAGAAGGTCTGTTTAATATTTTTTCTCTGCCGCTTTGCGTCGAAATCGACAGATCCATGGGGTTTCTAGCATCACTACACACAACAAGTCGACTTCGCACAGCTAAAGTCCGAGCTGCAGCTCATGGAGAAAAACGATTTGGCGATGCTCAAAGCTGAGAATGACCGGCTCGTGACGGACATTGAGAAGCTAAAGCAGAGGCTGCGAGAAGAGATCACGCGGACGCAGGCCGGCGTGCGGCTTGACCTCAACCTCGAGAAGGGCCGCATGCGAGAGCAGAGTACCGGGCAGGAGCTCAAGATCAAGGAGGTCGACACCCGAATAGAGCAAGAGATTGCAGCGCTAAGAACTGCGATTCAGTCTTCGAAGGTGCGTACATCCAGCGCACTACATTAATATTTATGCTCAGGAAGATCGCAGGCGACAACGCTACAATATCTCGTGGGTTTTGGTATGTCCTCACACAATCCAATCATATACTCCTCCTGACTGTGCTCTCCATAGTGACTGGCTGCTCCGCCTTGCTCATGGCATATCTGCGCTTCCGGGTATGAGGAAATGGCATATGTCCGCAATGATGCTCCGCAACAATCATGGTCCATGGGGACATGAAGTGGATGCAGAGTATCACAGAAGCGTAGAAGGTGTTGACAGGCTGAGGGCTGGGACCAATGAGGTCATGATGGTATACTTCGCGAAGCGTCCGTATAGTCGTCACATTATTTTGGTATGTCCCATCTCTGATGCCCCAACTCTAACACCTCATAATCTTTGCCACCCCCAGTACCGTCTATATATCCTGGAATCCTATACGAGAATGTAACAACAGGGTTAATCATCCAAAGGAGGCAGCTTGTCGCCGTCTACTTGCTCTCCAAGTGCCACGCGCTTGAAGATGCTGTACGCGCGATCGATGTCGTCGTTCACGACAACAACATCATGAGCTCCCTCTTTGGCATACTCAACCTCCTTGAGGGCCATTGCGAGACGCTTCGCGACGGAGGCCTCGGTTTCGGTTCCACGACCTTGAAGACGGCTTCGGAGGGCTGCCACGTTTGGTGGGGAGAGAAAGAGGTATACTGGGTTGAGGTCGGTCTTTTTGACTTGTCTAACTCCCTAGGAACATGCGATATACAACCCGCCACTGCGGACGCGCAAAGCAAGGTATGAAGCGTACCTGTGCCTCGATATCAAGAATGCATCGCCGGCCGCCAGCAGATACTGCGCGGACTGTCATGAAGGAGGTGCCATAGAAGTTCCCTGAGAACTCCGCGTGTTCGATGAACGCGCCCTCGGCGATGAGCTTGAGGAACTCATCGCGCGAGATGAAGTAGTAATGTTTGCCATGGACCTCGCCGGGACGGGGCGAACGCGTAGTGTCTGTCGGCCAGATGTTCAATCCCAGAGGATTAAAATATCCAGATATGCTCACGGGACACGCTGAAGCCGAACTTGTCTGGGTACTCGGCGAAGAGACGCGTGAGGAGAGTGCTTTTGCCTACACCTGACGGTCCGGACATGAGCAGAGGACGCAGAAAATCAGGGAGAGGCGACATCGCGGATGGTCGGACGGAGGCAGTTAGGGATAAAGGAAGGACCCAGAGGAGATGAAGATGGAGGACAAGGACGGCAGGGCTGAGCTGGACAGCGCAAGGGCGAACGTGCTCGAAGACAAGGCCGGGTTTTTGGTAGAATAAAGCACTGTCCACATCAAGGCATAGTCGGGTATAATTACATAATTACATCAATGTGGCACTTAGCGCCGACGCCTCGGTTGCTACAGATGTCACAATAGTCACAGGCACTGATACGCTTTCGGCGTCACGGTCCTGTCACGAGCAGCCTAGTCCTCTGCTTGCCTTCGACCAACCTGCATTCCTTTTCTTCAGCGTCCCCCTCCCTTCCCTTCCAGCCCTGGTCGTCCTCTCCCGTCCTCTTTCCTCCTCCTGTACCTTCGCAATCCTGTTCTACTACGAGATTTCACGACTATCATGGGCGCCGTATGCTGTCGACCGACGGTCCGCGCTTCTCAGCTGTTCCGTCTGACCTAGGCTGACTTCAACCTGTCGTTTTATCTAGCCGATAGATTTCGACGGGGACGTCAATCTCTTCCACTTCGTGCTACTTCGATGTGTAGGCAAGGGCGCATTTGGCAAGGTAAAGTTTCGTTTATGAGCCTTGTGTGGAGAATCGTCGCTGAAGCTCGATTTATATTCGGTTCTCTAGGTTCGCGTTGTCCAGCACAAACAGACACGCGATCTGTACGCTCTGAAGTACATTAACAAGACGAAGTGTGTGAAGATGAAGGCAGTAGCGAATATTGTACAGGAGCGGAGACTGTTGGAAGAGGTGGGTACCTGGGAACATGGTCAGGATCGGAGGTCCTTATCTCATCCTTCGCGCTCGCAGATCGACCATCCTTTCATTGTCAACTTGCGCTACGCATTCCAGGATGACGAGAACTGCTTCTTCGTGCTAGATCTCATGCTGGGTGGGGACCTGCGATGTAGGTGCTATAATGTCTCCGTTTTGGTCGGAACACTCAGATCATTCACTTCTCTACAGTCCATCTGGAGCGACTGGGGTCATTGAGCGAGGAGACTGTCCGTTTTTACATGGCTGAGTTGTCCTCGGCGCTGGCGTTCCTCCATGAGAAGCGTATCATTCACCGGTAAGTCTCCTGATATCACCTCCAACCCACGTTTCTCACGACACCCGTGTACCCCAACAGAGACTTGAAGCCCGACAACATCCTGCTAGACGAGCGTGGACACGCGCATATAACCGATTTCAACATCGCTGTGCACTACTCCGAGCGTCGTCTCCTACATGGTGTAGCCGGGTCGATGGCCTACATGGCGCCTGAAATTCTCGCGAAGAAAGGATACACATACACCGTGGACTGGTGGTCCCTCGGGGTGTGCGCTTACGAACTTATTTTTGGACGGCGCCCTTTCCGTGGGAAGACGAATAGCGACCTTACGCACAGCATCTCCAAGGACCAGCTGCGCTTTCCGGAGGATGCAGAGAGCAAATGTAGCAGAGCAGGACTGCAGTTTCTCAGAGGGGTGAGTTCTCGCTCTGTTCAATCTGTGTGTGACAGTGGGCGTCTCGCAGGTAACCCCGGGTGCGATTCGCGAATGGCGAACAGGGCTGATGGCGCTCCGTTCGGTTGATGAGTCTCACTTGGCGACTATCATGAATGCCGATTGACACTGACGCCCCTCTCTGATTCCAGTTGCTTGAACGTGATCCTCAACGAAGACTTGGATGCAAGCCCAACGGAGAAGGTTTCGCAGACATTCGTGCGCATCCATGGTTCGAGCGCATTAACTGGGAGACTCTGGGTAACAAGGAGAAGGAGGCGCCATTCGTGCCAGACGTGCGTGCCCATCTGTCATCATTTGCATGGAAACCTGTATCCAATATTTTACTGACATTTCCTTGATGCGCGTGTTTACGGCGTTCATCACCCCAGTCCAAGAAGGCAAACTTTGACGCATCACACGAGCTCGAGGAGCTCTTGTTGGAAGACAATCCGCTGAAGGCCCGTCAACGGAAGGTTCAGGACCTCAGCAACCTGAGCGCGGAGATGAGACAGATGGAGGAGCAGTACGTCTCACTTCAACTACTTCCGAGCACTGATCCCCATACCATTGTCTGCCCTCAGATTCACCCCGTATGACTTCAAGAAGATGAACCGACGCTCGTATTACCCCCAAAACCAGCAGGTTTCGCAAACAGTCACAGCAACGACTGGTCTCTCGTCACGGCCGGTGACTCCCACGACAATGGCGGGTGATATTGACATCGTCGTTCGTGAAGACGGTATGAACAGCTCCGCATACGGCCACAAGCCAATGCACGACACGGATGATATCATGATGGACTCTCAGGCCGTACGGATGAACGACATGACAAGCGAGAAAGTTGGTGTCGCATGCTAGCGACACGCTCCTGGTGGTTTTTTGAAGAGGCTCTTGGCCCCGGCTGCCATCTCATTCGCCCTTCGACGACGCCTCATATGCGGTTTCTACCCTCTCGCCGCCCTGGTCGAACATATATCCCTATCCCTATTCCGCGTTAATTATATGCCAACACCATACTCGTACATCACCACCTCATACCGCCATTCAATCCTGCCTTGTTCCCGTCCTTCCGGTCGTTGCAACACTATGTTTCCCATGATACCTCATGTAGGCATTGTCGCTGGCTCCACGCTCCCTTCATTCGGCACTGGTCTTCCCGTTGTTCAATCTGCGCTCTACATTGGCGCTCTCCGGTGGCATATGCGGCCAGACCTGCCTGCCTACCACGCTCTGTGCAGATGTCCTTTACCCATGCCCTTGCGTACGTACCGCCGGCGGCTTCAGTCTCTCATTTCGGGTCTCCAAGTACTATTTCCTTCTCTGTTCATTTACGTTACATATATTGTTACATCCGGTAATTAGTTGTTCGGCGGCCATGTATCTGCTTTCCAGGATTGGGTTCAATCAGGTCTGTTCATAGTGCCTACAATATGACTCTGTCGTGACTGTAGTCGTTTCCCACTTTGCTTCCCTGTAAGGCTGTGTTTAACGCCCCATGTTTGGAGGGACGCTCAGTAAACCAGTATGCGAGGATGGAGGAAATGCAGGTAAATAATGAGAGTAGAAAGGTGACTTGCCGAAGTGTTACTTGTTTTTGTGTTTGTTGCGAAACGCAGCGTCACGTTGGACTACAGGGCGTATTCAAGCTCCCGGGATCTGGTTTTTCAACGTGCAGGTGCCGCAGGAACAATTTTGGATGGACAATCACTGGCACTCGTGATTCTACCAATCTGAAGGCTTCATGCGGGTCCTATGCAGCCGGAGGAAGCAAGCATACGAGAATGACTTACCAATCTTCCTCGAGCTCTCTCATGCCTGAGTAAGGTGTGGATTGCCCATGTACACTCTGGGTTCTCGGCTACAATAGTACCCTAACTGTGAAGTGTTATTTTGAAATGAGTTTTCAAGGCTGGTCATGTATTCGCTTATGTGAAACCACGATACACAACTAATTCTCTCATACTGCCTGTAATCGCAATAGAAAGCATAGGCCGTGCAGGCGCTCCATTGTACACAGTGAAAGGCAGTAGTGCTACATGGTATTCTGTGTGACGAGAACACTCGGGTGGTTTGGCTGAACGGTCGTATCTACTTGAAATGCGGCACAGTGATTTCCCTTTTTGTGCGCGCTTCCGGGCTATGAACTTTGTGGCGTTGCAAGTTTTAGTCACCCAAGTACTTCAAGGCTCTTACTTAGACTACACATCGCTGATACCGTCTAGCTCTCACAATCGCAACAATACATCAAGATGCAATTTTACCACCAAAAAAAAATCCAAAACCACCCGTGTCGACCACTGAACACTCGGCATGACTACGGCTTGCGCGTCATTGGCAGCACGTTCTGTACACTCGCCTGCTCCGCCTTCTTCTGGTTGTTCTTCGCCACGGCATATACAAGGCCCGAGAAGAAGCCCATGCTCACCGCGCTCACCGAGCCGAAGGTGACGGGGTCTCCAAAGAAGATCATCCCCGACGCCGCCACGGGCAGCTTGTTCAGCGCGCCTACCATGCTGTACGTCGTGCTGCTCGTCACCCGAACGCACCACGCAGTCGTGTACGAGATGCCCACCGCGGCGGCGCCTGAGAACGCAATCGCAAAGAGTAGGACGTTGCGAGTTTCCTCGGGGCTGCATACAATGTACCATGAACATCGCCTCCGCCTTTTGGGGTAGGCAGACTGTAAATGACTTACAAATTGCGTGTCAGGTTTGCGACGCTCCAATTTTCTGCGATCAACGAAAACACGGCCAGAACAGGAATGGAGAGAAGATTGTTATAGAACATGGAATCCCAATCCGAGAAACCGGTGACCTTGATGCGTTTACGCATCGCAAGGACCTGTCATCGTGTACACACCAAGAGCAAATGAGAGTTGACCGTGCATGTGACAGAAATATAGGGAGTTTTTAGTATGAGAGAAAAAGATGGAATAATGGAGTATGTACGCACATACGCTGCGCTCGCTAAGCAATTAACGAGCATCCAGAAGTAGCCTACATTGACCTTGGAGACGATTCCCTGCAGGTGCTGGAATCCCCAGCCCTCACTCTCAAGGACAGCGGGGTCGCCAGCTGTGAGTGCATCGCTGATATCAGCCCATGCGGCAATGATGGATGATATGACCTATAGCGAGAGCAAACGAGCGGGGTACATATCGAGTGAGCGGAGCGCACGGACAGAATGTGCAAACAGACGCACCATGAGCATGAAAGAGACAAGAGTGAGACCTGTGACGCGTCCTCCAAACCATATAACCTCGCCATACGCCTGCATAAATGGTGAGCCTGACTCGTTCCCCCGGGAAAGAGCACTTACAATAAGAATGATTGTCAAGTTCTTGAAGATAGTGTATACCGGTATACTAAGATATTGCTTTACGCGGCACTATCCTCAGCGCGCTTCACGATAGAATGATGATAAAGTGAACACACCAGACTTTTGGATCCAGTATATATGACGAGGACAAGCGCAAAGCTGATGGGAAACCACGCTTTTGCGTCTTTGCTGTCGAATGCGCGAAATGAAATGACGCCGAGCTTCTTCGTGATAAAGACACATGAGATGCAGACGGTGCTTTGGATACAGAGCAGCAGGAAGTTCATGTTGAATTGTCGCCCAGAAACAACAAACTATGCTCCAGGTAGTGATAAATGCAGGGGGCAAGTATAATGGTGGATGGACGACGTACTTTGTTCACGACGGTCATCAGTATGGACGCCAAGCAATAGCATATAATTGGTGGTACTGCAGATGTATACATGAGTTTCAAGAATATCTACCTCAACTCAGTCAACGCACGCACTTGTCGATGCTGAAGGCCCCTCCTTTGCATTCCCCGTCGCGATTGCCTTCCTCATATCCACGACATCCTCCTCCTCGCGCTCATTCCGTCTTTCTGACGATGAAGACATGGTATGCTAGCTCTTCTCCCGTAGGACAGTCTTATCACTCCTCGTGAGGGTTTGCGCGGAAATGCGAGTAGAGTAGCTTGTATCGCACTGCAGCGGTTTAACGAACGTTTTGCAAAGAAGGGATGGGAGTTCTTGAACCTTGAGCGTATCTCTGGCGCCTAGGTGAATGCGCGGATATGTGAAAGCTCGAGGGATTTGTTGGTGCGGGGAGAGAGAGCGCGAGCTGTGCAGCCGGTGCCTGCTGGCGACGCGGTCAGAGTGAGACTGAAGGGCAAGGCGATCAAACATGTCGAGAACGCCGGTGAACGCAGCCCTTCGACCAATCACAGCTGCTATCCCCAGCCTTGAGTAGGGTTAGGGGTTTGACTCTTTCTGATCCGGCATAGTAGGCGTGGGAATATGGCAGTATTATCCCGAGCTTCTCTGGGTCCGCCACTCCCGACGCCGACGTCGTGCCCTGTTAGGGTGGGAACCGCGAACGTGGTCGCCTCGCTCATACTCTGCTTTAATTGTTTTTGATCATTGTATTATTACCACGACCACGACCACCACGAGGACAAGGACCAGAACAAGGACTAGTTGATTAGGACCGCACAAGACGCCTCTCATTCACTACTACCTTGACTTTTCTTGCTGAATCACATCCACGGACCTGCACCCCCGTTTGCTTTGCATACCCCTCCATACCCTCTCATTGACACATACCAGACTGACTCGAGATACATGAACGGTCGACAACAACCTCCAAGCGACAACCGCGCCGACAAGGTGAGCAGGATTCTCGCCCAAATGGTCGTCAACGGTCCCTCCACCAAGCCTCAAGACGGGATATACGCACCAGCAAATGTCACGGGCGTTGCGACATCTCCCAAGAAGGGCAAAGGCAGTCCATTGAGGCGAACAAAGGCGAAGAGAGACATCACCGTCAAGTCCGAGCCGTCCGATGGCGTCCTCGATTTGTCTGCGGCGCACACGCCGGAGCCAGAGAACGTGCCTGAGCTGGAAAGACCTGGTCAGGCAGGGGCGGTGAAGCCAATTGCGCTGTCTCTCATGGACTTCGGCTTCGTACTGAGTCTGGTGTTCGGCGGGTGCTGCTCGTGAGTTTCTACTGGCATATTCATGTGTCTATATGCTCAGCTGAAGTCTTGCAGGAACGTGTATACGTACGAGTACTTACTGAAGATTGACTCTCGTATGGGTGCGTACTTGCATTTATACCTCTTACTACGCTAACGTGTCTGTGCTTGTCAAGGCACTGCGCTCACTTTCTCCCAAATGGCATTCGTCACGCTGCACTCATTACCTTCCTTTCTCACCGTGCCACGACATTCGATGATACCGCGTCTCAAGCCACGCGATGTCCCGCTGAAGCAGTGGGCACTGCAGGTCCTTGTGCTTACAACAGGCTCGCTCCTGAACAACTGGGCGTTTGCATTCCAGGTTCCCCTCACGGTGCAAATTGTGTTTCGCTCGGCGGGTACGTGCATGATAATTCAACATGCCTCGTGCACCTCACAGAGCTGTCCATGTAGGTTTAGCGGTGTCTATGCTATTCGGCCGCCTCTTTCTCGCAAGGACGTATTCATTCTCCCAAATAGTGCGTACATCCACTTCCCCACCGCTATGCCATCATTTGTTCCTAATCAGAACTCCCTTGCAGTCCTCTGTGCTCTTTGTCACACTTGGCGTCATTTTGGCGACGACATCGCGTCCCACAGCGTCCTCGACCTCCAACTCCACAGATACGAAAGACTATGCGTTAGGTATCACCATGCTCGTTATCTCGCTCCTTCTCTCCGGCGTGCTTGGTATGATGCAGGAGAGGACGTACAAACAATACGGCCCATGTTGGAAGGAGGGCGTGTTCTACACTGTAAGCCACACGCGCTGCCAGTCTATATCGAGCGTTACTTAACGGCTCATGTTTCGTAACAGCATATGCTGTCATTACCGATCTTCCTGCTCTTCATCCCTAATATTCAGCACGGCCTACGCAGTTTGCGTACGGCATCGTTGAGCAAGGGAACACATCCTTATGAAGAAGACCCCACTGAGTCTATAAGAACACTCAAGCCGTATCTGATACTTGCGGGGAACCTCGTCACACAGCTTATATGCGTGTCAGGCGTGAACCAGCTCACATCGGTGCGTGCCTTTACCCTCCAGGGCCTCCACTTTCTGTCTCTTTATAGATCCGTCTCCTGACATACACGACCTGACTGAGTTTTTATCTGCGTCTAGCGGGTCTCGTCGGTCAGCACGAACCTCGTGCTCACCGCGCGCAAAGCGCTCTCGCTCTGCTTCAGCGTGTGGTGGTTCGGAAACGGCTGGAACGCACAGCTTGGAATGGGCGCCGGGATGGTGTTTGCGGGTAGCGTACTCTATGCGGCCGCTTCCCGCTCGGGTGAGTCCAAGAAGCCGTCGGCCGTTGTAGAGGCTAAAGCGGGGGCGGCAAATACGGAGAAGCGCAGAGGGAAAACTACGAGGGCAAAGCGAGAATAGGGTATGTGATTCAGGGTGTATGATATGCCGTATAGACGAGGCCCAAGGGAAGGGTGTATGCATGTACTACTAGTATGCAGGCACTGTGGCTGCGACCGTGACTTCTTGGCCTTTGTATGTGTGCACACATATTGCAACACCTCTGTTATGCATCATAATCGCGAGGATGAACACGCGTCTCCGTGCTATGGTGCTAAGGGTGTATTGGACCTATACCTTCGCAGACTTGTGTCGACCCGGTGATTAGCGAGGCGCAGCCCTGGTATATGGTACACTGAAAATACCGAGGAACCTATGCATGAGATTAGCCACGTCGCGTCAACGCTGTCTCAGCTTGCTCTCGCGAACCTGTTTACGCGTGCATGACCTCTTGCTCGAGTTTGAGAGGAACTCGTAAACGCCACAAAGACATGGGAAGCGCTCGGGAAGTTCAACCTGAACTTGGACATGAACGTTGAACCTTGACTCACCTCCGCTAGCTTTTCTCCATATCACCAACGAATTCACATTCGCGTTTTTGCGCATAGCCTTTGATCCTTCGATACCTGGCCATCAAAACATAACAAAATAACGACCGCGTACTCAGGCTGCGACTTAACATTGGGCCAGCAACGCACCGACTGCCTTGCATGGACAGCAAGCGTGCACCAAATCTCGACTACCCTCGCTCAGATGGCTGTGGCTGATATCTTCAACATTGGTACACGGTAGTACAAGGGATTGTTATCGCAGACCAGCAGATATATCATTTTGAAGTCGGATGCGACCCTCCACCCATTTTCTCGTCGTCGACGACAACATGATACATACAGAGTTATACGACATACCTCCTCTTCCTGGAATGTGGGCTGCTGTCGGAGTTGGATCAGGGCCACGAAAAATTGACAGTCGTGGCAGAGCGTAGTAGCGTGGAATCCGGCCATGGTGTCCGGTGCAGTCTCATACCTGTAAAAGAAAGTACGTGATGCATATATCCTGAACAAATCTTCGTAGATTCACGCTTCTCCATTCGGTAGCATGATCTACTCCCCCTTCTCGCCGTAAGGTGCTGGAACGGCCTTAGTATCGGATCTGGCAGAGCATGCCATCTGCTTGGCGTCTGGACTCTTGGGTCTTCTGCAGAGACGCGGTCACGTTCGGCGCGATACCAAGGTGTCTCCGTGGGCCAGGAGTACACGTCGCGAAGCACAAGCATACACGAAGACCAAGATTGCTGCCTAGCACGACTTCTCTCCGACGACGCGGAAGTTATGGTCGGCTCGCAACGCCCTGCGAATTACAGACACCTTCTCGGATTCAGATGTCTCAGCAATAACTAGGGTATCGGAGAACGCACTCTATTTTGGGATCGTAAAGCCACGTCCAGGGATGGAAGGAAGGCTGGGAGCAGTGTGGTGGAGATGGAGATAATCCAGAAGGCGTCGCGGAGAGATCTTGTGAATATGAGCAAAGTGCATGGTGAGGAGCAGGGACACTTCGAATACAGATCTTCGCCGGTAGGCTGCCGCTCGTGCGTGCCACCGCCGCTCATCCGAATCGGAGACTTCGTGCCCTACGCATTATTTTACTCTAACAGCGAGGGCTTTCGCTCCGAACTCCGTCGCTGGTAGAGAGTAATTTCGCAGTGGCGAAGCCAAGATAGCCTCACTTTGTGTTCTCGTCTTCTTGTTCCTGCTTCTATGGGCGTCGTCGAGCTATCTCTGGTACTTATGTCCCTGTTTTGCGGGTGCTAAGCGGACGGTAGGCAGAGGGGCCGCGCTAACCCCGGATTGGAGGAGGGAGGACGAGAAGGACGAGGAAGAGCGGAAGCGCGTATGTGACGTTAGAGATCGAATCCCGCCAGAGCTATATTAGCCCGCCCCTTCGTCTGGATGGCTTTCTCTGCTCTTTCCCCCATCTCCGTGCACGACGACGAGTACACCGCCGACGTCGTCATAGAGGAAAGAACCCCTTGGCCCCCGCGACCGAGTCAGTAACTGCAAGCGACAAGTCGCGCTTGGCTTGCTAGACTAAGATAAAGACGCACTCATCGATTGCCTTAGCCCGCACCTATTTTCCACCTCTCACCCCCACCACCACCACTCATCATGGCTGGCACAGCGAGCTCGGCGACGCTGCACCCGCCGCGTCTCGCCCCCATCTTTGCGGTCACTCCCAGTGCCCCCGGTACGCCTGTGCACTCTATCCAGACGATGCGCAGGAAGAGTGCAGGCCACTCCGGGCCCCTCACCAAGATCCTCGTCGCGAACCGTGGTGTAAGTTGTCCCCAAGGCACTCGTAATGCCAGAGTATTGACGCGTCGATGCGCCAGGAAATTGCGATCCGTGTCTTCCGTACCGCGCACGAACTCGCGATGCACACCGTCGCAATCTTCTCTTTCGAGGACAGGCTATCCGCGCATCGTCAGAAGGCCGACGAGGCTTACCAAGTCGGTAAGGGTCTCACGCCCGTTGGCGCGTATCTCGCCCAGGACGACATCATCCGGATTGCGCTCGAGCACGGCGTAGACATGATTCACCCTGGGTGAGTGGCACTCGAAACTACGCATGTATGCGTGACATCTGACATGATAAACATAGTTATGGGTTCCTTTCTGAGAACGCCTCGTTCGCCCGTAAAGTCGAGCAGGCTGGCCTTGCTTTCGTCGGTCCCAGCCCCGAAGTTATTGATTCGCTCGGCGACAAGACGAAAGGCTCGTACCATCGGTAAGTGGTCAATTTCCCGCGCATATACGCCCCTCTGATTCTATACACTGCGGCTGCTAGCTATCAAGATTGGTGTACCCGTTGTGCCCGGAACGCCCGGAGCTGTTGACGAATACACTGACGCACACTCTTTTATTGAGGAGTACGGCTTCCCAGGTGTGTAGTTGAAATTTTAACTCCACCGTAACTCATACAAAGCGGCAACTAGTAATCATCAAGGCGGCGATGGGTGGAGGAGGCCGTGGTATGCGTGTTGTCCGCGAGATGTCCGACTTCAAGAACTCGTTTGAACGCGCAGTCTCCGAGGCCAAGGCCGCGTTCGGCGACGGCACGGTTTTCATCGAACGCTTCCTCGAGCGTCCCAGACACATTGAGGTCCAGCTTCTTGCTGACGCACAAGGCAACACCATCCACCTCTTTGAGCGTGACTGCTCCGTCCAGCGTCGCCACCAAAAGTCGTCGAGGTCGCGCCCGCGACGCATCTTCCCGAGGAGGTCCGCCAGGCCATCCTGGCCGACGCGATCAAACTGGCGAAGAGTGTGGGCTACAGGAACGCTGGAACAGCTGAGTTCTTGGTCGACCAAATGGGTCGTCACTACTTCATCGAGATCAACCCTCGTATCCAGGTCGAGCACACCATCACTGGTTAGTACACAGCGCTTTCTTCGTCATGTCTGTCTCAGTATTTTTCCTTGCAGAGGAGATCACTGGTCTCGACATTGTTGCTGCCCAGATCCAGATCGCTGCTGGGGCCACCCTTCCCCAGCTTGGACTCACTCAGGACGCTATCACTAAGCGTGGCTTCGCTATCCAGTGCCGTATCACCACCGAAGACGCTGCTACGGGCTTCCAGCCTGACACAGGCAAGATCGAGGTCTACCGCTCCGCAGGTGGCAACGGGGTCCGTCTCGACGCGTCCTCCGGCTTCGCTGGTGCGCAAATCACGCCGCACTACGATTCGCTGCTCGTCAAGTGCACGGTCAGCGGCACCACCTACGAAGTCGCCCGTCGCAAGATGCTTCGCGCGCTTGTCGAGTTCCGCATTCGCGGCGTGAAGACCAACATTCCTTTCTTGTTCCGCCTGCTCACCCATGACGTCTTCATCGGCGGCAAGACCTGGACGACGTTCATCGACGACACGCCCGAGCTCTTCAAGCTCGTTCAGTCCCAGAACCGTGCGCAGAAGCTGCTCGCGTACCTCGGTGACCTCGCGGTCAACGGCTCGAGCATTAAGGGCCAGGTTGGCGAGCCCGGACTCAAGGACGATGTTGTCGTGCCTCCATTCCAGAACCGCGAGGACCCTGAGAATGGCGCGCCACTCGATGCATCCCTGCCCTGCGAGGTCGGCTGGCGAAACATTATTGTCGAGCACGGCCCCGAGGCGTTCGCCAAGGCCGTCAGGCAGTACCCCGGCGTGCTCATCATGGACACCACCTGGCGTGACGCGCACCAGTCGCTGCTTGCGACGCGTCTGCGTACCATCGACATGGTGAACATTGCGAAGGAGACCAGTTATGCGCTCGCAAACGCGTACTCGATCGAGTGCTGGGGTGGTGCGACGTTCGATGTCGCAATGCGCTTCCTATACGAGGACCCATGGGAGCGCCTGCGCACCCTCAGGAAGCTCGTCCCGAACATCCCGCTGCAGGCACTCGTGCGTGGAGCGAACGGCGTTGGTTACACGAGCTACCCCGACAACGCGATCTACGACTTCTCGAAGAAGGCTGTGGAGAATGGGTTGGACATCTTCCGTGTCTTCGACTCGCTCAACTACATCGGTAAGTAGTGCATCACGTCTTGCACAACGAAGGTGCTGACGGATGGGCTGCAGAGAACTTGAAGCTTGGTATCGATGCCGCGAAGAAGGCCGGTGGTGTTTGCGAGGCTGTTGTCTGCTACAGCGGCGACGTCGCGAGCCCGAAGGAGACCAAGTACACCCTCAAGTACTATCTGGACTTCGTCGATGAGCTCGTTACCGAGGGCATCCACGTTCTCGGTATCAAGGACATGGCGGGTCTGCTCAAGCCTGAGGCGGCCAAGCTGTAAGTCTACGTTCGCGCGCATATACGGCTCAGGAACGAATACTCATTATACATGAAGCCTTGTTGGTGCTATTCGCGAGAAGTACCCCGACCTCCCCATCCACGTTCACTCGCACGATACCGCGGGTATCTCGACCGCGTCCATGCTCGCATGTGCTGCGGCCGGCGCTGACGTCGTCGACGTTGCCATTGACAGTGGGTCTCTATATCATTCATGCATGGCTCATGCTGATGACTTCGTACAGGCATGTCTGGTTTGACCTCTCAGCCACCAATGGGTGCTATTGTCTCTGCTCTTGAGCAGTCCAACCTCGGCACTGGCATCCGCTACGCGGACATCCAGGCATTGAACCTGTACTGGAGCCAGGTTCGCATTCTCTACGGCTGCTTCGAGGCGAACGTCCGCGCCTCGGACTCGTCGGTATTCGACCACGAGATGCCTGGAGGACAGTACACCAACCTCATGGTTAGTGGCGACGTTGATATCCAATGGGAAGATACTGATTGTATTTTGACCAGTTCCAAGCTTCGCAGCTCGGTCTCGGTACTCAGTGGACGGGCAAGTACAAGTCCGCAGATACATTTGCGAGCATTATTGACTTGCGCGTACAGAGATCAAGAGGAAGTACATTGAGGCCAATGACCTCTGCGGTAACATCATCAAGGTCACGCCCTCCTCGAAGGTCGTCGGTGACTTCGCGCAGTGGATGACATCGAACAAGCTCTCGAAGGACGACGTCCTCAACCGCGCCGAGGAGCTCGACTTCCCATCCTCAGTCGTTGAGTTCTTCCAGGGCTACCTTGGCCAGCCCGTCGGTGGCTTCCCCGAGCCCCTGCGCAGCAAGGTCATCCGCAACAAGCCGCGCATCGACGGCCGCCCCGGCGCGAGCCTCGCGCCGCTCGACTTCAAGAAGATCAAGGCGGAGCTCCGTGCGAAGTTTGGCAAGCACATCACCGACGCGGATGTCACGTCGTACGTCATGTACCCGAAGGTGTTTGAGGAGTACCAGAGCTTCGTCGAGAAGTACGGCGACCTGTCCGTCATCCCGACACGCTACTTCCTCGGCCGCCCCGACGTCGGCGAGGAGATGCACATCTCGATCGAGCAGGGCAAAACGCTCATCATCCGTCTCATGGCAGTCGGTCCCGTCGTCGAGGGCCGCGCGCAGCGCGACGTATGGTTCGAGGTCAACGGTGAGATCCGTGCGGTGTCCGTCGAGGACAACAACTCCGCCGTGGAGAGCGTGTCCCGCGAGAAGGCGACGAACGACCCCGGCTCCGTCGGTGCGTCGATGTCGGGTGTTGTCGTAGAGGTCCGCGTGAAGGAGGGCCAGGACGTGAAGAAGGGCGACCCGGTGTGCGTCATGAGCGCCATGAAGGTACAATTTAGCGTCACTTGTGAATTGTGCGAGATACTGAACACTGCTCGTCCAGATGGAATCCGCCGTGACTGCGCCAGTGTCCGGTCACGTCAAGCGTGTCGTTGTCCACGAGGGCGACTCGATCAACCAGGGCGACCTCGTCGTCGAGATTGTGCACTAGAACTTTCCTACCTCTCATCGTCCATCGTCCATCTGTTGGCTTCGACTTGCATGCTGCGCTATCCTGGGACCGGTGTATATCAGTACGTTATCACGAAGAAAGAATCCGCTGTTGTAGTTGCAATTATACAAACCTGTACTTTTGGCGTTGACTCGCAATACAATTCAAAGATCTTAAATCTCACGATACCGGCGGGACATTCGGCGTTTTCTGTCAGGTGGAGTGCGTTTAGGGTACTGTAAGAAGTTGAGAAGAGGTAAGGAGCAGTTCATGCCGGGGCCAGCGGATATGATTCGCCTGTGGCTGCCTTCTGCATGAGCGGACTGCAAGTGGAAGTGTGCATGCACCCGCTCTACTGCCGCAGCTGAGAGCGAAAGGGGCAGATCGACGGCTCGTCAGTCCTCAAAACGGGTGCTGTCAGCGGGGTATTTTTACTCGCAGGTGCGAAGCACCGAGGTCACCGACTAGCTGAATCCGAGGAAAGGCTGCTAAGATGGCAACTGCCATGACACCGAACTGTATCTGTGACATCTGTCGAAAGTATGTGGGTAGTAATTTGAGACTCAACAATGAGGTGTGCGCTATCGAGTGTAGTTGCGCATTGATGACTGCGATTGAGGACAAATAACGGTATGTGACTGTTGTGGCACTCAAGTATCTCCCCAACGTGCAGTTGTTGCAGCTTCGAGAACTGTGACTGACGGCGATGGTCCACCCATAGCCTACGAATCACCGAGAAGCTGCTGAGTTGCCCGCAGCCGCTCGAGTATCTCCAGATGCAACTCATGCACGATGTCCTGTCGGCTGGGTGAGACTCTCCACGCACACGACTCCCAAGCATGCCCGCAACACACCTTTGCACCCTTGATCTCATGCACCTCGCCCACGCCCGTTCCCGCCCAGATCACCGCGTAATCCGGGTCGCCCGCTGTGTTCTCCGCCAGCTTCTTCCTCACGACTGCGACATCAGTGCCGCCCTCGAAGTCCGCCACCAGCGTGTTGCGCAGCCCGCGCCCGTCGACGCCGCGCGGCCAGCCGAGCGTGTTGCGCGCCTGGTCGAATGCAAGCGTGCGCACGGTCGTGGCGGCGTCCGCGGCGAGCAGCGCGGCCTTCTGCGTGTTGGTGTAGCGCGACTCGGGCGTGAGCAGGAAGCGGGTGCCGAGCACGACGCCGGCGGCGCCGAGGGTAAGGAGGGCAGCGGCCTGTGCACCGGTGGAGAGCCCGCCGCCGGCAAGGACGGGAGGGCCGGTCGGGAGCACGGACAGGATGGTGGACACGAGGCTGAAGACGGGTGGGGCGTAGCCGCCGCCGTGTCCGCCTGCTTCGATGCCTGAGAATGTGGTTGAGTTTGCAATTTGGGATGCGACCTGGGAGGGAACGGACCTTGCGCTACGATCACGTCTGCGTGAAGGTCGTTCGCTGCGACCACCGCCTCCTCTACGGAGTTAACCAAGACAAATATCACAGGCGTGGAACCGACGCCAGGACGCTTCTCGCGGATGTATTGCACCCATGGGCGCAGGTCTTCTCCGAAGGAGAGCCAGATGGCCTGGACATGTGCGTCCAGAGAAGCATCGAGCAGCTCGTGTGCATCACGTTGGTCCTGCTGGTCAAGCTCCCAGCCGAAATACGCGACCCCAATCGGGAGCTTGTTGCCTGGAATTTCATGGCCCGCCTCTCTCAAGATCGCATCTGCAGAGTACACCATGTCACGGATCTTCTGCGCACTCTGATACCCTTCAGCGACGAATTAGCCTGATGGAGCTAGATGAGTCGAGGCTGGAGCGTACCTGCGGGTATGAATCCAAACCCGCCGCCTAGGGTCGCTTGAGCCTGTGCCACTCTATCAGAAACCTCGTTGCACAAGCTCATATCCAGTTTCATTTTGCTTACCGCCAGCTCGGCACTCCCGACCTTGGCCATCGGTGCACACACAACGGGGACCTGGAGCAAAACGCCGCTGAGTGTTGATAGCCTCGAGTAGAAGAACAGACTCTTCACACCTTGATTCCTAGGTAGATGCATGCGTTAAAGGCGAGGCTTTGACGTAGTAGTTGTGTAAGACGTACCAAGTAGACGTGTGAACTGATTGACGACACGAGACATGCTGAACTTTCGAGTTGAGAGGTCGTCACAGTTCAGAAGAGAGTGCGTTCAGAGGGGTGCCTCTCAGAAGTAGCCAAGGGCCAA
The DNA here is from genome assembly GCA_024811115.1 of Terana coerulea. Taxonomy (NCBI): domain Eukaryota; kingdom Fungi; phylum Basidiomycota; class Agaricomycetes; order Polyporales; family Phanerochaetaceae; genus Terana; species Terana coerulea. Next base: position 68,475 of record JAKOGH010000654.1, on the reverse strand, counting down.
ATGCCGCGACCAAGCGGCTCTGCATGGCTTGCACTACCGAGCGGTTGTAGGAGTTTCACGGCCGACGATGTTTGCCAGCTGACCTGCTCTGCGCACGGCTTCGGGATTATTGGTGTTTTCAGTTATCGTTCTCGTCATTGGTAACGTCCGACAACACAAACAATGTGATGCTTCGTCGATGCCGAGCAGGAAGAAAATGGTGTGAACATCATCCTGGCAAGGCTCATTTCGGCAGGAAGTGTCGATGTTTGGCATTGTTTGGCACCATAATCCTCACCTCGAGCTCGTTGCTTCAGACGTTCATCACCCATACTCCGTCCCAAAACACACATCGCCCAGCATGGTCAGTAGCATTATTTTAGAGAGTGTATGCGCGAAAGTACTGATTTGGCCGTGCTTCAGCCTCCGCCGAAATCCAAAGGAGGCAAGATGCTGTCCCTCATTAACTGGAGGCTGAAAGTCACCGTGAACGACGGCCGCGCGTTCGTCGGGCAGATGCTCGCCTTTGACAGGCATATGAACCTCGTCCTCGCGGAGTGCGAGGAGTTTAGGCGGGTGCGACCAAAGAAGAAGGCGGGCGAGACAGAAGCGGGACCCGTGCAGGAGATGAAGAGGACGCTTGGCCTGGTGATCCTGCGTGGAGAGACGGTGGTGAGCTTGAGTGTGGAGGGGCCCCCGCCGGCTGAGGCCGACGACAAAAAGAATGCGGTGCGCGCAACGAGTTTTTCGGTACGGGATACGATGCTGATGCGTGAACGCACGCGTGCAGCTGCCTGCTGGGCCTGGAAGAGGAATGCCGGCCGGTCGTGGTATGGGCATGATGCCTCCAAGTGCGTCCAATCGATCCATCTGTGTTGCGCGTTTGTACTCAACATAGCTGACCTGTGTGCAGTGGGCCCGCCTTCGCTGCAGCGCCCTCCCATGTCCTTTGCGCCACCGGGTATGCCGGGTCCCCCTCCTGGCTTCCGTCCGCCAGGGTTCCCTGGTGCCCCGCCGGGCATGCCCTTCCCTCCGCCACCAGGGTTCGGCGGGCCTCCTCCTGGGTACGTTGCCACTCCGTTCTGACGAGCCCAACAGCTGACAGTGCTTCCCTCCGTCGGCACACACAGCTTCCAACCTCAATGATTGAGTCTGTAACTGTCAACCGCATGCCATCTTGTTGTCTGTTTGTGCAGTATCCTATCGCGTTCTTTTTGCTTCGCAGACGAGCTCCGCAAGACGGGGTGTGGGAAGGTTCCACGTCTGCACGCCGTGCCACCGTAGAGTTGTGCAGTCAGGTGAGAGGGGCCATCGCGAAGAAGCACCAGCGGGGGAAAATGTCAGGGCAAGGCGTTTGCCCCATTACGTGTGGCTTAAGGTTTGTACATAGGTGACCATGACTGCCGGGCCAAAGTTCCGAGTCCTGACATACAGTCCCTGGCTGTACGCTAAAATCACGAATTCATTTTCCGTAACGTTGTCGCCTGTGAGGCACTTTGCCCGCTTTCTTTGAGCAGATGAGTGCTAATCGCGATTTTCATGGCGAAATTTCTGTGATCTCGGGAGGACTGTGTTAACGCTGTTCATTTTTACGATAAGGATACGCAAGCTCCTTCCTTGCGGTCTAGGCACTGTACAGAGGAGTCAAGCAGAACAGCGGAGGACATGATACTCAGGTAACTGTCGCCGTCCTGCTCATCATGGGTCATTTCGTTGACGCAAGCCAGTTTTGTCACACACATTTGAGCTCCTTGCGCAGCGGCCGTTGGTCGCACATTCGGCGGAGTCTTCTCCAGGCATTCGGTTCTCAATCTGTCTTCAATCTTGAGCGACAATGAGAAGCACAGTGGTGTTGGCCGTGCACCCATCCGGGTCCTCCGAACTGCGGCTCGAACGTCGCACAGCCGACGGTGGCCCATTTCCTGGATGTTGTGTGACGCTCCAACGGACTCGCGCGCGAGCTGCAAGGTCCGTGCGTCCGTCGCTGGCTGCGATGACAACGTGTAGGGCACACCCTACGCGAGGGTCTACCTCAACCTAGGAGCTTGGCACACAGAGCAGCTGCTAATATACGTGAGAACGCCGCCTGATAAGGGGGGAGACTTGCTGACGATCGCAGCGGACGCAGAGGCCCTGGAGATGCAGCGACAAATGCGGTTTAGCGTGCGGAACGGATGTGGGTGTCGGTGCGAACTTCTGGGAGAAGCCGTCAGTCGGCATCCCGCCCGCCAGAACGCGGCTCCGCAGAGAGCTCTGTGCCCCCGTTGCTGGCCGTCGAACAAGCTCATGCCGGCCCCTTTTGCGCTGCTGGGTGCTGACAGGTACGCGCGCGGACGAAAATGGGCGACCTCTTTTCTGCTGCTGACGTCTGGATCTGCGTCGCATAGCGCGGTCGGCGAAGGTCTTACGCGATCGTCCCCCATGATGCACTATTCGTGCATTGCATGAATTGAACATGGTGAGCACGTTTCGTCCTTATGTCAGACCTTCGGACACGCTGAATAACCATGTCCAGGGAGACATCTGCCTGAATCGGTGCAGACCACCTCTATTCGCGCGCATCAGCGCGCACGTCCGCCGTCAGATCCGTACAGGGCGAGCTAGTCTCCTTTTGTCCCCTCGCAGCCACCGCATTGAAAATATTCACCGCGCACCAATTCCTTTGTCACGCCCACTTGTCACGCCCCCAACTGCGCCCGATCGTAAGTCTCGGACGCCTCGATCACGGCACGAAACGCCCAGACTCGCCATCGTTATCGCAGCCGTCAGGCGGGATCGGCGGGCACGTTCTGCGGTGCGCGACGCGCGGCGTCAGCTGGTGCGCACTGCATCCCGGCGGCGCCGGCCGCGCGCGGTCAGACGACCCGCGAGCCAAGCACGGCGGGCCCACGACGTCCGCTGGGCAGCGCGCCACCGGCCTAGCCTGCTTTGGCACTGCTGCCCTGGCATGGGACGATCGCTTTGTAGGCTGTTGAGGGGCGCCGCGAGACCGTGCGCGGGGCTCGTCGCGAGGCCAGCAACGACCTGAGTGGTGGCAACGGGCCATGGGCCCTTGGCACGCCGCATCAATGCTGGTCAATACCGGAAAACAGAGATCCACAGTTCATTTCGCGGCGAGCCGCCTGCGGCTGGGGCGGGTCGGTGCGAGGCGCCGCCCATCGGCGCAGGCACCTGCCGACGGCGGTCTCGCGCGGTGCACGTATGCAACGAGCCTCTTGGGGCCGGCCGTACACTGTGGTGCAACGTCCAGGGCCCACGGGCTGCCGCGGTGATGTGGCGGGTGGGCGTCTTCGGTCCGCGAAGGCACTGGGTGCGTCGTCTTGTCTCGTTTCTCATTTGGAGGCTGAGTGTGTGGCCCGGAGTGCCGCATCGTGATAGCAGGGCGTGATGGAGGCGCATCAGAGCCTTCTGCCCTGCTGTCGGCGTCGCTGCTCGTATGCTGTCGAGCAGAGTTCGCGCGAGTGGGTTGCGGCCACGGGCGACTCGAGATTACTGTGCGGCGCGGCATGTGCACTAGGCAGGATATGCCTAGCGGCACCTGGCTCCGTGGTGTCGGCGCATGTCGCGGATGCAGCCCGCCCCCGCCATGCATGGAACGGGGACCTGGGTGCCCGCCAGCGCAGATTTGCTTTCGCGTCGCCACGCGATATGTGGCTTGATATACCTGTTCGATGCGTCGCGGACGATCCCTCGCCCGTAGCACTGTATCTGTGCAGTCCCCCTCGCCATCCGTGCGGATTACGCTTTATCAATTGCGCCATTGCGACGGGTCTCTGCCTGAACGCGAGCGCGATGTGAGACCTTGGGCTGATGCGCTGTTGACAGATACGAAATGGTTCTCAAACCTTGCGATCCTGTCAGCATTCCAACAAACCGCGTCCTTGTGGTAATTTATCAGCGGGGCAGCAGCCACCGTTTCACAGGGGGACGAAGATAAACTACGACAGTTGTGTTGTACTGATTCTGCCTAGCATACCAAAGACATGGATGCCTATCGGATCTTTACTTGGTGCGTACGCCAATGCTTGCGCCTGCATTGAGCGCTGAGCCCAAAGAATCCCCGACTCAGAAAGACACTGCACGTAGCTTGGCTTACACCGCCGCACCCCGCTGATGTCACCGCGCTCTAGCCACGGAGCTTCTCGAGGCATGCGGTGCGAGGATCGAGCGAGAAGCGTCGGCGCCACGAAACACAGCAGTCTGTTCAAGTTCTAGCGTGGCGGGCCCCCGGCACGCGCATCAGCGGGACGGCCACGCAAAATGAAGAGCTCGAGCTCGGAGCCCCGATCACTGCTCGCGCCTCCGCCCCTGTGCACTCGTGCCGCAGGACGCCGCAGGGCAGGCCCCGATCGCAGCGTGCGGCGTGCGAGACGGAACGGGACGCCACCATCGCGCGTCGCGACCGGGGCCTTTTGCGGCGTGGGCCATCGACGATCTGGCGGGCGCGGCGCATCAGCTTCGCGCAGGGCCAACGTGCAGGGTCTGCGTCTTCTCGTCTCGCCGGCGGGCTGACGCAGTGTCGACGAGAGCGTACAGTCGGTGTAGTCACGCCGCTCGGTCAGCGAGTGTGTATTGACTGTTGAGGATTATAGTAAGGTGAGACTTGTTTCTCTCGCGAGAAGCGTGCTGTCTGGCTCTACCCTGGATGCCGCAGTCCGTCATGTCCGGGCGCCGAGGCTCGCTGCCGCGCGCTACAGTCACGCTCGCGTCATGTCGCGGTCGCCCGCCGACGCGCAGGTCAGTAAGTATCAGTCGCCCGACCCTGGGAGGTTGCTAAATAGGGAGCCGCCGCGCCCGCCGTTCAGTGGCCTCGTGCCCTCCTCGCAACCTGCTTCGCCAAAACTTCACCGCTCCGAGTCCCTGGCCCTTTTCCGCGTCGACGCCACCAAATACGCTCAGCCCATTGTTCTCGCCCAGGCGCCCGCTGCATCCATATTCCAAAGCGGCAGAGACACACAAGCGCCTCCTCGATCAATGTTTATTTATTTTCTGCTCGACAATATTATTCTACGATTGTCACGCCCCCGCCGTCCGATCTGGAGTCTCGGTGCTTCCCCACGGGATCCCCAGACGAGTGCGCCCTCCCGCGCACCGTCACGACAATTTTATTAATTTTCCCCAAGGCACAGCGCTGCCCCGTCTCTGTAGTCGACCCCGCGCGCACTGGTGCTGCCGCTTCGGGAACAAGGTTTGCCTCCGCCCACGTGCGCGCTGCGGGTCACGCCAGCGGCGCGCGCCTCTGTGCGGGTGGCGCCGCCCCGAAGAGGCAAGTGTTTAGAGTCAGAAGCCAGGGTGCGCTAAGCCGCTCTTGGAGGGCGTGGGAGACGGCGGGAGGGGTGTGCGACGCCTCGGCTGGGCCGCCTTGGCGGACGCGCTGGGGTTGTGTGCGATGGAACGTTCTGCTGCGTTCTGCTGGCGGCGGAGAGCGGAGAGAAGGGCGAAGGAGGGAGGAGGGGCGGGTGCAGTCACCAGTGAACACGAAGTGCATCTGTCGTTTGGTGGCAACGCAACAGCACTTTTTTCACTTCGTATCTTGAGCTTTGTTAGATGAACCAAGCAACAGGAAGACTTCGTATACGATGGTCTTCAAGGAAGCCTGGAAGGATGCAGTGGGAACCGGCACAACAGACGGTGCCGGCCCCGCGCGGAAGTGCGCGCCGAAACGCGAGCCCTCGCCGCCGTGTCTCCTCTGAGTATCTTCTGGACGAGCAAGCAATGCATATCCTTTGGCTGTCCTCTGACCGACGCTAGCGCGGATCGGCGCAGACAGCCACGCTTACGGTCCTGATTTGCACGGCCTGAATTGAAGTGCAGCGACGCTACCCGGAACGGAGCCAGCCCTTCGTGTTGTTCAGGGAGGTCATCCCCCAGAAGGTTAGCGTCCGCGCAGATATCGTGCTAGACAGTGGCGACACTGGCTCAGGCGCAGAGACAAGCATGAATTAACTTAGACGAATAGAGTTGGCGATCGGGCCACGCGCGCCGTGCCTGTCGCCCCGCATTCCGTGTCTCACTAGCCATGCAGAACGAGAGTGAGCTGCAGGAAGCCAGGAAGTCACGAACGCGACGCCCTGTCGGGAGACAGGAGACTTTCTGCGCTCTTCTGCGATATGGCGTGCGCGCGGCTTCAGGGCCGGGGGCCACATGTGGCAGCGCGGCCCTGCACTGCAGCGGGCGAAGGGCGGGCGGCACAGACTGGGCGCGCGTGCGGGACGGGGCTTGCGGCGTGCGCGGTGCGCCGCCTTTCTGGAAAGCCCCGGTCCTCGCCCACTGTTCCGTAAACGCAATCAGCAGAGCATGACAAGAGGACAAAAGGTCCGAAGAGACAGAGAGAGAGCAAACGCGCCTGCAGAAGGCTGCCTGAGGGAGACGCCGCGGGGCACGGCACGCGAGACCCTGGTCGGACCCCTCCTGGACAAGCCTTCGCCCGCGTTAAACACTATACAGACGCGACGGATCTTCTTGAGAGCTGGATAGCTGGACGGCCAGGCGGCTTCGCAAACTCAGCTTCAACGGTTTACTCGTCGAGGGATCCCACACACCTTGCCAGCGCGCGTACGCTGATGTTCTGCCGCGAGCCTCTGCATGCATGCATGCATCCTTCAGCGCAGCGAACCTGACACGCCCTGAACCTAAACGCGAACCTTGTGCGCAAGTCAATGGGCGGGCACGGCGCAGGGAAGGGCCTGGTGGCTGCCGGCGTTACAGGCCAATTACAGGCGTCCAACGCGGATGATGTCTGCGCGGGACGCGCGCTTGCGGCGAGCGTGGCGCGTCAGCGCGAGTCGGTGCGGGTGGACGGTGCCTGGCCAGCGTCGGGGACTTTTCTGGCCAGCGGGCGGGCGGGCTCCGGAGGCGGGAGGGCAGGCGCCCCGCGTTCGCCCGCGTCTGCCCAATGTCACGCGCACGCGCGCAGCGACGACCGTGTAGTTGGCGACGGGGGACCGTGACGCTAGGACGCCGAGATGAAAGCCCGTAGCACCGGGGTGCGTCGATGCTGTGCCCGCACGAAATGGAGATGCGGCCACGATGGGGCGACGCGATTGGGTGGCGCGGCGCGGCGGGCTGCTTCGTTTGTGTGCGCAGGCTCGGCGCGGGCGATTCGCCATTTTTGTCAGGTTTCAATTTTGCGACAGAGGGCCGGCGGCCGCCCGCGCGCTGAAGTGCCTCTGCTCACTCGATGCACACGTACAACACGTCGGCTGTGGAGGTTTGGAGGTTGAAACGGCGCGTACGCTCGTTGGCGCGCCCGCCCGACACCCGTCGTCATCCCGACCATGTCTCTCCTCCACCGCGACCCTTCCGCGTTCGCGACTGCGCCATCCACCCTTTCCCTCCGCTATTTTCGTCAGCACAACACGTCGGACGTCCCAGCGGCCTCCGTCCCTGCACAACGCGCGCCGCTCGCTGAAACACGCCCAGGCTTGCGCCTCGCTCCGCCGCCACGGTGACCGTCGGCCGCCCCGCGAAGCCTGCCCCTGCAGTCGCACACCGCAGATTGCCTACCGGCGGCGCGTGGCGTGACGTCGCGCAGCGCATCTGGCCCTGCGATCTTAGCTAAAGCCCAACCAAACCTAAAACACTGAAAAATTTTTTATGGGTTTCGCGCTGGGAGGCACAGCACGGGTGGAGGGGAGGTGGGAGGGTGGATACTGTGCCCAGCGCGTCGGAGGGCCGAGAATGGAGGACGGATCGGATTGAGGAGAAGAGGAAGAGGGCGGTGAACGTACGAGGGTGCGGCATGCCTGCTGGGCCCGCCTTCGCACGCGCGCAGAGTCCTTGCGGTGCCCCCGCAGCCCGCCGGGCGCGAGGCTCACAGCGGTGCAGGCGCGCTCGGGACCAGCGCTCCCGCCGCCTGCACACGCACGCGGGCAGCGTCTCGCCGTGCTTGCATGCCTGGCACCTGCGCCGCGACGCGCGAGCGAGCCAACCCGCACGCGCGTCTGGGGCGCACATGCCGCGGTCTGTCGGCCTGCCGGGTCGTCGGACGGACACGATACCCAGAACGCCTGTCGCATCTCATCAGCGCCACGCATTGAGTCGCAATTTAGGCCGTCGATATGTTTTCGGTTTAGTGCGGGTGCGAGTTTAACGGACGCACGAAATGAATGATTCGCCAGGGCTTGCCATTGAATGGCAGGCGGCCGGGCGTGGGTGAGCTGGGGGCTGATGGCGATTGGCTCTTGGCCCTTGAGCGATCGCGCAGGGGCTCTGAATCCGCCAAGCACCATGGCTTGCGAGACCCGGTGGGCACGGGACCCGCAGCGGTGTCGCTCACTCTGCAGGAGGAGGAGGAGGCGACGGGCGGGCGGGCAGAGATTGGGAGGCGAGCTGCCGTCTCCTCTGTGCTGGACCGCCTTGCCTGACCTAGCGCGTGGCTTGGCAGGTTTCTCGGACGGGGCTGGGCAGGCGAGTCGTCCACGGGGCGAGGCACAGCGCGTTCGAGAAGGTTGTGGAACACTGGAAAGCGCGAGTATGTGAAGTGCGGATGCCTGGAAGGTGGAGATGAGGCCTTGCGGGGTAGGTCGCTGTTTTCTACGGTGACGTCGACGCGAGAGGGGCCCGGTATCGCCGCCATTCGTTCTGTTGAATATTCGCATACTTTATGAGAGAAGTGCACAAGGTCCATACCGCGCAGGAGGAAAGTCAAATCCGCCATATTGAATCAGGTCACGGCGTGCAAAGCTGACTGGTGAAACCATGCACGCCACTCAGCTATTCTGTACACGCACACTGCACCCCGCCGACCTGCCCAGCCCATCCTCATCCCCAGTGAAGATCGACAATGCTCAGGGCTGCCGAGCAATGCTCCGGTCTGCCAGGCAGATTCTCATCTGCTCCAGGATGCTCCGCTCTGGCCAAACTGGTCTGCCGAGTCTTGCCGAAGCTTATGTAAGTGCATTCTCCAGCGCTAGTTTGCTAACGCGTTGCGCCGCGACGCGTCGACACAGTGCGCAACATCGTGTTGCGTCGTCGCGTCCAACACAACACACACACTTGTCACTCTCCCTAGCGTGCTGCGTGCTGCACACCCTGCGCGCAAGGTGCTATGACGTCAAAGGTTTTCGGCCCCTTCCGACGCTTTCGCGCCATATATAAACCACCCTGCCCTCCGTTCCCCAACTTCCCGCCCCTTGTCCTTTCCCTCCATCTTTCCGCCGCTCTCACCCCCGCGTCTGTGCCCGTCCCTTCCCTACAAGGCTCATAATGCCATCGATCTCTGTATGGTATGTGCGAGCTCGGTCAGCTACAATTCACGGAAGTAGTACTAACTTGCTGATTTGTGCTAAATAGGGCCATCTTGTTGCGCATATACCCACTGAAATTGGTAAGTCCGTACACCCTTCTCATATTTCAACCCGCTTACGCAATATTCCGCTGTAGTGTTGCGTTTCGCGGGGCAACCATCGTGCTAAGTCTGTTTGGAGGCAGCCTGTGGGATTTTGTGTAGATTTATGTAGTCATGTCTGGATTTGGCAGCAATAAATCAATTGAATTATAAAATACCAATACCAATATGGAACGGGGATTGGGGTGGGCCAGAAATAGATACAGACCGGACGCAAGCATCCCTGCGCATGCGCCGGCAGACGAGGTCAGGTCAGGTCAGACCAGTATCAGACGAGGGCATAGGCGAGCAGTTCCTCTGGGCGTCTACCATCTGCTTTTTCTCAGTTTATCTGCTTCCAGCGTGCCTCATCTGCACTGGCAGTTTTGGTTAGTTCTTGGCAGCCCCGGGCATTGTTGATTCCCACTGGGCCTCATCCTGCCCCCACGCCCACGCGTCAGCACCGCAAAGTCCCATCAAGACAACATGCACAACGAACGCACCGTGCGTGCCCAGTCGGAAAGCTTAACACGAATGCGGCAGGCACCACGCTTGTCTGCCCGCCTGCCACGTCCCATCAGCCATCCCGTCCAATATGCACTACCTGCTAACTTACTACTCACCATTCTCCCCCAGCATGCAAGGTTGTTTGCAACCCGGGCATGTGCGCATCAGCACATCGGCGCAGGCCACTGAGCGCAGCCGTCGAATAAGCTCGGAGTCGCAGGGGCGCGACGCACCCCGAACCTTCTTCCCGTTCGCGCCCTGCGCATTCCCGGCTTCGCCTGCCGCCGTGCCTTGTCGCTAGCCGTGTTCGATGGGGGTGCAACGACGCCATCGATCTTCCCAGCGTGCCGAGTCGAGCGCGACGGGGGTGTGCGTTGAGCAAGGGCAGAGCTGGACTCGTACTTGCATGTAATAGTATGTGGTGTCGCCGAGGATGGCGGGAGGAGGGTGGCGAAGCGCCCTCGGCCCAGCACTCGCCTCCAAGCAGCTCCAAGCTCAACAGATTACGCCAAGAAACTCACCCCACTCAATACTGCATAGCAAAGTCTCACTCCGCGATCACGCCAGCGTATAGTGTACAGTCCAGGAATGCGATGCATGTTTTCACCGTAGCGTGTACAAGAATCTCCATCCTCTAAGTATACGAGACGACTCCACACCACGTACAGAGAACACCGGAGCAGCAAAGAGAAAAACACAGACAGAAACCAGGAAACTTCTAGGTTAGATATTGCGTGCAGAGCGGCAAGTATGCGTGTCAGGCGAGCGGGGACGGGTGTGCGGATATATAAGATGCTTGGTGTGATGGAAACGACGGAAAGGAGAGTGCGGGCAGTTGAGGCGAGAACGGGGCGAGATGGAAGGCAAGGAGTGTTGTGTTGTCTTGTGTGGGTGCGGGTTTCAGGCGGGTGAGGTGGGGGTGGTGTCTTCCGTACGTGTCAAACACGGGTGTCCAAACAGGGCGAACAAGGGCAGAAGGGCGAAGCCAGATCCAGCAGCGAGCCAAAGCGTCGAACAGAGCCGGTTTGGAAAGGTCGAAAAATCATGCGGTCCAGGTTTTTGGTGCGCCGGGGCGGGTTATTGGCCTTGTACGGCAAACGTGCGCTCGGCACGCACGACCTTGCAGCCGCGGGCGCGCCACACGGGCAGGTCGTAGTCCACCTCCGGCGCCCGCCCCGCGCGGCCGAGCACCCCGCACGCCTCGTCCTCGTCCTCCAGCTGGAAGATGTCCTCCGCCGGGCGCGGCGGCGGCTGGTGTCGTTGCGGCGGCGGGGGCAGGAAGCCGCCGCTCATGTGGCTCAGCGCAAAGTGGCGGCCGAGGTCGGCGTGCTCGCGCCGCGCCTTCTGGTGCGCCTTCTCGAGCTTCAGGTGCGACGTCGACGGCCGCGGGCACTCGCCCTGCACCGCGAACGGGGCGGCCCCGCGGCGGCGCGCCTGCGTGGGTTGGGATGGTGCCGGCAGAGGCTGCGGCTGGGACCGCCTGCTCGGTCGTTGTTGTTCAGGCGTGCGCGTCACGGTCTTCTCGCGCGGCGCGACGGGCGTCGACGACACGACAGGAACCGTGCTGTACGGCGAGTATCGGGCCTCCGAGGCCCACTGCCGCATGCCCTCGCCCAGGTGTGCGCCGAGCCGGCTCAGGCGGCTCGTCCACGTCCCCCTGCCGCTCCTTCGCCTTGCCCTTCCCGCGCAGGATGGCGTCGTCCGCGCCGAACTCGGACACGGACTCAAAGTACGACGGCTCGTGCGCGCTCTCTGCGTCGTGGAGGGGGTGGTGGGGGTCGGCGGAGGAGCCCGAGGCGGAGGGCGTGAGTTGGTGTGCGTACTGCGACTGCGGGCGGGAGGACGGCCGGCTCTGGGGGCGCGAGGCGGGTGCGGACGGCGGCCGGCTCGCGGTGTGGGGTGTCGCGAGGCTGCTGAGGCTCGCGCTCGCGCTGCGCGCCGTCAGCGACGGCAGCGACGCACGCGCGGCGAGGATGGGGCGCACGGGGCTCGCGGGCACAGACGAGCCCGCGGGCGACGGCGCGCCGCCGTGCGGGAGGGCAGTGCACGCCGCGGACGCAGGCGAGCACACCGTGCCGTCGTCGGGCGAGTGCGCGTGCGCGGCGCAGCGTTGCGTGGACGGCGAGGACGAGGCGAGGTAGAGCCGCGGCGGCGCGGGCCTGCGGGTCGGAGAGCGCGAGCGGCGGGCGCAGCGTCGAGCTCGAGGCGACGGCGTTGGGTGCGGGGCTGGGGCCCGCGGACGCTTTCGAGCGGGCGCCCGTGGAGGAGGTCGCGCTCAGCGCCGAGCGGGCAGAGGAGGTGCTCTTGCGGGGCCGCACGGTGGGCGGCGATGGCGGCGGCGGCGGAGGGAACGTGGATGGAGGAGACGTACGAGGACGGCGGTGCGCCGAGGGGACGGTCGCAGCCCAGGCGTGGATGCCGTCTGTGCCCTTGCCGACCCACTCCTCGGCGGTGAGGTCGGACTCCTGGTGCGCCGGTGGTAGGAGGGGCGCACTGAGGTCGAGGTCGGACAGGTCGGAGAGGGCGGGGGACGAGGGGCGGGGCGAGTAGGTGTCGGTGGTGTGGGCGGCGGCCATGGCGTGGAGGTCGCGGCACTCGAGGCTGCAGTAGACCTCGTCGATCTGTGGGGGGTGAGCACGCCGTCGGGGACGACGACGAGGGAGGGGGCACGCACCGTTTTCTTGTGGCAGTAGAGGCACCAAGCGACGTCGATCGCGTCCATCGTCGTCGGCAGCGGGGAACAGAGCGTGCAGAGGGCCCGAAGGCGGATGGTTATATGAGTCTCGCGGTCTCACCGGTTCTGTACCGTTCCCTTGGGTCGCGGGGTCCCTCATATTCACTCGATCAAACTATCCATTCCGGGGAGGTGCTGCCCTGCCCCAGATGAGATCCCCGCCGATCGTGTCACAGACCCGTCACAGGCCGTCACAGCGCACCGAGACCTGCCTCGCCCTCCGACCCTTTGGACGGGCGCCCCCACTCGGCCTATCGCGCGACACGCCATGACTCACGCCCCGACGCGCTCCCACGCCCGCCGCGTTGGGCAACGTTGACTCGCCCGACGCCTGCCGCTTTGGGCACCCCCTCGGCCGGGAGAAGCGCCCCCGCCGGGGTACGCTGCTGCCGCCGGTCCCCGTCCGCCTTCTGCGCCACCACGCGCACGCGTGCCGATGCGTCTTGACTGCGCTGTGCTGGCTCGCTGCCTCTGCGCACGATCCACTCGATTCGCACCATCGGCCCTGGCCCCTCTCGCCTGCGCTTCTCTCGCCGCCGCCGCTGTCGCTGCACACCCCGCCCGCCTTCTCCAGCCGCCTTTGCGCCCGCCTTGGCAACTGCATTTCGGTCCGACCGGGGGCGTAGGAGGGGCGCACGCGTCCGGCATGCTACGCAGCAATATTCTGCGCAAAAAAGAAGACAGGAGCAGCAAAATCCGGTGCGTTCTCCGACCACTCTTCCGTCTACTTTCACCCTGGTGCCTCGATACTTTCTCTTCTCGACGTTCTGCGCACGCGGCGGTCTACCGTACAGCTGTCTTTCCTGCACAGCAGTCTATGCAGAGCACACCAAGTACTCTCGGTCCCCGGCGCGACGCCCCTTCTCCCGACGCCACCACTGGACGATATTCCCCTCCACCCCTATACTCTCCACCAGGCCCCGCCGTACGTGCCGTCCCATTTTCTCCCGCGAAGCTGCAGCACTCGCAAGTACTATGTTGGGTCTTCTCCCATACCCTTCGCACGCACGCCCTCCGCCCGTCTTCCCGCCGCCCCTGCACGCAGAACCCCCCGCGCGATCGTCCCCACGCGCGCCGGCCGATCCTGGGATGCCCACCCCGCGCCGCACGCCCTCCCTCCGCCGTCCGCAGACGAAGACGCAGAAGTACTCAACGCTTGGGGACGGCCTCTGGCATAGGCTTGCTGCAGCGAATGCGCGCGCGGCCGCTCAAACGCCCGTCCGGGGCACCGGTGACTGGTCAGGCCAGCAGGCAGGCAGGGCCGTGGCGGAACTCTAAGACGCGTATGCCGTGGTGCACTGCTGGGAAGGCGCGAAGCGTGCAGAGAGAGGGGGTGGGGATATCTGGGGGCGAAATCTTCACATCTTCCTGTGCTCTGATGCTCCTGCTGACTGGGAAGCCCTGGCTTGCATCACGGTCAGTACAATCTCGTACGTGGACGAGCGGAGGACCGTGTACGCCACCCAGATATCAAGCCAATATATTTCTTTTGCGGTGCGGCGCAGTATCTGGTCCCCTATACGCTGCTGGGATGCAGATGGTGGCACGGCCCTTCGATCTTTTTCGCGCTGGCCATCCATCGACATATCCATCTATAATTCTATCCCTCCTCTCCGCCATCCAACCCTAACTACCTTCGTGAGATACACGTGGGCGCGGCGTCCCAGGGAATGTGACCAGGGTCTGACCAGGGCCCCTACAGCAGCCTGTGCACGTCAGAAGGCAATGAGCGGGTGCCAAAGCGCAGGCGCTCCACAGCTGTCAGCGCTGTGTCACGCTATCGTTCTTCGTCAAGGAAAGGTAAACTGCGAACGCTATCAGGGTATATGCGGGTGTCTACTTGGATTCTCGGTGTTGGCGTATCAGGGGAGGCGCAGCGGTGCAGATATCATGTCTGCTGGTAAAAATAAATAAATTGCAATAAACGGGACAATGACAGCCATCTATCCAGACTTCTTGGTCGGATATACACGTCCGTGTGCGGATAGCCAGCAGCAATGAAACTAAATAGGAGTATCCAATCTATCCACCAGAAGCCTTTAGACAACATACATGGGTAGCATCAGACAGAAATCCAGGCATGTCATGCGTTTTGCAGGGATTCTCTATCCCTCGTCCTCCGAGTCCGACGCATACGCGATCAGCATACCTAACGCCGGTGGCAGCCTCCCTCCACTCTCTTCACCCTCCGAATCGCTCCGCATCCTCTTCAGCGTCCTCCCCAGACCCCGCTCTGCACCCGAGACGGCGTCCTCGGACAGATCCGCCCCGCCGTGCGCCGCCGTCGGCCGTCCGAGGGCGTCGCCAAGCTCGCGCCACGCCGCGGCGCAGCTCGCGAGCAGGCTGCGCTCCGCGAGGGCCTGCTGCAGCGCCGCGCGCGTCCGCGTGTGGCCCGCCGCGGGCAGATCCTGTATCAACAAGCGGACGCATGATCAGCGGCGGTTCCATGCGTCGGACATATCGCGAGCACGCAAAAGGGATAAATGAGAGGCATGGAAGGGAAAGGAAGAGACCGGAAGGGATGGGAGGGGACGGGAGGGAGATGAAGCAGGGACGCGACGCCACAAAGTCCGCTAGGCCCATCAAAGCCCGGGAAGGGAACACGAACGACCCACTCCCGCGCCGGTCGCCAAGCGGGCGAGAAGAACATCCATCATCGCCCAACGCGCGCGCAAGGACAATGGCCACGCGTGCGCGCAGGACAATAAATCGGAGACAAGGAACGGGAGACAGGCAACCAGCTGCAACAGGCACGCCAGGACAATGGCCTTGAACCAGCCGCCGCAATCGGTGCCCGAGAAACTCGGACCCGTTTCGCCTGGCGAGGATGGATGGACGGACGGAAAAAAGACGCAAAGCGCGCCGGAGGCTGATGCGCCCGACAGGACACGTCACGTCGCGCCACAAATGCAGACGCACCGTGCGTGTCGGGCGTCGCGCGGGGGCGAGCTCGAGACGCGTCGCATCACCGCGCCGTGCCTCAATGAATCGCAGAGCGCACCGCCAATGTGGCCCTCCCGCGCCGCATCCGGTCGCGACGACTGGCACTGCGACGGTGGGCGCCATCAACGCGCCGGGCCCGGCGTCGCTTACCGGCAGCCCATCGACGATTGCGCCCGATACGCGACGTTCGAAAACCCTAGGAGGAGGACGAGAGGGCGATACGCGAGGACAATGGGCTGCGTCAGGCGTGACGCGACAGCAAGGAGAAAAAAGGACGAACAGAAACCGAACGATGGGACAATGGAAAGATGGACAAAAAATAGAAAAGTGCACGAGCACAGCTCGTCTGATGTGCCGGGCACTGCATCCCTGTTTTCGCTGCTCGCTCGCCCTTGCGAGCAGTGCAGGGGAGGGGCCGGTAAGGTTCAGGAGCTGGCGTTCAGATGGGAGAGCGAGATGAGGACGTAAGTCCCCGGGCGGCGCGGGCGCGCAGAAGGGCTGGCGGCGTGACGCAGGGGGTGCGGCGGAGACTGGTCATGATAGAGAAGGACGCAAAAGAAGGAAGGGAGGCGAAGAGGGGAAGGAGGGCAGACGAGGCTCGCGGGAGGCCGGGCGCCTGGTGGTAGCGTTGCGCGGAGTCGATGTGCTGAATGCATCGGCGTGATCTTCTACGAGGGCGTGGGCGTTGCAGGCGTCGAAATATGTGTAGCCCCTACATCCACACGTTCGAGATGTATGGTCTCACATGTTCCGACACCCAGCTCTCCAACCTCAGCGCACTCCCCTCACCAGCACACCGACTCAGCGGAGACCTCGCTCGTCATTTAAAACGAACGCACGCTTACGACCTCCGCGACCTCCGCCTCGCCAACACTCTATCCCTCCCATCTAGACAGCAGTGACATACACAACGAGCCCAGGCCGGCCTCGTCCCTCCGCGTGAGAAGCGGTGCTCAGCCTGAGCAGAAGTGTCTGTATTCCAGGCGCGAGCAGGCGAGAGGTAAGAAGCGAAGTGCATGGGCGGATGGCGACATGCACACATGCCCATCTATAGTCCGCGCTGCCTTATCCGGCGTGCCTCCCCTTCGAAAGAAGGCGAAAGACAGGCCACGCCGCGCCGTGCGTGCGCCAAGTCTCCAGGCCTGCAACAGCTCCTATTCACACATCAGCACCAGCACCAGCACCACCGTCAACCAGCCAAGCCACCAGCCAGCCCGTGCGCAGAACGAACCACCGCCCATCTTCCGCATCTGCAGATTCCTCAGAGGATCGCATCGGAAGGGGGCCAGAAAAAGCGTGGGATGCACGCGTATGAATAGGTGGGACGGGAGAAAGCGCGTGCCATTGAGTCGATAGGCGGATGAATTGAACAGCTAAATTGAATGGGATGGGAAGGGAGGGGGGATAGGAGCGAAGATGGCAGAGATACAGTTCGCGATCCGTGCCTGCGCGCCGGCCTGCTGCCTCGCGTCGCATCGAGCCCGGTTCGCGAGCAGCTCGCCAGCGCACCCGGCTGCACACGGACGCAGCGCAGGGACACCGTCGTGACGCTGCGCTACGCTCGCTGCCTCCTGCGCCCTCCGCTCGAGGGAACGCAGCGCCAGGGCGTGGCGGCGCCACACACGCACGGAGTGGAGCGCACGGATAAGCACGCCCGCCGCGGGGGCGAACGCACCAACGACCTGCCCCTGCGAGGCAGAGACGATCCGCATCCTGCGTGCAAACCCTCTCCCAGCGCATCGCGCAAGCCGGTGAGCCACCCGCCCCCGTCACCTCCATCTCCACCCTGGCTCACATTATGAGCGGGCACGCCAGAAGGCACGATGCAGCAGGCGGTGCGGGCCTGCACACACGCGCCACCGCCGCGGGTCCGCCGCGCAGATCGCTCGCATCAATGCACGCCCGGGACAGGCAAGGACGCCTCCCGGGCGCGCAACGCGGCGTGACGCGAGTTTAAGGTTTCCCTGCGCGGGGGGTGCGAACGGCCACAAGGGGCGGCGAGCGCAGAAGGGGGCGCGCTCGATCGTAATCCGCCGCGAGGGGCAAGGCAGAAGCCTAAAGGCAAGGAAGGGGAGCTGCGCTGTGACATCCACTGCATGTACACGTACAGTAGCCCTTGCTGATATTGCACCAAGGAGATCACCGCGCGCGCCAACCGCCCTCCCTTCGCATCCAGCCGCGCTCGGACACACCCATCGCGGTATGAAATACCGACACGACACGCGAAGAGCGTAAACCAGCATATGCAGCATGAAGATGAACGTGAAATAAGAACGCGACGACAAAATGAAATGAAAAGCCAATTCGCGAAATGAGGGTAGGAACCCTCTCCTGCCCAGCCTCGCCCTCCGCGTCCCTTGCTCCATAGGGCAGGTGCGTAGAGTGGGAGGGTAAAGCGGCGGCGCGAGGGGGTGCACGAGTCCAGGCCCGCCGCGCGCATTGGGCTCCGCGGCCGCGTATTTTTCGGACGGCGGCGGGCGCGGGGTGTGCGCGGGGTGAGCCCGCCGCAGCCCTGCGACACAGAGCGCAGGGACAATACCGCGGCTCCCGCTGTCCCTGAGGAAAAACACAGCTAAAATTTAGGCGAAACAGCAATATCCATGATCACAAAAGGTTAAAGTAAACGATATGGCGCGTTCCAGCTGGCTGGTGGGGCTCATGTGGTGGGTAAGGGTGGTGCTGATACCGGCGGTGCGACGGGGACACAGGAAGAGAGACACGCCGCCACGATCGTCCCAGCCAGGCCCGTCAGACGGTCGCTACGACCCCAGAACCCTGCTGGGCTGCTTGCTGTCACTGGCCGCAGAAACGCGGCGGGCTCGGACAGCACGGGCTCCGCCAGACAAGAACAGGCTGGGACGAACATAGAATACAGAACACAGAACACAGAACACAGAACGCAGAACACGACAGAAGGAACGCAGACACCAGAGCCAGGCCTGGGCCCGCACGAGTCCAGACCGCGACGTCGTGCCGGGACACCCACACTCGCACATCCCCACGCACACGCGGACAGGCGCCCGTCACGGACGCGAGGCGTGGCTTCGAGCACAGCGGTCCTATACCATAGACGTGACGCGCGACATGACCCCGCCTGCCCACTCGCCCAGCGCCGCAGGAGACAGCTGTCGCTCGGCGACCTGGCGCGGCCCTGCCCGGCGACCACACCGGCGAGCGAGCTGGAGGGCAAGGTTCCGTGACCGCAGCGCGCACGCGCACGGATGGCATCACGCGAAGCGACGGGACGTGGCACCCGCGGGCGTAGAGGGCAGCGAGCCCCGCCGCCCGCTGATGCACGCGGGGGGTCCCAGGGCCCCCATCCAGGGACAGCGCAGGACGCGAAGCCGCGGGGCAGCACGGGGGCCCACGGTGATGCAGAACTCAGAACTCAGAACACAGAACACGGGACGCAGGCGTCGGCGGCGGAGACGCAGGAGACGGGGAGGAGGGAAGATGGGGCGTTAATGAAGGTGGGAAGCGCACTCACATCGAGCAAGGCGGCCAGCTGCGCGGTGGGGAGGGCGCTCCCGGCGGGCGTGAGGCGGCCCAGCCGGGCGGCGCGCGGCGAGGACGTGCACGCCCACGTCACCGTGCGCGCGAGCGCCGCGAGCATCTGCGCATCCTGCGTGCACAATCAGCACAACCTATCGCACACGCTTGGCGCACACACGGGGGCGCGAAGGGAGAGGGAGGGCGAAACAGCCTTGCGCGGGCGAATCGCGTGCGCGCGTGCGTCGTACGGAGACGAGTGCGCGCGCGAGCCTCTCTCAGAGCAGACGGAGAAGCGCGCCTGCACGCGTGCGCGGAAGGCAGCGAGGGTGCGCCGCACATGGGTGAGGACCGCCGCGGTGAACCCAAGCACGGCACATAGAGCGTGACATCCCGCACCGAGCTCTGCACACGCCTGGGTGCACACAACGTGCAAACCTCCCGCATACGGCAGCCGTGCGACGAGATCTCCCCACGCCGTGGCGGAAGGCTCGTCGTCACACCCCGGACGGCCGTATCAGGCAGCGAAGACGATGGAAGGGCGCGGAAGACGAAGCGGCCACAGGAAGAGGCAGAGAACAAGAGAGAGGACATGAATGCGCAGACGCACCGTATCTGAGCCAGGCGTGCCTTCATCTCGCGGTAAATCCCCGTCGCCCTCGTCGTCATCCGCCGCTTCGGGGCGTGCGCGCGCCGTTACTGCCTCCGCGTCGAGCTGGCACTGCGCGAGCCGTCTGGCGGCGGCCGCCAGCGCGTGGGGATCCGCGGACGTCGTCGTGTGAGGTGTTTGTAATGTATCGAGGACGGTGTGCACGGTGCAGTAGAGCCAGAGGTCGTGCGAGACCCGCCCGTCACTGTTCACGCAAAGGCGCAGCCCCTCCGTGCGCCGCCCGGGAAGCTGTCCGCCACCGTCACCAAGCTCCTCGTCGGGCCCAGAAGGCAGTGACGCAGTAGATGAAAGTAGCCCCTCAGGGCGGTATACGAGGCTGGAGGGTGGCCAGCAGGCACCGCTCGCGGGCCATATTCGGCGCACGGCATGGAAGACCTGGAGCACCCCGCCCGTTGCGGAGCCCTGCGTGCGGCGCGTCAGGACGGGCAAGTCCTCCGGTGAGAACGTGACGACGTCGTGCTCGTTCCCGTCCAGCATGAACCCGTACCGCGCGAGCAGCTGCGCGTTCGTGAGGCCCTCGCCGTACGTGTTGAACACCTCCACCCCGCCGGGGATGGGTGCGTTCGCGACCATGTCGCACGTGTCCACGTCGGTGTCCGTATAGGTGCTGTCGGCGGGCGATTGAGACTCAGCGTCGGGCGCGCTGCCCGTTCCGGCCATCCCTCGCGCCGCGCGCGCCTTGTCCCGGGCCAGCGCGCTCACACCGCCGCCGGGGGCCGGTGCATTCGCATCCCGCGGCGCCTCCGCCTGCGCGTCCCCCGCGTCCTGGTCGTGTGGGCACTGCTCCACCGCGCCGCAGCTGCCGCACACGTCGAACTCGCTCTGCGTGACGACGCACACGACACGGCGGGCGCCGTCGGCGAAACGGCGGGCGAATGCAGGGTGGAGTCGGGCGGTGCGTTCAGCGAAGGGCACACGATGTGGCAATTCGCCGCGTCGAGATCGTGTGGGAGGGATGGGATATGTGTGGAAGAAGCACATCAGGACGTCAGTGCGCTGCCGGCGGTACAGGGAGAACCCCCAGAAATGAATTACGTTACCTCCAGGTGGACGTGATGGTCCTGCGTGTGGTTGAACCTGGGCAGACAGAGCGGGTGTGAGATCGAGGGCTGCCCTTCCGTAACGCGCGATGGGAAACCGCGCGGGGAAACGCCATGCATAATAGAGATGGCAGCGACGCAGAACCGCCCTTCGCTGAATGCGCGGCTGATCCCGCCGTCCAGGCAACCAGCAGCCCGCATGTGGCTCAGCCCCGACCCGCGTCGAGACGGCCCTTCTGCCTCATATCCGCGCAGGCCATTCGTAACGCAAACCGGCGCACGCGCAAGAATACATCAAAGACACTCACGCATCGGCAATGGGCACCAGCGCGAGCGAGTGGTGCGCATCGACGAGGAACGCCCGCGAGCTGACGAGGGAATACGCGTGCAGGAACCCGGCGAGGGTCAGGCGTGATGCAACGCTCGGTCCAGACAGCACCGGCATGACAACCTCCATGTAATATTGCCGCATTTCGTCCTGCACGGCAGGAAAAAGGCAAGTGAGTACAGATGTAGCGTTACGATGTACGAGCAGTAGATCAGAATCCGATAGACTTGGGGCCGGTCTGGGCAACGGGTCACAAATGGGGCCCTCTGCACCTCAAAGCCTCTGGGCAGCTTGTTCCCGACGCAGCAGATCTAGCGACCGTGATGTGCATTGGAACTCTGCCAAAAGCAGAGCCCGGACGCACATCGAAGGCGCGGCGGCGTGTCACGCGACCGCAGGCCGGGCTGCGAAGGAGGCGCAATGAGCACAAACAGGCCGAACGCGACTCACCAGAACGTGCGCGCCCTCCTCGCCCAGCAGCTCGCCCGCAATCTCCGTCCCGGCCGCGAGCGCCGCCGCCATCCGGGCATCCTCTCTGGCCTCCCGCTCCGTCTCGCCGGCCCCGTCATCGTCCTCGTCACTATCCAGCCACCGCATGTCGTCGCACCCCCACAGCGCCGCGACTTCCACCGGACGGCGAGGCAGGCTCTGGAGGTACCCGTGCCACTTCGAGGATTCACCTTGGAGACTACGTGTGCATGATGGAGAGTTCACCGGGGAGGGCCGCGTGCGTCCGAAGGGAAGATTGCCATAAGTGCTCCGCCCGCGTGTGCGATGGAAAGGTTACTCACAGCTCGCTGTACACCGCCAACGCGAGCCCGAGGCGCACGCCGTGGCCGTACGGGACGACGGGGATGCGCCCCGCGAGTGCGCACGTCCGCGCCGACAGCACCGCGGCCTTCGGGATCGTTACCACTGCCCGATTCACATTCCACCACCACCGTTTATTGCATCCGTGGAAAAGCGCGTGAGACGTGCCGCGTTCGGGCAGGGCAGAGAAGCAACAGGGCAGCGGAGTGAGCAGATATTCAGGTACAGCTGCAGGAAGGCCGTTGAGCATAAACTCACGCGTCGTACGGCATTCTACGTGTGTCCCTGGACGAGTGTATACGCATATACCACCATTGTCTGTATCCCGCACCACAGCAAGCCGCGCGTCGATCCAGATGCCGCGCTCTATGCACCACTGCAGCAGGGCTGATACGCTCGCGTCTTCTGTCAGCGTAGGCATCCTGCTGCCATCGGAAAGCAGCAGACTCAGAACAGAAAGCTGTCGCGGTCTGACAGAGGTTCGAGGAGATCCCGGCAAGGTTCCCCACACCGCTGCGGCAGACAGGGTGGCCAGAGTCCAGAATTGAGAAAGCAGGAGGGTCGTGGACGCGTGAGGGAGCAAAGCAGCACAACGCTTGGTCGGCGGCGCGGCGGACGTGGTTCGTCCTGCCCGAATCAGGCGTTCCCGTTCCCACCGTCCTCGGGCATGCCCGCACAGCTGACCGACGCAGGCACTCCAGACGCAGCTCGCACTCCTCTCGAGCAGAAGAAGCTGGCAGAAGACGAGCAAAAAATAGCATGATAGAGTATGATACACACATGGCGGCCACCCAAGAACTGAGACGGCGTCGTGGCGTCCGGGCATCTGCCGCGACGCCTCCCTTGTACCGTATCCCCTAAGCACCAACCCCTACTGATCCTTCTTGTTCTCGCCCCTTGTCTCCCCCGCGCTCGCCGACGCCGTCCCCGCCGCTTTGAGCTTTTCCGCCTCCGCGAACCTGGCCAGCTCCTTGGCCTCGGCGCGCCGCGCGTATTCCTCTCCGGCCTGCAACGCGCACCCCGATCAGCCCACGTCACGCACAGCACGACGACCAAGAACATAAAATCAGAGAGAAGACGTTCGCCGGGAGCTCCCTGGCAGTGTGCACAGGCGGCCAGCAGAACACGGCGATATCGGACAGCGGTAGGAAGGGAGGGCGTACCTGGAGCAGGAGCACGCCGACGAGGAGGGCGATGATGATCGTGTTCCCGGCGGAAAGCAGCCGGAGGGCTTCGACCTGGTCTTCGCGCGTGTCCACATTGGGCACTGGGTCTGCGATCGTGCGCGACGCGGGCAGGCCGACCGTGAAGTACACCGCGAGCGCGAAAATGTACGCCGCTGGCGGTAGTGTTGTGTTGGGACGGCAGCGTACAGCCTGGAAGAGAAGGAGCACGCACCAAGCGAGGACCCGTCAAAGAAGTACGCGCTGTCGTCGAAGACGACCAGCTTCCCCACGAGCCCAAAGATCCCGACGCCCATGATAGCATGCATCAGTGCCTAGTAAATGCATGGTGAGCGTAATAGTCGCACAGACGAAGCGGGCGAGCGCACCTTGATAGCGGGCGGCGCGTGGAAGAACATGGTGTAAAACTCAAAGCCATCTTGCACCGTCGCGTCCGTGAGTGGCGCAAACAGCACACGGTGGTCCACGTTCATGCATATCGACAGCACACCTAGCAAAGCAGAGCAGAGCAAAGACACAGCAGTCAGAGCTCAGTCAGCGCGCAAGCCTATGTAGGGTAAGAGCGGACTGCAGCGCACCGAGGAAGAAGCAGATAGAGGACAGAACGGCGGCTTGCCGGAAGCCCATTTCAGCAGGGCGGCGCGGGCAGGGGGCGGGGGCGGGCTGGTGGTGGTCGTTGTAATTGCATCCAGCAGCCGCCAAAGTGCGGCGGCTCGTGCCTGGGCGTCAACCCCACTGCGCATCCCATCAAATCATCAAAGCCTGACTCGCCTGGAAAGGCAATCACCGGGCGGCGGGATGCGTGCGCTTCAAGTTGCGTTCTGAGTCGTACTTATTCTCTGTGTCTAACCGTACGAACACATCTGTCTTGCAATACCATATCTACACTTTGTGTTGATCTTAAGGATTGCTTCGGTAACCGTTACCTCAGCCAAAGTGTTTTTTTTTTGCCTAACATCAGAAGCTACATGGTCTCGCTGCCAGAATTTAGGTGCATAGAAAGTCACTAAGAGACCATTGTTAGTGCTTTCGTTTCACAGATAATAGCCCCAAATGATTGCTTTTATCTAGAAAAGAAACGGCATGAAACCTTTTCCAAGCAGTACTCTTTGTCCGATGTGTCCGAGTCTCGCGTACACCGCCAACCACGACGCGCCGGACACGCTCCTCAAATTCATCTGCGCCTTGGCCAACTACAGCGCACGGTGCATGTGGCTGTTGCCGAGCTTGCAGCGGCTCCCGTCTCTGCCTCATTTGTACGGTTGCCCGAACTTAACAATGTCCATAAGTGTTCGCGTTCTATCGACCGCGAAACATGCAAGTCGGACTCTCAGGCTTCAAAGAGGCGAGGCCTGAACGTCATGCAATACGTCTTCAGGTCCTCAAGCTCACGCTGCTATTCTTGCATCGGGCCTGTTCAAAGCCAGGCTCCTGTGTAGTCTGCCCCGGGAGTACCGCCCTACTTGGTGTTCTGCAAGGCGACGAGCTGAGAACGTGCAAGCGTGACACAATGTAACAAGGGCCACTACCTTCAACGCACCGACCGAGTTGAGGCGAACGGGCTTCTGCCTGGCTTCCTCAAATCCCACAACGGCGAATGTTTTTCCAGCGGTGTCAACTGGGTCCGAGTTCGCGTTATTTCAGTCGTACCCCTAAACAAAGAGATGGACGAAAGGTAAAGGTTGGCAGGGTGAAGAAGTAGCGTATACATTGACATGAAGGGTATCTGCGAGATGTCAGAAGCAAGAAAAGTAAGCAGCACCGCACTAGTACGGCGAAGATGTGTCGCGAATTAGGCCATAACAAGCAAGGCCATCGCGTCGTAAAGGCGGACGCAGGCTAGAAGCCGCGCCGGACACGCACACTACTACTGGAGCGCAGCGATTAACGTGAAACGGGGCGAGCGGCGGATGCACCGGGAGCGGCAAACCCTGGCGAAAGGGCTCTACTTAGGCGTGTGCATGGGCGACGACGGCACGACGGCGGGGACCCCGCCGGCCGCTGAGGCGTGTGGGGGCTGCGCGGTGACGCGCCGTCGAGCTTCGGGCGCGGGGAGACAGGCAGGCCCATCATCCGGCTCTGCCTGCGGCTCGCCTTGTCCGTCGTCGTGACGTTCAGGCCCCGCGCAGCCGCGACGTTCGCCGCCTTGCTCGTACGCGCCATGGACGGCGAACCGCCGCCGCCGTGGTAGTCCGCAGGGTGCAGGTGGTCGGCCGGGCTGGCCTGGGGCGGCGGAAGATACGCGGACGAGTGCGTCTCCGAGGATCCCACGAGCGACTCGTTCTCTGCGTCGGCCGTGCCCTCCGTCCCGCTTTCGTCATGCACGGAGTACTCCTCGCCCTCATCAGACTCCGTTTCAGCCTCTAGAAACAGAAGGGGAGGAAGCCCAGTCAGCCTGCGATGGCGGTGACAGAAATAGAGACGACGCACCAGTCAGTGTTCTGCCTGATAAGCCCAGCAGCTCGTCAGCTGCTGCGTCAGAGTAGCGCTTGCTATTGCGCCTTGCGAAGTCAACCCTCTCTGCTGGAGCCTCGCCTTCGGCACTCTCCTGCTGTGGCTCATCCTCAACATCGCCCGCGCCATCGACATTGAACACGCGTTTGAACTCGCCCAGCATGAGGCTGAACACGCCCGCTGGGATGCCCAGGGTAGGGCTGAACACGATTCCCACGTTCCGCATCGTCATCTTGTTCACATGCGCGTTCTGGACGATCAGAATGAGGTGCGCGGTGAGCGCACGCAAGAGGCTGTAGTTCGCGATAGGCAGCGCGGCGATTAACTGCGACAGTTCCGCAATGCGCTCCTGCGGATCCACAAAGTCTGCAGGGCCAGGGTCAGCCCGCCTTCTGCGAAAGAGACATTCAGACGAGCTCACCAATCACCGAGAGGAATCGCAGGTGCAGGTCCCGCGTGAGAATGCTCGCTGGAAGTTCTCGGAGGAAGGTCTTCAGCAGGCCGGCAATGGCATGAGGATCCCAGTATTCGTCCGAACCCAGAAGATCGACGTCACCCTCTATAGACAGAACTTGAGCTGACGTAGAAATTTTAAAGTTCTAGCTACGTACCGTTGTTGAAACGATCCTTCAGTGCCTTGATGACCGCGGAGCTACCACTTAGGCGATAGATACCTTCCTCTTGGTCCGCCTTCTTAGCCTCCAGATACTGGATGCATCGGAACACAATAGCGGGAAGGCTCGCAATCTCTGCGACATCCAGCGACTCCTCTAGAGGCACGCCGAAGACCGCTCGTGGTACATGGACCGGCACGTTGGGTTTAGGTTCTAACGTGCTGAGGAGTCAGCCACGCCGATGCACGAGCCCGCACCAGAGCTCACCATGCTGCATACGGCCGAAGCCCCAGAACGACCGCGATTTAGCCTTCTCTCGCCGATCGCTCGTCGAGGGCGTCGCATCCGGCGGCGGCGCGTCTTTCCCACCGAACTTGTAGCCCGCGGGGATGGGAGTGCCGTTCATCGGGGCTGAGATCTTGACCTTCCCGCTCGCGTCCACGCGCGGCGTCTGCAGCGCAGCGTCTTTCTCTGGGGAAGGCGGCCGCTCTGGAATGGACGACGCCTTGAGCGGGTTCATGGACACGCGCCGTTCCTTGCGCCTCTGTTCCGGCGAGGTCGCGCCCTGCTTCGGCTTGAGGACCGCACGTTGGTCGACCACATCCGAGTAATGACCCATCTCAGAGTTGGCGCGCTGTCCCACGGTGGCAAGAACGTCAGGATCGTCGTCCCCGCCTAGCGGTGACGCTGCTGGGAGAGAGGTTGATAGTGGCCCTTCTTGTGTCGGGGTGTTGATAAGCGTCGAACTACTGTCGGTTGGTGGTGGTGCAGCCTGAAAGAGTTTGGCGTTGACAACGTCGGGAGGCAGTTGGAATATAGGCACTGTGGCACCCTGTTTAATCTCGGCGGTACGAGGGGCACGACGGGTGGGTGTGTAGGGCGCGTCTGAGGAAAACTCCGTGCTGGTGCTCGCTCGCTCGTCGACTACATTGCCCGGCTGTTCATCGTCGCTGTACCGTCCAGACACATAGCGCACAAGAATTTCGACCCAGCTATCGCGGTCCTCGTCGCTCTCAGCACAGAGAACGTGCCTGGGATTCGAGCCGCCTGGGCCTTTCTTCGCCTCGATGATCAAGAACGCGTGCCGATACTCGT
The DNA here is from genome assembly GCA_024811115.1 of Terana coerulea. NCBI lineage: Eukaryota > Fungi > Basidiomycota > Agaricomycetes > Polyporales > Phanerochaetaceae > Terana > Terana coerulea. The sequence continues at coordinate 41,300 of JAKOGH010000654.1, read as the reverse complement.
TGTCTTCGTCCGAGTCCTTCCTATCAGGAGTGCGCTGCTGCCTACCGATTTGTGCACCGGTGATCGTGATCGAGCTCAGGTGTGTGCCGCCGCGCTACGTCATTTCAAATGGTGTATCAGCAAACGAAGGAGAAGGCGAACCCGCACGCATGGTTCATGGGAGTGACGTGCATGAAGTGGCGGGTATAGGAGGACAAGACCAGAGAGAAGGTAACTCACGCTTTCGTAGTATTCCAAAGACGGTCCTGACAGCACAAAATATCGAGTTTTCCACCCGCCAAAGTTCTTGCCTCTCTTCGTGAGGTAGCCCTCCTTGTACCCGGCGCGTGCCACAGGTCTCTGGGCCTCGCTCGCGATACCAGATGTGAAGAAGGCGATTACTTCATCCCGGTTCTTCATGGGCAGAGCTATCAGCGACCGCAGGTACTGTTCAAGCGCAGCCTATCGCAGTCCAAAAAATAACGTCAGCGAGCTCGAAGAAGCGTGACAGAACAAACGCACCTTCCGTTGGTCAACCTTTGCTGGCGCGTGGTCTTTCCATAGACGTCCCTCGGGTAAGCTGACGAGTCTCTTTCCCAAGGTCTTTCCAATGACCGCCCTCACTCTGGCATCCAAAGTCAAAACGTCGCTGTAGAGCTTTTCGACCTTCCAGCCCGGTTTCCCAGAGCCGGGGTCTACGACGATAACGAACGATAGGACGTCTTTTCCACGGTCGTTCGGCCGAATGGACGAGTTCGAGACGACGACAGTCGTTTGTGGCAAGTCTGTCGGGAGAAGAGGTAGCGCACGGTAAGTTGGCTGCGGCGGTGGTTGCCCAGGAAGAGGTGTGAGCGGTGGTCCTTGCGACATCGGTGGTTGGAGTGGAGACTGCGTTCGCTGGACGCCTTGTGCGTCAGACCCTCCATTGACGGAATAAAGCGATCGATTGCCATCAGCGGCTTCTGAAGTCCCTTCACTTTGCGTCCGTGACATAGACGGTCGCTGAACTTGTTCTTGCGTCTGAGCCTGGGCAAACACGTCGGTGCCTAAGTTTATTGGCGGAGTCCCTGGTGGTAGAGGGAAGTCTTCTGCAGTCGCTCGCTTTCGCGCCTTATGTGGTGATTGTGAGCCGTCGTCTGCGTACTCATCAGTGATACTGTCGACTGCTGAAGCTCGTCCGCTGTCGTTGACACCATCGTAGACGCTGTCCGTATCTGTGCCTTCAAGATCGAGGAACTCGCCACTGACACCCGTCGTCGAGCGGCTCTCTGGTCGGTCCACTGGACTGTTCGCAGGTGAGTCTTGTTCGCTTTGGAGTCTCGCGACGCTACTAGGCTTTAGGGGCGACTCCGCTCTCTTGTCATGCACGATCGCATTGCGCTTGTCGGGAGATGCACCGCGAATTTGAGGAAACCCGTGAGTAACCTGCGGACTGGGTGCTGGTGATTCGCCCATTGCAGCGTAATACCGTCTCGCTTCCTCCGGAAGATCTATATGGGAGTCGCGCGACTGAGTGGATGGATGAGGGGATAGCGATGGGTGAGGGGAGAGTGAAGGTTCACTTGAGTTTGACTGCCCAATATAACCGGTTTGTGCATCCGTGCTGGAGGTCGATGCTGACTTTATAATCACTTGAGGCTGTGACGTCTGCTGGCGAGTATCAACGGTTCCTGCCGGAGGTATACTAGACTGCGGTGAAGGGGCATTGGTGCTGTTACCATGGGAGACGGTCCCTGCTGCGTCGCGGGTGTCGAGAGACAGAGGCGCCTCCAAGCGGGGCGGAACTCTAGCCATCGCTTGCTCTGGTCGAGAAGAGGGAGGTGCAGCGGATAAAGGTATGGCTGAAGGAGGCATGCCCCAACCGGCCTCAGTTGCCGTAGTGGCTGTCTTTTCGCCTTGCGAGTAGTTCACAATGGCCGAATACGCTCCCTCGTAATCAGACGGCGACGGGCTGGGTCGCCCAGTGCTGAGCGACAAAGGAACTGGTCGCCGAGAGTCGATAGACAAAGGAGGAGTGGAGGACGACGCAGCTGAGGCAGACTCAGACGGTGAGACTGCGAGGTGGCTGGACGAAGACGCCTGTGAGGCTGATAGATAGCTGTTGGACGTTGAGATGCTCAGACTATTTTGGGAGTCTTGACGCGGGCGAGCGGGTGGACGAGACGAGGTGTCGGCACCATTGGGTGTACTAGCTTGTCGCTGAGGTGCTAGAGAAAGTCCATGCGGTCAGAACCATGGTGAACGCAGGCACAAAGCAATACCACCAAACGCCGATCGCAATGACAATAAGGGCGGAGTATAACTCACCTATATCATGCGACTGCGTCCTGTGCACGTTCTGCCGTGGGTCGACTGCCCCATTACTTCCAGAGCCCCCGCTGTCGCCGTTTCGAAGGTGCGCTTGCGATGTAGCAGACCTCAGACTCCCCTGCTTGCCTTCTCGCCTCTCCCTTTCCCTGTGCGCCTTCAACAGAGCATCCGTGTTCTCTCCCAGCGCTTGCAACCGTCCGCGATACGCCTCTCGTTCACCGCGAACACGATCTAGTTCCTTCATGAGCTGGCTGTACCCGGTACGTTGCTTCTCCATGAGCTTCCACAGTTGCGCGTTCTGTCCGCCCATGTGGTTGCGATCCGCAATAACAGCATCCAGAGCAGCCCTAGTAGGATCGCTGGAAGATGCATGGGTGGCCAGGAGGGTTCGAGCATCTATAGGTGCAGTGGAAGCGGCGGGTCCCAGAGAGTTTGAGGTTGCATTCGAGGACGATCCCCTTGGTGGAGCGGGAGACACGTCCAAACGGTACGTAGGATTCCGTTCGCGCACTGGAGTGCTGTATGCACTCTGCGTGTTCATAGTAGATGGCGAGGAGGTTGCAGCCGACATCGAGGCCACATACAAGGCGGATTGTCAGAAAAGCTGTATATGGACAGGGCTGAAGAGATGAAGGTTCCGAGGTGAGTTTCGTAGCGGTCGTGAACGAGGGTATAATTGATCCGTATAAGTTGGAGGAAAAAATCTGTCAGAAAAAGCACGAGCTCGGCGATGGCAACGGTGGCCTCGTTGAGGTGGTAGAGGGAGAATGGAGCACACGAGATACCACAACTCCCAGAACGCTGCATACACATCAAACGCGACGGGATCTCGCGCGCCACGTGGGGGACTTGAAACGACTCCGCCTTCCCGAGCTCCCACAGCTTACTGAACACCTCATTTCAGTGACAACCCTGACAATAAACAACACAAATGGGTCTACTGCGAACTCGCAGGCGTACAGACGTCGCAACTAGGGATCTGCGCCGGATACAGTTTTGCTCACAATTGCATTGACAACCGCTGGCAACTGTAGTCTGATCCCGGTCGCTCAGCTCTGCCGGCTTCCAGGGCCAGACGCATTACTATGTCGGCGCGAAAGGCACGAACAGATTCAACCTCGCTGAAACGTGGACCATTCGACGGAGACAGACAACTATGAGACGATTTGCTCTGGACTTGCTCACACCGTTGGATAACGGAGCAGACTCGGAGTATGTCAAATCTGACCTTGCAGCAACAAGAACGTTTACTCTCTTAGGGGTATGTAGCGCTACGCATTGCTCTTCTTCATCAGAACTGCGACTTCTCACCTGGACAGGGCTGCGAACCTGCAACGATAGCTCATCTCCGGTGTCAACCTCGGCGACGACGGGGGACAAGAAATGGGGGACGGCCCACGACGTTGATCACTTCATGTAGCATTTTCTTCTGCTCTACACCGACAGCATTGGCAGTCGAAGAACCAACCATCTTGTAGATGCTTTCTACGCTCTTCCAAGCCCATCTCATTCACATGCCCGTAAGCGATGCAAAGCTCTTCTCCCGCGCGAACATCTTGCGTGGTTACGAAACGAAGCCGCCGGCCTACTCGTTCCTTTCGAACGTTCGGCGAGCAGTCTGATTATACAATAACAGTCAATTCACGTATAGCAGGCGCGGGGTAGACGATGAAGCACTCACGATGATTGAAGAATGAAAGGATTGGGTATATGCCAAACCCTAAACCTTCGCTTTCTTCGGTGACGGGCACTTGCCAGATACCAAAGGAATTTCCTGGGTCAACGCCTAGAGCTGTTCTAACACTGGCAATTGTAATGACGTCCGCGAGCTTGATTCGCGGCTGTTCGGTGGGTACCTCGAACGATGGGGATCGGACATCCCATGAGGAGAATCTGGACTTTAAAACCTGATATATGTGGATGTGGTTGTTCGACAGTTCGGGGAACTTCTTGGATTGAGGTACCTCGCCTGACTGAAGGGACGCAAGGTCACGCCAAGTGGAACCGCCGAAGTCAAGCGAATTTGCTGGAAGTCTAGTCGTCGAGTCATCCTTTGTTATTAGGGTATCTGTAATAGCTTCTCGGTATAAATGAATGAGAGCCATGAGGACGTAGCGGGCGAGGTCTGCCTCGAAGTCGTCCAGCATGATTGACCTCCATTTGTTGAGTGCTTTCGGATGCTTCTCTTGGGCCTCCATTTCCTCCCATGCCAGTGTGATGTCCTCTGCACTCATGTCCTGCTTTGGCCGGTCTAGATGCTCTTCTTTCGCCTTTCCATGATTTCCTTTCTTTCGCGCACGCTCCAAGATCTGTAGACATTCTATTGTCGCGTCGCCTTCACGAGCGATCCACAGGCCCCGACATTCTTGATCGCAAAACAAAAGTCCTGCTTCGGAAAGGTCTCTGCAAGTCAAAAATCCCCGTCGACCGCACTCGTATCGCCAGCATTCCGCACAGACTTCCGTCCGGAAACGCTTGTAGAGCGTGCACGCGTACGGGCTAGAGGCTTCCAAAACACAGCTATTCTTCGCCAGATCCCGAGTAGCGAGGTACGATCTGCCCGCAAACGGCGAAATGTAGATGGTGAGAGGCGAAGACGGGGCGCCACTGGGGGATATCATGGGAGCGGTGGTGGTGGTCGACGGACGGCACACCGCAGGCACTGCCAGTGCCCACTGCTCCTCGGTCATCGGTCTATCCAGCCAATCACGGCACCCGATTCTGAAATCATGACACGCCCACGTGGCTATGCGCTACGCTAGAGTTGCTATTCTCGGAAATGTACTTTAGCTGCTTGTTTCACCGCCGCCCGTCCAGTTCACCCCGCACACCCTCCCTGTCTTTGCTACGCGGCTCTACAGCCTGGCATCCTCGGGAATCCGTTCAACAAGGCTCAGCGTTGCTCCCAGATGCTTACTGCCGCTCGTAGACCATCCCGACTATGCTCCTCCCTACCAGCAGTTCGGCATCCGGTTTGGGTAGCAGGCAGACGTGTCAGTGCCAGGGTAGCACCTGGAAAGGTCGCCGGAACGCGTCAAAGCGTTGCGGGCATAAGTACATACACCTCCTTGCGCTATCCACTGAGCACGGCGGTGCAGAAGAAGGACGACCAGTCTGATGAAGATGAGGCTATTCCTGCAGACCAGTCTGACTCTCTTGGAGCGAAGGAACAAACGGAGCACGCTGTCATATCTGCCTTTGACTTGTTCAGTATTGGAGGTACGTGCGACACATTCTTTCGATAGCTTCACCGCTGAGGCTCTATTGTGCATAGTGGGGCCCAGTTCATCACACACTGTCGGACCAATGCGCGCAGGCAAAATCTTTATCAATGACCTAGTGGATCTGGAGTTATTAGAAAAGGTATGTAGCCATTGAGCTACTTGTCACGCGCGTCTCCATGAGGTCGTGCAGGTCAAAACGGTCAAAATCACGCTGTACGTCTCATGAAAGTGCGTTTACCAAAGTGCATTTTGTCTGACGCCAGCATAAAGCTACGGCTCGCTTGCCGCGACAGGTGGGTGAGCAATTTGCTCAATAGGTCTGATGCTAAATAATCAGCAAATTCTTAGGGAAAGGGTACGGAGACTGCGTCTATCATCATTATTTACTGACTAGTTTCTAGACATCACACGCCGCAAGCTATCTTACTCGGACTTGAAGGTTCGTTTGACCTATTCCCCGTGCTTTAGTCAGCGATATAGCATGTTATTTTTTATAGGCTCCGATCCCGAGACGATTGATACCGGAACCATTCCATCGCGCTATGCGGCTATCCAAGAAAATAAAACGCTCCTGCTAGGTGGACGGCATAAAATTCACTACGACATGGACCGAGACATGCTGTGGCGTTGGGACCAGGTGCTAAAGACTCATCCGAATGGAATGCGGTTCTCGGTGTTTGACGAGGAAGGAGAGCTCCTTGCCACCAATGAATACTTCAGGTAGGGGCTGCCGTTCTGCATACAGCCCAAGAAGCAGCCTGAAGTCTTGATGCAGCGTCGGCGGAGGCTTTGTCGTTAATGAGAAGACCAAAGGTTTGTCTGCCACGTCTCGTTATATACGTAATGCTGATAGCATCTCGAAGTCGACGAGAATTTGTTCTACAAAGGCGTGGACAAGAGCAGCGTTCACGGTGCACGTCTGAACCAGGTTCACAGTCTTGCCGAACCCGATTTCAGTCGTGAAGGCGCATCCTCTGACCCACGGTCGCCACCCTACCCATTCACATCCGGTGACAGCCTGCTAGCTCTGACTCGGAAACACAACGTGAGTACTTCCTACTCACGGATGGTCTTTTCATTCAAAATTGAAACCTCACCGTAGATGACAATTGCACAAATTGTCTATGACAATGAACTTCACTTCGGATACTCTCACGAAGAGATTCAACAGAAGGTGAACTACAGTTTTCTGTGATACTGAGCTGGTAGTCTTACCTGTTCTTCCTAGATCATGAAGATCTGGGGTGTTATGGACGACTGCATTCGCACTGGTGTGTCGTCTTCGGAAGAGAAGCTGCCTGGACGACTGGGCCTCCGTAGGCGGGCACCGATGCTCTACCGTCGTCTGATGCGCGGGTACGTGTAAAGTCTCATTCCCCTACACCACCTCTGTCATTCAGCTAGACATTTTAGATTTTACCCCGGCATCGCGCAGCCGCATAGATCCCAGATAAGCCAAGGGAGCGCTGCGACACTAGAGGCAATCGATGCCCCTACCAGTGCAGACTACTTCGGAAAAGGCTTGGCGTATGAGACGCTGCAGGCGAAGAAAGAGGCTAAGCTTGCAGCAGGTGGACGTGCGACCAAGGTTACCGGCTCGCTGGAGCATCCTATTTTACCCATGCCTCCGGTACGTGTGTTTAATAAGACTTCATTTGCGCAAGAGAGATGTTGACTTATGTACAGCGGAGGACAATGATACCGGCGATGGATTTCCTGTCGTGCTATGCGATTGCGGTGAATGAGGTCAACGCAAGTGGGGGCCGCATCGTCACCTCTCCAACAGTGAGCGCACCAGTTGACTTTCGTAGGCTGACTAACATCCATCTTTTTCAGAACGGCGCAGCAGGAATTATCCCTGCGGTACTCAAGTATATCGTTGAGGTAGATTTCGATGACCTTCCCTTGACCTGGCGCTTATTTCATTTTTTAGTTCGTTAGCGATGACCCAGAGAAGGCGATTGAGACATTCTTGTTGACGGCAGCGGTATGCACGCGTCCCGGGCGCTAGCATTGTCAGTGCTAACACAACACTAGGCTATCGGTATGCTTTTCAAGCGAGGAAGCACCATCTCTGCAGCGGAAGGTGGATGTCAGGCCGAGGTTGGCGGTGCGTCTTCTGTTCAGTGCCTAGTAGGACATGGCTTGATTAAGTGTATCATACAGTTGCTTGCTCGATGGCTAGTGCTGGGTTTGCGGCTTGCATGGGTGGTATGTCCTCTGCCCTGGATACCTTTACCTCCGATCCATTAGTGACTTGCTTCTCTTAGCCGACCCTGAGACCGTTCTCCAGGCTGCAGAGATTGGCATTGGTACGTATATGTTGGTTTATCGAGAATCAAGTATTGACTTTATATTCAGAGCACAATTTGGGCTTGACATGTGATCCTATTGACGGACTGGTACAAGTGCCATGTATCGTGCGTCTTAACACATTCAAGTCGATCATCCTTTGTACTTACTTGCTGTATCGTGGCCCTTAGGAGCGCAATAGTCTTGGTGGTAAGCAGCCATTGATCCCACACTGAAGACTTAGTAATCGCCTTCTCTCGCAGCCGTGAAAGCCGTTACAGCTGCTCAGCTCTCCATGGCAAGCCAAAATGTCTATAGCGTGACACTTGACGAAGCCATCGAGGCGATGAGGCTGACTGCTGTGGACATGAGCGTGAAGTACAAGGAAACCAGCCTCTCGGTGAGCACTACTGTCCCACCGTCTAGAAAACGGAAGTACTAACCTATCGGCATTGCAGGGCCTCGCCGTACGTGTCTGGGATTGCAGTCTTCTAACTGTAAGATCATCACTGACATGACTCATTGCAGCGGACGGTGAAGATCCCCTTGACGGTTCCTGCCTGCTAGACAATCATCATACTTGCATTTTGAATTAATAATAGACTGTGTGGATATGGACAACACTATAGACATAATGATAGAACACTAGGCTAGAACTTCGTAGAGGTTTCAGTGCAGTTACAGAGACTCAGGCTGTAGGACATGCGGATATGAGGATGGATTAATGAACCCACTGGCTTGACCAAATTCATTATTCGCTGATTACTGAGCACTTCTCCTAACCATGCGCGTAAAGGCGGGAAAGTGCTTGGGTACTGCCCACTCATGAAATTTACGAGAGGACGAGAACTTGTTCGCGGTCACGGTAGAAGCTCAGCGCTCAGCGCTCAGGCCTCAGGCGCCTGTGTTGGATGCCCAACCCCGCGTTTCGATCGCGGGGCGCGCTGCGGCACTGTCACCGCCGTACTTTACTCCCTACCGTCTTCACTGTTTGAATATGATCCCCTCATGGCTTTCGACTATAGCCTCAATAGGCATGGCCATTGGACCTCCGCTCGTTTACGCTGACCAGGCCTACTCTATTGTGAGGAAAAAGTACGTCTGCACTGTCCGACTACTCATGCTCCGAGTCGCTGTCTGACGTATGTTATTGCTCGTGCCCAGAGACGCTACAGGCTTCTCGAGGGATGTTTGCGCTATACTGTGAGTGTTTCCCTATACCTTGAGAACGCTTGCTGAACCTTTTGCCAGACTGCTTGCGAACATAACAAGATGCTTCTTCTGGCTTGGAAGCCACTTCGAATTCGCTCTGCTGTTCCAGAGCCTCTTCATGATTGTCGCGCAGGTCTGTACCTCTAGGTTATTCCTTGCTCTCAACTGATACATTTTCTGTTACTTAGCTTGCACTATTGTACATTTGTATCCTATACCGCCCAAGGACAAGTCCAGAGAACGCAGGCGCGTCCTCCCGCCCATTATCATTCTGGCAGTGGTCAAATTACACACAATACATTGAATTTCTTGCTGGGTTTATGTGAGTGCTGCTTATATGGGACTCCTCCTTTGACTGATTTGCGCAGACTATGCCTCGCGATCCTGTTCCTCATCTTTGGCCGGTCATGGCTTTTCACCAACATCCTCGGATTTGTGGCCCTCGGACTCGAGAGCACGCTTCCCATACCACAGCTCGTCAGGTATTTCTCTATCCTCCCCCTCAACACGGGTCCGATATTGACTTATGTTGTAGCAATTACAAGCAAAAATCGCTGTACGGCTTCCGCTTGTCCACCCTGATAGGCTGGGTTGGAGGAGACGCCTTCAAGTGAGCTTACACCTCGCCTGCATAGTGTATTCACGAACCGGGCTTTCCAGAACGGTGTACTTCTTCCTGCAACACAATCCCCTCCAATTCCAAGTGTGTGCGCTGTTCCAGCTCTCAATCGACATTGGTAAGTGCAGCCGTATGTCACCCCAAGTATAGCCTCAGGAAGCTTACGACATCACTGCGCAACAGCTATCGTTGCTCAGCGTGTGTACTATGGGGCCGCAATACCACCGGCTGTTCTTCAAGAAGAGGATGATCTAGAGCAGGCTCTGGCGTTGGCCGAAGAGTAGGCTGTTGAGTGTGCATGCATGTATATGTCTGGTTCTGTTCTCCTACGTTCTTCCACGGGTTCAGCAATTTAATCTGTTTCTGTCAATCACCGAGCACATGTATCGCATACTGCACATGGCTACTAGTGGGCAGTCGTGGTGAAGGCTTTTCAGGATTGCGTTGTGGTTAAAACTCCTTGGCGCGTAATAAGACCAATCCACAAAGTACTGTAATGCATTGCGATAGCGATGATATCCTAATTGAGCTAAGACTTAGTGATTGCGGTAGGGTATGCAAAAGTACAGATGGATACAGGTATACGACACGGTGAGATGTGTATGCACGATGCGACAGTAAACCCAGAGCGTTGACATGTGCGATATCAAAAAAAAAACCAGACGAGGATGAAGTAGTCAAGTGTCCATAGTAGAATAAAACAAAAACGCCAGTAGCATAACCGGTCATAACCAAACGGAGGAAAATCCGAACCGAAGGAGAAACGACAGCGGCAACTCCCTACGCGATTACGCACCCGCTCCCGCCGGTGTACGCACCAGAGCCCTTGGCTCGTGTGCTTAGCGACACGCGTGCGGCTTCATAGAAGACTTCGTTGACGCCGCGATTGTGCTTCGAGCTGCACTCTGCAGGAAGTCATTCATATGATGCCAGCCAACGAAGTGATGGGTGGACGCACCAAGGTATCGAGAAGCTCGTATCCGTCGTGCCACTGTGAGGCCTTCTTCATATTGTACAGTGTGCATGTTGTAGCGGGCCAGCCGCTCTGATGTTGCGCGATCGTCCCGTAAGTCGCACTTCAATGCTGTCGCCGACTGTCAGTCTCACAAGAAGCCGCAAGAAAATGTTGCATACCAACTAGGACTAACTGGAGGAGATGTCAGCAGGGAGGAAGCAGATGAGTAGAGTTCCAACTACGCACCTTGACGCCGGGACAGTACTCGAGGATTTCGTCCAACCACTATGTTGCAGTGGTCTGTAAGCCGTAGAAGAGCAGCATTTAGACGTATAATGTACCTTTGCTTCTACGTTCTCCAATGATGTTGGGTTATCCACCTTCATTTGGCCACACAGTCAGTGCCTGAGTGATGGAGTATAGTTTGAACACGCACCGAGAAGCATATCATAATAACATGGGTCTCCGCATAACTTAGTGAACGCAGACGATCGAATTCCTCCTGTCCTAAGATGCGGCTGTAAACGTCAAAGACGCGTAACTCCACGCAGGGTAGCAGCCGTACCAGCCGTGTCCCATAGACTCAGTTCCACGAGTTGGTCGTCCACATAGAGGTCGTGGACGTAGTTCTCAAACACCGTTGGTTCACTAGTCAACAATTGAGTGAGCTGCGGTCTACAAGAGGGAGTGGGAGGGGCCGTACTAGACTTGTGTGAAGAATCCTCTCGTGAACACGTTCAAGAGTGACGTCTTGCCTTGAACGCGCCATTAGAACGTCCGTCGCAGTGGACACGCCAGATATCTACTCACCACAAGCACCGTCGCCGCAGACCACGACCTTCCGTTGTACCTGGCGCATTTCAGTTCGCCTGCCCTCCAGGCCACGGTGCAGGCACGTACCGGTCTCCCTCTACCAAACGCCGGAGCTACGTTCGTCGATCCACATGTGAGCATTACTCGTATTGCGTCGTGCACTGGGATGCGTGGATGAGAGAAGGATATGTAGGATGAGATGGACGTCGTTGAGAGGGATATAGACAAGGTGGCAGTGAGCAAAGGTAGGCTGGGCACGCCAGGCCGCAAAAGGCTCTGGTGAAAGGCGGGCGGCTCTGTTGCGGGGTAGTCTCACATGCCAGCGTCTATTGCGCTCACCCTTTTCCGTAAGGCACATTTGTCGCCGACGGATCTTTGTGCTGTGCCTGCATTTGTGGATATGTCGGAAACCCTCCGCGTAGCGTTCGCATTGACATCCGCCCTTCGGTCATTGAGCAAAATATAGTACATTTCGTCTAGTCCTGTAAAGAAGAGCAACTCTCAAGACGCATGCCAATTTCCGACAAGGAAGGGGTATATTATCCACAAGCACATTTATGACCGCTATGAACCCACCAACGTAGCCGAGAACGCTACATCGCGTTGGAAGCAGGCATATGCGCATGCTGAATCTGCGCAACGAAGTCCGACCAAGCACTTTGCATGTTGCCGTCAGGAGAGTAGGACCTCGCGCTCATCTCCCCATCGTTCATCATGTTTGTGAACGCGTCCGCATTGCCAGCATAACCGTAATCAAAGACGGGGAAGTACTGTGGCAACGACTGGCTTGCCAGCGGGACGTCCAACGGCGAGAGCTGCGGTGGCTGCTGGCTCTGAAACTGCATGGAGGAGGACGGGAAGTTCGACGGAGGGGCAGACAGCGGGCTGATATTTGAGAAAGCGGTAGGGTCGTATGGAGACGGCAAGGTCGGTTGCTGAGAGCCGGAGTGATTATGGCTTGCAAAGGTGCGAAGATACTCGAGGACCATGGGGTGTGCTTGCTCATCCAGATCATTCTTGATAGGGAAAGGAACAATCGGGTTCGCTGACGTAGGCGAGAAGTTGCCAAGGGTGGGCGACACCGACTTCTCCTTGGAAGCGACGAGGCGCGTCCTGCCTCCCAACACGGAAAGCTCGTCGTTGTCGTCTGCGGGTGTCGTGGGCTCTGATAGCGAGTTCTGGCGTGACGGCGGCGTGTTCCTGAACTGCGTGAGGCTCGCGTGGGCCTTCTCGCGGAGGTTAAGCATGATGGCCTGGTACAGTCAGGCAAAAGCGGTAAGCTCCTTTCCGACCAGGATCGGAGGTTAGGTCACAACGCACCAAGACTTTCTCAGCCTGGAAAAGGCGTGCCGTCTTTGAAAATAGATCGCACGCGGCATCCAATTGAACCAGGGCGGACGGAGCCAGGCTCATGGACGGGCAACGCGTAACGATCGACCCTAGGATGATCTGGGCACAGCGTAAGTCCCGCGCCAGGATGTGGGGTAGACAGAAGGCACTAACGGAGCATGAAAACAGATGTGTCCACAAGAACCACATTCTCTCCGTCAACTCTTTCAGCTGAGAGTGGATATTGCGCACGAGGGCCACAAGAGACCCTGCACTGCGATATGCTGCTATGAATGAACTACCGTAGGGACTACCAAGAGGATCCTTCGGGTGATCGCTCACTGCCCTCGCAAAGAAGCCTCTGTGCATGTCTTAGGAACGAAAGTTAGTCCGGTGATGTGGGGACCGGACCCAGATAGAGCACGCACATAACAGATCTGGATAGCGAGATGTTAATAATGCCCTTGGATACACTGGAGCACACAAACGCAAGCAAACTTACTTGATTCCCTAATCGCCAACACAAGATGACGCTGTAGAATCAAAGGTACCGAGTCGTAGGACCCTGCTCGCGCGTCTGCGTTACCGAATCCAGCAATTTGGAGGATGGAAGGGACGTGGAAGCCTCTGAGCTTGCGGTCAAGTTGTAGTACCGTGTTGTAGGTCGGCATTTTTGCACCGAAGGCCTGATCATACACAGCGTGCATGCACTCTGATGTATATCGATGCTTCCACCAATGGACTATTTATCCTCGTTAGTACCACGCTATTCACGAAATTGCTTCAAAAATTACATGTTTCTTCGTTGTGAGGCTCTTCAGTGTGAGGCTTCTTGCAATCTATGTGAGCGGGTGGAAGAGACGGTGGTCTTCCCATTGTGTAACACTGAACGTTGTTGTCAGTAACCAAACATGCCACATTCACGTAGGCTTGCCTGAAGTAGATCGTAAACGTAGAGTTCCCAGAATGCTTGCCGCCGCCGTTGAATTTCTTTGGTCTCCACATTCCAACGGCCGGCATCTCGATCTATCTGTCATGTCAGAATCATCCGCGATAAACACAGATATACACTGACGAAGACCCATCTATAAGAAATGGATGTGTTAGAAACTAGAAGCACGAGATAGGCAGGACGTACTCACGCTGATACCCAGTCTGACTGCAAGGCCCATAAATGCCCATCGCGATCCGACTCCGCTGCCGTGTCTTTCTGACAGAAAGAGATAGAATGCCATGAGATACTGGTGTTTTTATTAGAACAAGAAGCTGGCTATCCCTCGGTGACAGATGGACGTACCAGAACCTGCACCGCATGTATGGTTGGCTCTTCGAAGATGGGACTCTGGAAGAGAGCCGCACGAGCAAGTTGATGGTACTTCTCAGCCTCCATGTTGTACGACGGCCGCTTGGTGTCCATCAGGCTACCGATCGCGAGAACCATGAACATAAGTGCGAGTTGGTGCGATAACAGAGGGTCGTCGATTGGTGGCCCTGCGTTCGGATTGTAGAATTGCAGATACACAGTCTCGTTGAGTTGCTCCTCCGAAACGATATTGTACCTACGTGTCTTGTCAGTAGAGTAGCATCACGATTGTGATTGCAGGTTAATCCTTACATCCACGCTAGACGAATGATAGGTGGGTGGCGTTAAATATGATATGATACGATCGACTGTGATCATACACATACCTGCATGTTGAAAGTATATAACACGCAAGTCCGCAGCTTCGTCGGCTGGCGGTAGATACCAGAACAAGCGTTGCAGACGTTCCATTCGCTCGACATCTGTGAAAGGGGATACGGAGGCGCCTGGTGCGATAGGGAAGACACCGGCCAGTGACAGAACTTCAGCGGAGAGAATCTTGCTTAGGGCGGTGACGCGGTCCTGGTTGTCTTGCTCTTTTTCTTGTTCTTCTTGATTCTCGTTCTATACTCGTTTGGTTCAGCTTTTCAGAAGCTACATGCACTGGATACGTACGTGCAGGAAGTACTACATGGCAGAGTAAGCAAGTATGACAGGGTGCACAGCTTCAGGAGACGTACCCAGGAACTAGTCGCTTGACCGAAGTAGTTTGTGCGGCCAGTCTCACTGATGGACAGGGACCCGAATGAATCCACAACGTCACCGCCTGGTTCGTCAGTACCCCCGTTGGCCGATGAAGACAGGTTCTCCCTCTGAAGGGGGGCTTTGATGCGAAGGAGGTCTTCAGAAAGAAGGGCATGGGTTTCGGTGGAGTGCATTGCATGAGATGATCGAAGGCCGTCTTCGAGCTCTCTCACACGGGTCGACAATTCTTGCATCTTCTCATGAAGGTCTTGCGTGGAAGCAAGCACGAATCTTGTCGCCCTGCTGCACACGTGAGTACTCGGGCAGTTATCAGTGGTAAAAGTCCCTAACCGATTGCCTTTCCCAGTTGTTAAGGAACCTAAGGTCCGAGGTTGGTCATACTCCGTTCATTTTGGACGCATGTAACATGGTCATACCATCTGGACATATCGCAGCACAACCCCTCTTCACGCAAGACCCGCAAGGTATTGCGCGGTCACAGCGAAGCTTCAACCTGGAGCGGTTAGGCATTAAGTGGGACTGACAACGCTAGAGACGGCGTATGAGAGCGTACCGGCGACATTCAGCGCATGATAGACGCGTCGCTCCCCGCTTGCGTTTCTTGACCTCTCCTGTCGGGCTGTGGCCAGCACCATTAGTTCCGCTGACAGTGGCCTCGGGCGAGGACATGGTAGTGGTGGTAGGGAAGAAGCCGACGGAGGGAAAGGGCGCGCCGGAAAGCCCATTATTGATACTTGTGTATCAGCTGGGATGCGGATGCTTGACAGGGGCGGCAAAGAACAGGCAGATGGCAAGCTGCTTTCGGCAACACCCCTTCCACTGGTGATGGAATATCAGTTGCGGCGCCTCATCGACATTGCTTCACATTTGCTGTTGCATTGTCTGTACGCCACTGTACTACCCTATATGCATTATCACCGTAGCCAAGGGTATACCTAGTGCTACCTGCAAGTCAACTCCAAGTAACCTTGGACATACAGCGCCCTGGGCGGCTATGCACCTACTATCCCCGATTCCTATTTCAGCCCCGCCTTCGGCAACGCTTCCCGTTTTCCGGACTCCCGCCTCTGCACTGAAACAGCGCTCAGATAGAGCGGATACTCGGATCCTGGCGCAGCCGCTTACTCACATACATCTCGCTTACTACTGTACACAGGCTTTTTACTCAGAGCAGACTGTCGTCGATGGAGGGTCTAACGCTCTAAGCTTGTACAGAATCAGAGGCTCAAGCCTGCAACCTTTTCACGCACCCAGCACTTTCGTAAAGATAGGAACTCCGCGACAGAGTGAGTCAGTCGCCTTGCGCAGTATGCCCTTTCGCCAAATGCATGGTTGAGGCGAACACGATACCTTCCATGCTTTGTATAGATGTAATAGGTAGACTCAGCGGAATTTAGCTATAGTACCCCTTAGCACACTCACGGATTCTCACTTGCCAGTAAGAAACATCTGTCTACAAGCTTGTCAAACGGATAAGGCACTATAAGCCCCATCGAAGCAATTTTCTCATGAGTGACTGCTTCCTGACAAGCAGAGGCGATGCGAGAGCCTGGGATTTTCCGCTACCGTTCATATGTGTCAATCTAGACTCCGGAGACCATCTGGCCTGACACAGGTATTTTACCACTACGAAACTTCCATTGATCATCAAGGGACTCGTGTGCACGTTTCTCTGGAAGTAGCAGGGGCTAAATGGGTTGACCGGCGATACTGTTGTTAAGTTTTGTCTCGTCGCACCTCCGGATTGGTCTAACCTTCTTGGCTTCCGAGCGCATCAGATCATGAAGATATTGGACGCCGAGGGTTCCGTATATTCAATGTAGGCAGTGCTGAGCGCAGCGACGAGTGTGACATACAACATTGAGTAGCCAAGTTTCATATATGCATAGCACGGGTCAGTGAGATGATGGTGGTAAGTTCCCAAGAACGAGGTTGCCTTTCTAGGACCATCAGTGCGCTTGTTTGGCTGGCCAAACAAATCACTCGCGATAAATTTCAGAACGAGCGCGCATCCTTGCCTCGCGCTCTCACTCGACCCGGCCGAGGAGGACAAAGGCAAAAACACGCCCTCACACAACGTCAGTATTACCTCCCATACAGCCTTGCAAGATGATCCTTTCAGATGACGAGTCTGAAAGTGTTTGTGCGAGGTTTCCTCCTGCAGACCATCTTTGACGAAACATTCAATATACCATTCATGCATTTCTGACCTTCGCATCTATACATTTATCGAGCACGACACTAACGTCTTTTTCTCTCCAGATTTCCCTGCAATGGCACCCAAACATGAAGAGGAAGACTGGTCGGACTCGGACGATGAGGCCCTCGATACGGTGTCCTCGGTACATCTGGGCATACCAGATGGTCCCTTGGACTCCGAGACAGACCTGCACGATGCAGCTGTTTCTCGAATTGGCGGACTCCCTGTACGAGCCTCTCGCCACACATGTACGGGCCATCGTTAAATATACCTTTTTGGCGTGCCGTAGGCGTTCTTGACGTCGCCTGAACCCCCTGTCGATTCCTCGATGTGTAAGAATTGTTCGATGCCTATGGAGTTGATCGTCCAGATATGGTGTCCGATGGAGGATAGTCCAAACGATAGAGCGTTGTATGTATGGGGTTGCAGTCGTGGAGTGTGTCAAGGCTTGGCTGGAAGGTGTGTGTACCTTCGGACTTCAAAACCAAACATACTGATACTCGTCATGTTAGCGTACGCGCATTCCGTGGCTTGCGGTTCAATGAGAAGTATGCCTCGAAGTTGGCGAAAAAGCCAAAAGAACCAAAGAGAAGTGAGCCATCGAAGGAGTCGACGCGTCAAGCTCCGAAGGCTAACCCGTTTGCCGTGAGTTCCAATCTCGTTGTCGCACGATCATAGTTCATCACATCCTCGTAGCTTGGTAGTGCTAGTGCTACTGGTCCCTTTGGTCTGGGTTCCGCTATCTTCGGCGAGGCATCAACAGAAGCAGAAGCAGAAAACCTGCAGGCGCAGGAAAACCCCACAGATAAACCACAGGTCACTGAAGGGGAAGATGTCTCAGAGGACGATGAAGATGAACTTGTCACAGCCATGGCCACTGCTACCCTCGAAACATCAGAATGGGCAAAAGCACCGTTCTATCCCGCATTCTACATGTCGACCGACTCCGAGTATCTACCACCACCCCCGAAAGCTAAGGTTGTCGTTGAAGAAAGTGGGGAAGATGACGATGGCCCAAAGAAGGGAGGTGAGGGCACCTGGGCCTTGGAAGGTTACGAGAACTCCCTGGATATAGACCATGCGTTCGAGCGATTCAGCAAGCGTGTTGGATATGAGGGTGAACAGTGCATAAGGTGTGTCGATCCTCTCTAGTGGCGTCCATCCGTACTTACGACTTCACGCCCGAAACTGTAGATATGATCTTGGTGGCGTACCATTACCGTTCGCGAGCGACGATGTATTCGACAGACTATTTCCGAAGCCTCCACCACCGAATCTGCTGGTGACGAGACCTGATTCAATGGTCATTCCACAGGCGAAAAGGACATACGACACTGCGTCCATTCCGATATGCCCGCAGTGCAAGGGCGCACGGGTCTTCGAGTGCCAGCTAATGCCCAACCTCATCAATGTTTTGCGTGTTACCAAAGGGAAGGCAAGTGCCACGAAGCCTCTGTCGGATGAGGAGCGAAGGAAGGAAGTTGAAGCGGTGTTGAAGGAAGGGAACAGCGTGGATCTGACTGATATGGGATGGGGCACATGCCTGGTCTTTTCCTGTGAGAGAGACTGCTCGGACGAGAAGGGTTCACAGCTCAACAGCTGCTGGCGGGAAGAGCTAGTCCTTGTGCAGTGGGACAAGTAGCCATCATAACTGGATTTATTTCCTCAGGTCTGGTATTCTGTATCCGTAGATTGACTTGTATCCCATACAACATTGCAATACCATACGAGCATGCTTGCTCCCCGCTGGTTCTATGAGATTGCCTTGAGTGAGATTGCATTTGTGTGAGCTCATGAACGGATTACGCACGTGTATCACTGTGATGATGCGGAAGTAAACAAAGGCGCCTATTTACAGGCGCCGGAGGTCATACCGGCTGGACCGTGCAACTCGTTCCTCAACAACGAACAAGAACCATCCTCTGAGTTCTTGCCCCTAGACCATTTTGCAAGCCGTAATCATTCACTTGGATACTGCATATGCCGGTCAGCCCACACCATGATCGCACCTCCCACTATTTCCGTTCCATTTGACCCCATAGCTCGTCCCGATTCCCATGCATCCCTTTACCACCAGGAGCTCTCAGCACCCCCTAGGTTCCCTCACACTCGAGCCCAGCTCACTGCCATCGCTCGCCAATACCGGCCTCTCGACAATTACGACGAGGAAAGCGGCAATGATGAGGACTTTAACCGAGTCTCAACAACGCTAGTCGCCAGAGTTGCTTCATTGCTCGATGCCGAGCGAGAGGAGGAACTCAAGAATCTGCTGAAAGATACCTTTGGGCCTTCCATTGACGAAGAGGAGGTGTGTGGTTGACGTACTTATTGTCTTACCCTTGCTCATGGACCATTCCTTCAGCTCTCAGGACATGTTCTCGACCTCATGCATCGTCATCGCGACGACGTGGATAATGTCCCATTCCTGTTCCTCACTCCCACTAGACGCCCGATTTCTCGGCCCTCTTCGAGAGCATCTACCCACTCTAATCGAGTTATAGCTCGCCCGGACACGCCCTCGTCCGCGCCTGGCTCCCCGCTTTCCATGGTCTTTCGTCGCCCACACACCCCGCTTATGTCGCCCCTTGGTCTCGGCGGCTCTATCCAGCAGCCAACTTCATACATGAACGCAAGGAGTGAATCTCCTGCCCTTTCTCCCGTCTTTGCCCCAGCTCAGTTCACCGCTAGTCTTCCGGCCTCTCCGTTATCCTCACCTCGTATATTGAACGCTAAAGCACACGAGTTCAAGCCTATTCAACGACCTCTGTCCGCTGCTTCCTCTAATCCTGGCTCTTTGGCTTCTCTAAGAGCCGAAACTCCTTCACCTGACATGTGGGCCCACAACCCGCAGCGACCCACCTCTAAACTTGCCATTGCCGCACCATTGACTCCAGACAGCGCTTTGCTCCCCAGGTCTGGGACACCAAGCTCGTTACGTCTTTCCCTCCGACCTGACGAAGATGAGGACGACGAAGATCCCTTCGACCCGTTCGGCCAGAAGCCCCTACCGCGGTCCTTCCTGTCAAGTGAGATCGATGCTAACCCTCCTTGGCACAACTCGCCACTGTCGAACTCCTCATTGTCTGCGTCGACGGATGACGCGCGGTATAACATGTATATGACCGACGACCCGCATCTGCAATCATTTAGCTCGCAGCTGCTTGAGATGACTGAGGAAGACCAAGGGTTCGAGCAGGACTACCACGGCATGATGGCGGACGGCATGACTCCGCTCGACGTCCTCAGTATGGTCTTCGGCTCTACGCTTGCACCTTCCGAGCTGGAAGAGGCACTCACTAGCAACGGCTACGATTTCGACCGTGCGATGTCCTGGCTTGTGGACCGTCAGATTGCTACCCACCATGCAGCCAACGTCCCGCCCCCCTCCACCGCGTATGCATTCAGCCGGTAACCGGGTCATGCTCATTTCTAGAGATGGTGGATATGGTGGCCATTTCCGCGGTGGACGGGCTGGGTATCACAATATGAACGGTCCAGGATTCCACGGCAATCGGTTCAATGGCCGACCCCCTACTGGCGGTAACCGTGTCTGCAGATACTTCTTAGCTGGCGAGTGCCTTCGCGCGGATTGTCGATTCAGGTTAGTATAGTCAAACATGCATAGCTCGCTTTCTATACTCACCGATGGCCTTCAGCCACGACTTGGAGCGTGCCCTATGTCGCTTCTGGCTCCGTGGTACATGTGCGAAGGGCGAAAACTGCGAGTTTTTGCATCATTTACCCAAGGATATCGACGTCTCCGGACTGTCTCAAGCCATGGCACGGACGGATCTGAACGCCAGCGCAGGGGAGAGTAATCACAATCCTCCGACTGAGGAGTTCCCGGCGCTCAACCTCACTGCGAATGCTCCGTCTAAAGGCAGACGGGGCGGACATGCTGACATTGCTTCCCAAGACCCAGCACACTCAAGGTTTCGCTGCCGCGGTCAAGAAAGCTCCACCTATAAACCACGCAGCTAGTTCGTCAAATTCTGTACCCCAGCTACCGAAGGACGCTCCGGCGGCGGCAGTTCGGCGAGACACCGGTAACGGCACGTCCGAACCTCTGCAGAACAAAGTCTCTGTAGTGGCACCAAGGCCATCTCCCAGGATCAAACTCCGCATGCCGACGCTCTTGCCCACTCTTTTGACTGGCGAGTCCGTCAACAGTCTGTACATGGCGTATAGGTCGAGGGCGCATCAGCTCGGCTCGGCTAGGAATGCTTGCCTAGTGCGAGCCGCCGAGGCGTGGAAGAAGGGTGATGGCGCAGCGGCCAAACGCTTCAGTCGTGAAGGCCACGACCTCAACGCGAAGATGAGCGCGGAGATGGCACAGGCCGCTGGGAGACTCGTCAGGGAGCGGGCTAAACTTGCCGAAGAGGCCGTCAGAGCGAGGGATTCGATGTGGTCTGACGACTACGGCGATCGCACAGCCAAAGGCAGGCTCTCCGGAGCTGGCCTTGGGGTGTGCTTGGGAATTGCCAGTCAGACTGTGGGAGACGGCAAAAGCTCACGCCGGAGGAACGGACGGAGGTCATGCTCGACTTGCATGGATTGCACTCCACCGAGGCTTCGGAGGTGGTCGAGGAATTTCTATTGGCCGTAAGCGTTTCATGTTCATTCGCTATATCCTGTCTCACTGGTTGGCACAGTTGGAGCGAGAGCATTTCTATGGTTTAGGTGAGTCCTCCAACTCCATAGACAGCCGTTTGGTGTTGAAATGCGGTGACAGCCTACCTGATCGTGGGCGAAGAAAAACACACAGGGACCCAGGATGTCGCTCGTGGGGCATCACGAGCGCGGCTTGCTGCTGGCATTCGAGAGTGGCTGCACTTGTGGGGATACCCCTGGAGTGAACGTGACGGCGTCATATGTGTTGACCCCCTAACGCATGCATGACAGCGAGGCATGTCCCTTTACCCTTTTGATTCAGATATATCCAGGAACTGTAAAAACATATGAATAGGATGCCAGGCACTGAGCCGCATCGGTGTACGATTTACGAACTGAAGTATTGTAGACACTTCTTGTGACGACTGACTACCGTCTGATTTAGATCTCGTAGATGTCAGTTGCTATGTGTTGTGTGCGATCGTAGTGAATTTTATGGACGTGGCCAAAATCCCATCTCAAATACGTTGGCATGTTGATTGTGGATCCAACGGCAATGGGTTGTGGGCAAGAAAGCGTAGTGACCGTAGTCCCACGTGGGATCGGGGAGCGAAAGTACGGTGTCTCAAGAACATAGCCTGTTTAGCGAGCTCGATGTGGAACGTCCAACCTTTCGTCTCTTGTCCTCCAACACCATCCACTCTTTCGTGTCGATTGCCCTTGGATTGTCAGGAGGACGAACAATCGTCTGGACCTGCCGTTTCTCCTCCGTATAGCCATTCGTGGCGACGCCAAGTTCCACCCGTTTCATCCAACCACGCTTTCAAGTTGAAATTCCATACCAGTGAACATTCTTCTCAACTACAACGGTTTCTTCCCACCTTCAGCCTCTCGCTTTATACACGATGTCTCTTCACGACCACAACGATTCGCAATTCGCACACGACTATCCACGACGAAACTCCATAGACCTTACCCTCGAACTCGAGCATCAGCTCGAGAACGAATCGCTACCAGCATCACCCGCCGACGCGAACTTCTCCTTGACCCGCCCACAGTCCCTGGATGCATCAGTCCTAGCATCACTTGTGACGCAGCTACGCTTCTCCCTCGACGAAGTCGAGAGAGAACGTGACGGCCTTCGCGCGCAGCTTAGCGAAACAGAGAACCGAGAGGCAGGCCAAAACGATGCCCTGCGCCATGTCTCGGAGAAGTGCTTGCGACTGGAAGATGAGCTTGCAGCGGCGGTTGCGAAGAGTCAGGAGGAGCAGGACGCAGTGACTATGCTTCGCGGCAAGCTGGAGGATAGCAGGTGTGTTCTTGTGTGGCTCAGATACCAAGACAATAGACTGAACAGATGGTATGAACAGACGAGCACTTATGAGGTTGCAAACGGAAAGCAGACGCATGAGCCATATATCCAACATGAGTCTGGATCTATCGCGACCAGGAGCCTCCGCTTTGAACGGACCGCCTACCTCCCGCCGGAGCTCTTTCATCCCACTCACCGGCTCGCCTACCAATAAGGCGGGTGTCCACCGACGCATCTCGTCTGTGTCGGCGCCGGGCAGCTATCAAGGGGACAATCCTCAGTGGGCTATTAGCCCTCCTGCGAACTCGCAGTTCGAACAGCTTCAGCATCTGGTGGGCCAGCCGCCGCTTCCAACAGCGGCAACAGGCGACTTTCCGGCTTCTTTGGACGGGTCCCCCTCACCCCCGAGTTGCCGCCCACCGAGGACGCGACTGAACTGGACGAGATGCGGAAGGAGCTTCAAACCTTCAAGGAGCAGCTAGAGGAAACTAGACACGAGCTGAGCGAGGCCCGTGAAGCCCAGGAAGCTTCGGAAACCTGTGTACGGGCTTTGCGTACCTTCATTTCGGAGAACAGCATTGGAATGCAGCCTTATGGCGGAGGAAATGCGCGATCTGCGCCTCCCTCAAGCAACACCGAAGAGCACCCATCACGAAATGCGTCCATCTCTTCTCGATGGGGATTCAAGCTCTGGAGTTCCCCGTCGAATGCTAGCACCCCGACGTCCTCACCGGCCTTACCAGTCGTCACCGCCCCCGCATCCACCAGTGCACCGCCAGTCCCTCGCAAGCTTGGCGGCTTCTTCGGCTCTCGCGCGAGTGTCTCGTCGACGTCCTCGAGCGTTCATCCAGAACCCCTTCACCGCCAGCAAGAGCCTATGTTCAACGGCTCAGACTCGTCCTCAGTCGATTCCATGACAGAACCCGTCAGTCCTAGCTCGGAACTGCCTGCCGCAGGTGTTGTGGTCATCGGTCAGGACATGTCGACGTTCCCTGTTACGGATTCGCCGCAGCAGGTACGGAAGGTCCTGCCTTCGGAGGAACTGGTTACAAGATTGGAGAATTCTACCCTTGCATGAGCTTTATGACCCGGAGACTTGTTTTGTTAGCATACTCTTCCTGTAATATTTTCGTTTACCTTGTCTCTTTGTGGATTATGTACAGCATTTTCAGGACCGCCAGCATCGTTTTTGTATCTTATCACGTCCCTAGGATCCCGTCGCGACAGTGTATGACACATGGATCCGCCCATTGAACTTTGGTGCACAGCACTGCGAACGAAGAGACATCGCCCTCCATTTCCCGATGGGCCGGCCATGGGAAGTGATCCAGCAGCCGAATACAGCATGCTGTCGCAAAAAGACATCGTTGTTAAGGGCGTTAGTCGCAGCGCTCCCAGCTAAGACCTCCTCCATCGTATACTGCAGCAGCAGACTATTGTTGATGATGGCTTCTGCAAGTTCTAATGGGGGTCATGAGAGGAATAAGAAACGGGGTGCGCCGCTTTCATGCGCCGAATGTCGCAGGTGAGTTCGAGCTGCGATTGGCTGTGCCGAGGTCTTGGACTAACGACCCCCGAAGGCTTAAACTAAGGTCCGTCCTTGTCGTGGTCCGTGACATAACTCGCGGTTTCAACTCGCCCTCAGATGCTCGCGGACATTCCCTTGTGCAAGTTGCGTAAAGAAAGGTTGTGGCGCTATCTGCCCGGAAGGTGCGGTCTCATCCCAATACCAGGTTAGCGGCTGTTGACGACGAAACCACCACAGGATCACTGACCACGGGCAAAGGCAACAGGTATGCATCATCCACCGCCGGCGTAATGCGTTCTTACCTTTTGTGGATCTAGATTCGTATTAGCCAATACAGAAGTCCTTCATGAGAAGATCCAACTGCTAGCTAATCGCGTGCGGGAGCTAGAGAAAGCACTTGAAGAGGCTCATGCTCACCGCACTCATGAGCCACATCCGCTGCTTAGTCAAGACCTGCTGCAAATTAAGCGTCCGTTGGAACGGGAGGCACCGGAAGCACCGAAAGATGCAGAGACAGAGACGGCAGAGGCTATTGACGCTGTCGGTTCATTGTACGTTGGTCTTAAGTATCCTGTTCCTGAAGAAGCTGCTGACGTAGTGGCAGATCCATATCGGACTATGGCCGCACGAAATTCTACGGCACTACGGCAAATGCATGGGTAAGTCGTGCGGACCTCTGACACGGTCACCCGTTATTGACATGCCGGTCAACAGTATCTTCTGCAGGTGGGCTTCTTGCTGGGTGTACAGTGTTCTCCCGCTAATCCTTTCGCACGTAGAACGAAGAAGGCGGGGACGATGAGTCCGAGAATGCAGAAATTAACATGCCGAACGACGTACCCTGGCTGGGCCATGCGTTCCCCTTCGCAACAACCCAGACCAAGCTAAATGTGCGACAGTTGCTGCTGGCGTCCCTGCCCTCGCAGACGACGGCGAGGCAGCTATCAACCACATACTACAGGCATTGTGGATGGATGTGCGTGTGGTCCTTTCAGTTCTGTGGAGGTTGGTGTGAATGAACTTGGAATTGCAGGTATACCCCGATTCCCGAGCAGGCCTTTTATACCACCGTTCTCTCGCGTATCTACGATCAGCAGCCACTCTCAGATCAAGATCCAGCTGATTCTCACCGTCTCGCGGTGGTGTACATGGTCCTCGCGCTCGGGACTCTGTTTGACCTCGACAAGCCGTACCTTTCGGTGGAGGCGACGCAGTATTACCAGCTTGCTCGGGCAGCACTGTCAGTGGATTCAATACTTGAACATGGCTCGATTCCAGCCATTCAAGCGCTAGTAGGTGTCTTGGATTATGTCCCCCGACGTCCACGGAGTCTTACTCACCGCACGTGCACAGCTCCTTATGTGCCACTTCATGTTCATGTCTTTCCGAGACGGCCCTCGGTGGGCACTGATGGGCCTTGTCGTCAAGCTCACCCAGAGCGTCAGTGTGCCCCCTTTTCAACCCCTTGTACCTCGTCCTGATCTACCGCTTTTCTCCAGCTCGGCTTGCGTAAGTGCCTTCCAAGTGAATACACTGGCACAGTGGTTAATGGCGGTATCTGCAGATAGAGACGGTGGTAAATGGAATCTCAGCCCAGAGGAATCCTACCAACGGCGGTCGCTACTCTGGGAGGCTTACACGTATGATTCATGGCAGGTAAGAAACATATTCTCCATATCCTGTAATGAACCTCTCCAGTGACTGACATCGTCAACGACAGAGCTTGACGTTCGGTAGACCACCCTCGTTCTCCAACGCCTTCATCGACTGTCAGATGCCTGAACCCGACCCTCAACCGTCCGCAGAGTCGAGCGAAGAAGTCGAGATGTCTTGTACGTCCTCTATCGCATACTCTACTCCACAGGAGCTTGCTTACGGAGGTCTGGCTCGCCAAATATAGACTGCGCCTGGAAGCATAGGTTTGCCTCTCGTTGCTTGAACGTCGTTCACGAACAGGCCTTCGGGGCTAGAACGCCAACCTACAAGACCATCCAGGACTTGGACAGGAAGGTCAGAGGCTTCCCTATCCCACCGTCACTGAGAGTACCCGGTTTTGGTGGCGCAAAGATGATGGAGCTCGTACCACCCTCCATCGAATTGACAATGCAACGCCACACCGTCTTCGCAATTAGGGAAATATGTCAGTTTCGTTTGCCAGCTTTGTGCCGGTGCGGAAGGGCTGAACATCTACAACAGCAATCTTCTATCTACATCGTGGCTTCTTCGCACGAGCAATCGAAGATAGTCCGGAGGACCCCTCGGTAGTAGATTCGCTCCCTCTGTCCTTGCAGCGTACACCAGTGCTTGCACCTTCGTCGGCCTCGTCAAGAGCCTGCATTCGCAACATCCACGGCTTACGGAGCGCTTGTGGTTCTTGTTCACTCATGTCTTTTCCTGTGCTGTAAGTGCTCTTCTTACACGGTACCATGACGGTTGCGCTGAAGGTCTTTCGAATTCAGATTGTTCTTGGTTCAATTGCAGCGAAATGCCCAGGAGTGCCGTTTGCGAGGTCCGCGCTGATGAATTTGGAGTCAGCTTATCTGTTGTTTGAATCGGTGACTGAAACCGACAGGGCATTGAAAGTTTTGGTGCGCGACATAATCTATCATAGTTTTGCAATACTTGACGATGCCCTTCAGCCCGTCCTGCACAAGTTGAAGACCAGAGCCGTTGCAGCTACCAATGCTCATGCGCCTGCCGTGTCACGAATGACCCCGGAAGACTCAACCATCGTCAAGGAAGAGGACGAGGGGTTTGCTGCACTCGGGGGAAAGACAAGACTGGTGACGAGAAAGTCTCCATCGACGCCCAACTCCCCACAAGACGCGGCGCAGCTGCAGCAAACGCCCAGTCCGCCGAATGGCTCTCCTGTGCAACCCTATGCTGGCCAGCATAGCCATATGCACGAGCATAACAGCCATAGCAGCCCTTCAATGACGCACTGGCAGAATTACCATCCACAACAAGTGGAAGAGTACCCAAATTACTACGCCGCAAGCTCGAGCCAATGGTCGCCGGATGCTGAGTACCACCGTATGAACTCAGCGTCTGTGATCATGCAATCTCCGATGCAGTATTCGCATTATGAGCAGATGTCACCCGTCGCTGGTGCCCCTTACATACCCTCACACTCCCCTACAGATACCACGATGCAGGCTGACCCTCAGGCATCTTGGCAGAGTTTCTTTAATCCGTTCCAGACAGGTATGAATGCTTGAGTTTCTGTTCGGTACTGGTAGGGTGTACTTGTACGCACGTCTGGATCGTTGCTTTCTTTACCATCCCCTCCGCTGTGTATCACTCTCGACACGTTCTGGAAATATATCTTGTCGGGCATGTTTGAGCTAGTTTGAGCCTGTTTGTCTCGAAGCGTCTCGGCAATGCGCGATCGGGGGTCGGTGTGATGGCCAGCGGGAGAGAGAGCCTTGACCGGTTGGCCTCACATTCACTCCAGCCCCATTTACATCCTCTCAAGTGATTTACGTTCGCGATACGCACGCTGGCATGAATGTGGTAGATCCTAGAACGCGGAGCAAGGTCATCTTGGAGGCAACCCCTGGCCCAACCAAAACGTGTGTTCCACTAGTTGTGCCGCCGAGGTTACAGGTTGATGCATACTCACTCTTCGTGTTGCAGTAGGTCACCGGTTACACGCACTATCCTCACAAACATTCTGTTCTTACTCTCTGTAACGCTTGGAAAGAGCACCCTATCTGACGCGAACATAGCGTGGACGGCGGTGAGGATACTAGGAGTTGGCGCTGTAGCAGGGTTTGCTTGGGGCTCATATCATGGGCAATGGTCTTCCAAGAAGTCAATTGAGGTGCGCTATATAGCACAAACAGCTTGTCTTGACTTACTAATGCGTCAGCTACCAGTGGCCGGTAGTGGGTCTTGCAGCTCTATTGCTCTCAATACGTCTCGCCGCCTTATTCTTCGCAGTCACGCGACTCTCAACTGCCAGGTGTGCCCCTTCCGCTCCTCATATAGCGAATATTAAGCTCAGTGCTTTAGAGTGGTTATACTTGCGCAGTATTCGCCAATTTGGATGAATGGCATAATTGGCAACCCGTCCGTACGTCTCAGGGGCTTTGGCAGATGACCATTCGCTTATCCTGACCTACTTTCAATGTAGCGCCCCACAACACTCTTAATCATCGCTGCGCTTGCTCTGTCTTTCCTTTCCGACGCTGCGTCCTCCTCTGGTAGCCTACGCCACACCGCACCGGGTTATGTCGCAATTGGAGTCGAAGCAATATCTTCTAGTATACTTGAACATACCCAAGGAGTCATGTTGCCCAACTTGGGAACCGCAATGACCAACACTATAACGATTCTAGGGGCCTTCATGTTGACGAGCATTATCTACACTTGTTCTTGGTTGTTGGTGAGTTTTGGTTCCTCCATGAACGTTCACTTCTAACCCATGCTGTAGCAACTGCATCCGTCTGTTGAGAACTTGCCCGAGCCCAGCCTTACATACGGAACGATAGTCATAGCCGCGATGTCGCTGTTGTACGCTTCGCCTGCTTTGACGACACGGCTCTCTCGTGGACCGTCACAGGAGATCAATCTCTCATATCTAGTCACCCTTGGCTCGACTATCATCTTCAGCATCTTTCCAAGAGCAGAGACTCTGGGTGTAATAGACGTGCTTGTGGCAGGATCGCTTTGCTACGGTCGATGAGATTTTCTTCTCAATATTGCTGGTTGACACTGACTAGTGTTCAGGCATCACCGCAAACCGCGCTCGTACAGTCATCACCAAGTCACCGTACGGATCAATCAGTCAACTGGCACGAGGGTACCTGAAGTCCATACTCGAGAACCCCGAGTCGAGGAAAATATTCTATTTCCTCGTTTTGAACATGTGTTACATGCTCGTCCAAATGCTCTATGGCATTTGGACGAATAGTCTTGGACTAATCTCCGATGGTAGGTACCATTTTTGGATGAGCATATTCCTCACCATACTCACAGGTTCTAGCGATCCACATGGCATTCGACTGCATGGCGATCGGCGTGGGATTGATCGCTTCCGTCATGGCTCGCTGGGCACCGAACGAGCGTTTCACTTATGGGTATGTTTCCGAAATAGCTTAGCTCATAAAGCTAACGGGTCTTGTCTTGGAGGTATGGTCGTATTGAAACTCTATCTGGATTTTCGAACGGCGTTTTCCTGATCCTCATATCAATATTCATTGTCTTCGAAGCTATCGAGAGACTGTATGTACTCGCATCCTTTCTATGCTCAACTACATGCTCAATATACTGCCAGCATGAATCCACCAGAGATGAACACGAGCCAGCTATTGCTCGTCAGTGCGTTAGGCTTGGGGGTGAACCTCTTCGGCATGTTTGCAATGGGCGGCCACCACCATCATGTAGGTTAGACCTCTTCCAAGCGTCACCGATGCTTAATGTTTGATGCAGGGTGGCCACTCCCACTCGCATGGACACTCACATGCGCCGGCAACTCCTCAAATCGACCCGATTAACCAAGGCCACGCTCACGGGACAGATCACGCTCACCTACCAGCGGCGTCTGAACACGAGCCGCATAGTCACAGCCATAATCATACTCATGACCACTCGCACCCACACGCCCCCTTACACGTTGAGACCAAAGCTACGGAGAGTGAACACGCATCCCATTCACATTCTCAACTGCACGCGGCCGGTACACACAGCCATACCCATAGTCACGATCATAATCACCACCCTGACGACCATGAAAGCGCTGCTCATGGAGAGTGCAATGATGGCGTAGAACATGGGTCACTACCAGTGAGTAGTTGTTGGTCATACTGCCACACCCAATCACAAGTTCAACTTCATAGACCTCCGAAGATTTGAAGTCGCCCATGACGCCAAACTACAGTTTCGGTTTCGATGCACACTTTGAAGATCACCACGGCCACTCGCATGGGGCTAACTTGCACAATCACGCGCACGCACACGATCATGCTCACGAAGGGCACAGTCACAACATGCGGGGTGTATTCTTGCATGTAATGGCGGTACGATTATATTCACCTTGCCGTATGCAGATTTTTGAATTCAGTCATGTTCCAGGACACTCTTGGCTCAGTCGGAGTCATCATCTCTACGCTGCTGATACAATTCTACGGGTGGACGGGATTTGATCCAATAGCGTCGTTATTCATCGCGATTCTCATCGCAGCAAGTGTCATACCCCTGGTCATAGACACCGGTAAAGTGCTCATGCTGGATTTGGCTCATCGTGAGCCAAGCATCGAGAGAGCTTTGACGGAGGTGAGCCATACGAGCGTGTTCGCATGGACTATCTAACAACATCTTCATTAATCAGCTTCACCAAGTGGATGGGCTGGCCTCTTACTCTTCACCGCGATTCTGGCCGAAAGACGATGCAAACATTATTGGTTCCATCCATATCAGTGTTTCTCCGTCCGCTTCGTCTTTTGACCCCAGCGGCCCGCATTCCACCGTGAAAGGGAGGTACCAACATGTAGACCGTGTCGTCGAACGGGTGGATAGTTTGTTGCGGAGTAGGATATCTGGATTGGAAGAGCTCACCATACAGGCTGAGGCCGCTGCTGGTTCCTTCGCGTAAACTTGTTCCCTTCGAGACTACTTGTTTTTTTGTAGTCATATGTGACGAATGGATCTGTGATTCACCGGGCCAACGAGGATTACCCGACCAGCTGCCCACGTAAGACAAAGATAAGACTTAGGTAGATTTGTATATGAGTCACCAAATGCATTGAAGCCGTGGTACAAAGGGAGAACAGCAATTAAGGATACAACCGACATTACATCGTACCGTAAGATACATCCCACTCAAACGTAAGTACATAATGCTACAATACTTCCGTAAGCTAGTCCATGCCGAGTCCTGTTCGGCTGTATCACAAACCACGCAACTGAATGATGATAGATATCAGGAGTTCCTAAAGGAAAGGGTTAGCACATCACCCACATCGTGAGGGAAGGACATGCAATACCTTCTGCGATTCCGTATCCATATACAGACTCCAAATGGTTCCGTCAGTAAAGGAAACCGCGAATGAATGCGGTATACATTCAAGCTCCTCTAGCCCATCTCCCCGCTCAAGGACTTTCTTGATCGACGATATAGGCGCAATTTGAGTTGCCTGGGAAGACACCTGAGAGCGTTATCAGGAATTGAACAATATCGACGCTATTTTGTAGAGTAACTTACTACGTCTTTGCAGAGTGTGATGGTGTTTCCCTTCACGCGACAATATCGTCGCTTCCAAGCGGTAGAATCAGATAATTGTACTGCGACCCATCCACCGAAGCTGGTGTCGAAGAGGGCGGATGAACGTGAAGAGGGGGCCACAGGCAGAGGCCTGTTACGACGCTCCTTCGCCATCTGGCGACGAGCTTCACTTCGTCGCCGCAGTTCTTCTTGCTCTTCTCTGCTCTTCTGCTCCATCCATTCCTGGAGCTCATGGGCATGCCTTTGCCGCCGCTCCCGGTCCGCATTTCGCCTGCTTTCGATGGTCCTGCGACGCTCCTCCTCTTCGCGCATCTCCCGTTCCTCTTTCTCTTTCCGTACACGCGCCGCATGTCTGAGGTCGGCCTCAAGGGCCAGCAGGCGTAGCATTTCTTTCTCTTGTAGTTCGCGTTCGAGAAGCTCTCTTTCCGCTCTTAGACGAGCTTGACCGTCAGGCTGTTTGACCTGGTCGCATTTGTCCGAGTTTTTGCGCCTTGCGGCAGCCTCTTCCCGGCGCTGACGAAGCTCTGATACGGACAGCATACGAGGCAGCTGGGAGGGGACGATCTGTCGTGACGGCTTCTTGTACGCCGGTTTTGCGGAGGACGGAGGAGTTGGGGGAGGAGATGAAGTCGGACCAAGGTGCTGTATTTCAAGCTGACTAGACAGGAATACGGAGTATCCAGCATATTCACGTCGAAGCTCTCCAATATATGTCGTCAACCAGTCCGTGGTTAAGTAACAACGACTCATCTCACCTGCATAGCGGTCATCGGTATAGTTCGTAGTCACATCCTTGGGCGGCAGCGGCGGAGGCGGTGGGATGTCCCCGCTTCCTGCGTCAACCGTTTCTTAGCAGGGGTCGACTTTATCACATATTTTGACACGAATAGCCTGAGACGGCTCGGTCGTCGCATGCCGGATGCGACGGTAAGTATTGAGGGTTGTCTAGAGACCATCTGGAGGTTGAGCTAGGGGTGCAAGGGAGATGGGGTGAGAGGGTGGCTGTATCCATCTCGAGACACTGCCCTTATGGCTTTGTAGAGCGGTTGCCATCGTCCGCAATCGTCAATAGCATCTGTTAGAACAATGGTCTCAGGTTCCCAGCGGCTACCAACGCCTAGTTACCATTTGTGGCAGAGGAACTTTCGGTTACGTAATCACCTTTCATTCATGGTCGCAGCGTTCTCCCTTCGTTATTATCGGTTGCGCTCATGTCTGGCCTTGTGTCCCCGAAACCAGTTTCGTATCAACACCTCCAGTACAATCCGTATGCGCGCGGTGTTCCTCCGTATTCGGAATCCCCCTCGAACTTAGGGCTACCTCTGGCGATTCACTCGCCAAGCCAAGGCGCAGGCGGATACCCTGGAACATCCCCCGCAATACCACCCGTCGGATATGAGGGACAGAAGGTCTACAGCCTGGTGATTGATTTGCTGAATCCCGATAAACGAGAGGGAGCTTTGTTGGAGTTGAGCAAGAAGCGCGAGCAGTATGACGACCTTGCTTTGGTACTATGGCACTCATTTGGTGCGTGGTCTTTGGTGGTAACGCGGTCTATACTGACGTGCTGGAGCTCACAGGAATTATGCCTGCGCTTCTCCAGGAAATTGTCTCCGTCTATCCCTTGCTATCCCCACCTAACCTTACCGCGCACGCCTCGAATCGCGTCTGCAACGCACTTGCGCTTCTCCAATGCGTAGCGTCTCACCCAGAAACTCGTCAGTTATTTTTGAATGGTGAGCCTGTACCTGATGCCTTCAGGTCTCACTGACCTGACGATGTTCCACCACGCCGTAGCCCACATCCCGCTGTTCCTATACCCGTTTCTCAACACCACCTCCAAGACGCGTCCCTTCGAATACCTTCGGCTTACGTCCCTGGGAGTCATTGGCGCTCTTGTCAAGGTCCGTGAACAACAGAAAGCATCGACAGGCACCCGTCTCACTGGATGTGGTAGCAAAACGACAACAATACTGTCATACATTTCTTGCTTTCCACTGAAATCATTCCGCTCTGTTTGCGGATTATGGAAACAGGCTCGGAGCTCTCCAAAACGGTCGCAATCTTCATCGTGCAGAAGATCCTGTTGGACGAGACCGGACTTACCTATATCTGTCACACATATGAACGCTTCTACGCTGTCGGCACTGTCTTGAGCAATATGGTCAACCAATTAGTTGAAACACAAGCAGTGCGACTGCTCAAACATGTGGTACGGTGCTATCTTCGCCTCAGTGACAACCTGAGGTAAGTGCTTTTGCTTTCTACGGCGTACAATTGTGGCTCATTGCATGACAGGGCACGTGAGGCGCTCCGTGCTTGCTTGCCTGAGCCGCTCAAAGACCAGACTTTTAGTGCATTGCTCAAGGTGTGGTCGTTCTTGCCTCTTCAATAACTGTGATTGATTGTTGCATTAGGGAGACATGGTGACAAAGCGTTGTCTCACTACCTTGCTTAATAACCTCAATGAATGAAGGACTGCTGTGTAATCTAGTCAGTGGAATGAGGGGTTTTTTAGTTTAATTTTCTAGAGTAGAAAGTGCTGTATTCTGTAGTTACTGAGTATGAAACTTACTGTATTTTATAGCTTACCTGGTAACACTGTGATCTTGTAACAGTGGGCTCCGTGTGCACTTGGTGACTTGTTGCATGTAATAGGTTAATGATTGATTATTTTTAGTGCTACTATAATCTAACACCTGGGTTAAATAGGCTATTGCTTATATAAGGTAGGTATAGCCTTGTAACTAGCTGTAGAGATTTAGCGTCTCAACACACTCTCATGTGGCTTCAGGCTCAAAAGCACTTGTTAGAGTGCATTCTCCTACTGTACTTTTTCAACCTTTCCAAATGCCCTTGTGACTGTGACAGCTTTGAACCACATCAGACAACTAGTGAAGAGATGCTGCAACTTGTAATATGAGCAAAAGTCCAGATAACTGGCAGCCTCAAATAGCATAAAGGGGCCCTGTTAAGGGATTGTTCTATTTAGAAACCCTATTTCTCCAAGAAACCCCCATGTCTGAAGTCCACCAGCTTACAAATCAGAACCCCAACCAACTCTCAAGTAGTAGTAAGTGTAACGGTTCGACCGTTACACAGCCATTCTAGCACACACACAGACACTTTAGCACACTCACGGGCACTCTAGATACATACACGGGCACTCGTATATACTCAACGGACACTCCACGGTCTCTGTAGCACGGTCCGGGGCGTTTCGGACATTCTGGTTGCTTACGATTTCCTTATCCAGCTTCATTCCTTCCCCATTCGTCTTGGCGCTCTGTATTTCCAACCAGGCACTCGCGTCCTCCTTTTATCCCTCTCGCGTTCTCGTTTTCTCCCTATCGATTTGTCTCATGTACTGACACTAGCTTACTGGCGTTGTTTTATAGTCTACGGCCTCCCGTCCTGTACCCTCGTCGAATCAACGCCAGTGTCTGGCACCCCTCACTCGGAATTCTCCCCGCTTCGCTCTCGTCCTTTGCCGTCTTCGACGTCTGTCTGTCCTCTGGAAGGTTTCGCCCTCGTCCCTCGGTGTGCCCTTCACAGTTTGATTCGACCACCCTTTTCGGACTCGAGAACCTCGCTTTCACTGTCACACGCTTTCGAACGTTGCGGGGCTTCCCGGTAACGTTCAATTCTCTTTCGATTTCTACGCTTTGGGGCAAAGCCCACTACTACTGACATTCCTCTATGTCTTCAGGTGAGGGCAATCCCTCGGCTCCTCGGCCTGGTCTGGCCTCGAGGAAGCTCTACCGGACCCCTCTACCACTCCCTTTCCCACCGGTTCCTATGACGCCTCAGACAGCGAAGCCTACGGCGCTGCCCAGCCGCAGCCCGAGGACGAGCGTCAAGTCTTCTGGTCTCACCTGCAGGCCTTGGGGCAGAGGATGTCCTCTTTCGAAGGACTAGTCTCACGACTGTCCTCGATCGAGAGCACACAGCAGCAGCTTGCCGGCTCCCTTGCCCAAATCACTCCAACTCATGCAGGCGCAGTCCGCTTCGCTCCCGCGACAACCTGCACTGCACCGCCACCACCTCCCGTGCAGGTCGCCGCTGCCGTTCCACGGGGTACTCCGCACTTCAAGGAGCCGTTTACCTTCGCCGGCGTCGTCACGAAGGTCGAGCCGTGGATCGACGAGTCTAATGCCGTCCACCTCCAGCGTAACACCCTTGTCGATGGCTACGACAAGGCTCTGTACATTGCTGGCTACCTAAAGCAGGGCTCTCCTAAGTCCTGGTACTACGGTGTTCGCTCTTCGCAGGACCACCTCCTCTACAACTTCACGGGCGCTCCTTGATGATTTTCGCTCTCACTTCGGGCGACTCCGATGTCTTGTCCACCGCCCTTCGCAAGATCAAGGCCTTGAAGCAGACGGGCTCTTGCTCGTCGACGCTTCAAAGTCTCGTGAACTCCATGAGCACCTCGCCCTCAACGACTTTATAAAGATCAACTACTTCTACGAGGGGGCTCAAGGAGGGCGTCAAGGACCTCCTCGTCACCGCTCTCCTCTCCTCCCATCACCTTCGACGGCTACGTCACCCTCTATGTCCAGATCGACAACCGGCTTCATAACCGTGAGCTAGAACGTAAGTCAACTCCAAAGGGCTCGACAAACTCGTCCAAGCCTCCAGATCGCACTAACTCTCAGCCACGTCCTCAGACGTTCACTGTTCCTGCGGTCCCGGTTGTATCCTCCTCGTCCAACGTGGTCCCGATGGAGATTGACGCTGTAAAGCGTGGTCCCGTCACTGCGGATGAGAAGGCCCGTCGCAAGTGCGAGGGCCTTTGCTTCTACTGTGGGCAAGGCAAGCATCGCATTGAGGACTGTCCCAACATGTCTTTGAAGGCAAAGGATGCCTACAAGGCCAAGCAGGCCTCTCGTAACGCTGCTCCCTCCTCGGGAAAAGCGTAACCGGTAGCCCTCACCAGGTCCCTGGGCTTCCGGTCAACGATGGGACCCGTTCTTCACTCGTTGGTAAGCCCACTCACGTCCGGTCCACCGACGGACGTTATATACCCGTACGCTCGAACATTTCTGCTCCTCCTTCTTCTTTGCTTCTCAAACCTTTACAAATTCTCCTGATCATTTCTTCATTTCTGTCGTACTGCGTTTCCCTAACCGGAAACCCATTCGCACTTTTGCTCTTGTTGACTCGGGTGCCTCGGGATCTTGCATCTCGGAGGTTTTCGCCCGTCGTCACTCTCTACCCAAACGTCTCAAGGACATTCCGACGCCAGTAATGGCTGTCGATGACCGCCTTAATTGCTTCAGGCTTAGTCACCCACGACGTTGTCACTCAGCTAACTGTGAACAAACACTCCGAGATTATCAGTCTCGGAGTTGTGTCTGTTTCATACCCTATTATTCTAGGTCTCGATTGGCTTTGATGCCACAATCCTACAGTCAACTGGGAAACTGTCGACCTTACCCTCTCGTGCTGCAACCTCACCCGCTCGACCCTGTCACCGTCTTCCCGGCTAAAGGCTTCGGTCTTTCAGCGCCCTCCTCAAGCTACCTTCCTGAACTCCGCTACTACTGTCGGCCTAGGCTTCGGTCTTAACGGCAATAACCTCGCTTCTAAATTCACCTCCGTCGATCTCCAACACATCATCTCACGAGCGTTTGGCCAATACCTCGCTCTTCTCCTCCTCGCACTCCATTCCTCTCGCTCTTTCCTCTTGGACTGGCTTGGTCGCTCCTCTTCTCCTCCTTGGAGCCGCGAACCACGCGTGTCGGTTGTAAACCCACGACATTTTTGAAGTATTCCAAGTCTTCACCCATTGCGCTGATTCGTTTCCATCCTGTAGGATCTCAGTCCTACAACCTCGCTTCACGTCGTTTACCTTGGACATAGACATTGACCTTGAGCCTTCGCCAAGAACATGGATGCAGACAACTATGCGTGTACATACCTCCAAAATACATGCCTTGGGCCTCTGTATTCTCACCCGTCGACGTCAACCAACTCCCGCCGCACGGCCATATGACATCGAGATCGAGCTCGAAGAAGGTACGTCCGCCTTTCGGTTCTATATACCAATTGTCTCCTGCCGAGCGTTCTGCTCTAACAGAGTACATCGAGTCGAACCTTAAGAAGGGTTTCATTCGTCGTTCAACTTCTTCAGCGGCCTCGCCCATCCTCTTTGTTCGCGAAAAGACTAGGAGACTTACGTCTGCGTCGATTATCGTGGGCTCAATGCCATCACGAAGAAAAACCGGTACCCACTCCCACTCATTGATGATCTCCTTGACCGCGTCCAGGGCTGTTCTCACTTCTCGGTCATCGACCTGAAGAATGCCTTTAACCTCATGCGTGTCAAGGATGGAGACGAGTGGAAGACGGCCTTCGCACGCCCAGGCCTCTACGAGTACCTGGTTATGCCCTTTGGTCTTACTAATGCCCCTGCTACCTTTCAGGCTCTCATCCAGGATACCCTCCGTGACTACCTCGACGTTTTCTGCGTCGTCTACCTCGACGACATCCTCATCTTCTCCCGCTTCCCAAGCTGAGCACGACCAGCACGTTCAACGTGTGCTGGACCGCCTCAAGGACGCTGCACTTGTACGCTAACGGGAAAAGTGCGAGTTCGACAAATCTGAGGTAACATACCTTGGCTATCTTCTCAGTGCCGATGAGATCCGATGGATCCTAAGAAGCTTGACACTGTCGCTTCATGGCCAGAGCCTTCATCCGTCAAGGACATTCAATCCTTTCTTGGTTTTACCAATTTCTACCGTCACTTTGTCAACAACTATGCGCTGCGATTGTAGTCCCACTCAATGCACTCACACCGCAAGGACACGCCGTTCATCTTTTCGAACGCTGTCGAGATGCCTTCAAATCGTTGAAGAAGGCTCTCTTGTCTTACTCGTTCTTCATCATTTTAATCCTTCTCGTCCATGCACCCTCGCTACTGATGCTTCAGACTTTGCGATTTCTGGTATGATGCAGCAGCCTGACGATGACGGTCTTTGCACCCAGTCGGCTACTACTCTCGCAAGCTCACACCTGCCGAGATCAACTACGAGGTGCACGACAAAGAGCTCCTCGCTGTCGTTGACTCCTTTCGCGACATGCGCGCGTGGCTCCACGGCTTCGCCCCGTCTCGGTCATCTCAGACCACAAAAACCTTGAGTATTTCATGTCTTCTCGTGTTCTTAAT
The DNA here is from genome assembly GCA_024811115.1 of Terana coerulea. Classification (NCBI taxonomy): domain Eukaryota; kingdom Fungi; phylum Basidiomycota; class Agaricomycetes; order Polyporales; family Phanerochaetaceae; genus Terana; species Terana coerulea. Next base: position 2,449 of record JAKOGH010000654.1, on the reverse strand, counting down.
CGTCGCCAGGCCCGCTTGCCAATGTTTCTTTCTGAATTTAACTTTCGTCTTGTCTGGGGCCCTGGCCATAAAACGTTGCTGACTCTCCTTCCGACGGCCCGACTTCGTGCCTAAAAAGGGGGATGACGTCCTAGCAGAGCAACGCCAGACTCTCTTAACCGCTGAATATACTGAACTACTTTTTCCTTCTTTAGACTCTCCGCCCTTACCCTCCTCTGTCGCCACCGTCCCAATTGCTATTTCTGCCCTCACTACGCTCGCGATAGACAACTCCATCCTCCTTGAACGCTTCAAGACTGCGTTCCGGGACGATGTCGAGTGGCGCTAAGCTCTAGCACATGGCAACGCGGACTTCACTGCCCAAGACGGCATGGTCTTTCATAAAGGCCGACTCTTCGTTCGCTCCCTTGCATGCTGATATCCTTCACTCTAGGCATGACGCTCTTGTCGCAGGTCACTCTGGACGCAACCGACCCTTGCGTTCGTCCAGCGTGACTACTCCTGGCCTGGGATGCAGACTTACCTCCGCTGCTATGTCGCGTGCGACGTTTGTGCCCGCATCAAAATGCCTCGCCATAAGCCGTATGGTCTTCTCCAGCCTTTGGAGTTGCCTACACGCCCTTGAAAGCATCGATACAATGGACTTCATTGTGAAGCTTCCGCCTCGCACGGCTACGACTCTATTTGGGTTGTCTGTGATCGTATGACTCGCGCAGCGCATTGCGTGCCTTGCAAAGAGTCTATGACCGCCGTTGAGCTGGCATGGCTCTTTCTTGATCGTATCTTCGTTACCACGGTCTCCCTGAATCCATCATCTCCGACCGTGGTTCTTTATTCGTCTCACACTTCTGGAAACAACTCACCACTCTTCTTCAAGTAGATCATTGCACATCGACCGCATACCACCCTCAGACGGATGGACTGACCGAGCGTACCAACCAGACGCTTGAGACGTACCTCCGCTGGTACTGCTCTTACCAGCAGGACGATTGGGTCGACTACCTGCCAGTAGCAGAGTTCGCGTTTAATAACGCCGAAACGCGTCCACCAAGCAGACTCCTTCTTCGCCAACTTTGCCTACCACTCTACCTTCAAGCCGCAGATCACCGAGCGTTCCACTGTTCCTGCCGCTCACGATCTCGCTCAACGCCTCGACCACATCTACGAAACTCCGAGCCGAGCTCAAACATGCCAGGACGTCCAGTCACGCAACTACAACGCACATATGTAGGACGCGCCAGTCTACAAGCCCGACCAGCTCGTTTGGCTACTCCGTCGAATATCAAGACAACTCGTCCGTCTGATAAGCTCGACCAGTCGTCTTGCGCCCCCTGTCGCTCGACAGATTTCATCACTGATACCAACTTCGTCTTCCCTCATACCTTTCTCGCCTTTATCCCGTCTTCCATGTTTCCTTCTCGAACCCTACCATGACCCTTCAGAATTTCACCCACATGCCCCTCCGGAACGTTTTGACGTACACTGAGCTCTCTATCTCCCGTCGCCACTCGCGAAATCGACACCATCCTCGAGTCTCGCAAGATAGGCCACCGCTATGAGTACTTCGTCCGCTGGAAGGCGCCCGGACGAAAACTCATGGGTGCCTCTGTCCGACGTTCTACAACTGCCAACGAGCTCGTTGAACGCTTTCATTGCCGCCATCCGCACGCGCCGCTCCTCCCATCGTCTCGTCATAGACCAGTCCTTTCCTGCACCCATTCCGTTAATGCTAATCCTCCTTTGCCTTCTTCTGCTCCTCAGATGCCCTCGTCGCCCGCTGCCTCCTCGCCGCTGTGTTCTCTTGCTCTCGCCGCCTGCTTTTCGCCTCGCTGCCTCCGTTGTCCCGTTGCCCTGCCGTTCCTCCTGCTGCCGCTCATCCGCGCTCCCCTTCGCCCGTCCGAGGCCTCACTCATCGTAGTCGCACCCCAGGCAGACCACAACGCGCTCCGGTTGTGTGTCTCGCCCAGCCGAGGCTTGATCCTCGCATCCCTGGTCGCTGAGCATGTCATTCGCTCGTGGCTTAAAAGGGATGATGTAACGGTTCGACCGTTACGGCCATTCTAGCACACACACGGACACTTTAGCACACTCACGGGCACTCTAGATACATACACGGGCACTCGTATATACTCAACGGACACTCCACGGTCTCTTAGCACGGTCCGGCGTTTCGGACATTCTGGTTGCTTACGATTTCCTTATCCGGCTTCATTCCTTCCCCATTCGTCTCGGCGCTCTGTATTTCCAACCAGGCACTCGCGTCCTCCTTTTATCCCTCTCGCGTTCTCGTTTCTCCCTATCGATTCATCTCTACGACTGACACTAGCTTACTGGCGTTGTCTTATAGTCTACGGCCTCCCGTCCTGTACCCTCGTCGAATCAACGTCCAGTGTCTGGCACCCACACTCGGAATTCCCCCGCTCGCTCTCGTCCTCGCCGTCTTCGACGT